>OZ024916.1:23135202-23485810 GCA_964017125.1 Flabesymbios commensalis | reverse complement strand
CCGAAAGGCAGATCTGCTTATAGTCCAGGCTGTTAGGGTCAAAATAAGGCGAGTGTGTGCACTTTTGGAAGAAATTACAATTTTTTGTCCAGATGATCAGTAACATGTACTTATTTGATCCTGATATAACGCAGTCAATTCTGACACGATTAACATCTAATTAGTATCCATAATTAGCAAAACCACGGAAAAATTCGAGAAAAAAAACTAATATCTCAAGAATCGGTGGATCGATTTTAATGATCTTGAGTTGTGTTACTTATTTAACGTATAGTCTACACGATAAAAATATTCCTGAGGTGATTAGTGGTCAAGGTCATGTGATGCGGCTAAGTCAAGGTCAGATGTGACCAAAGTTAAAAAATTCTGACCAAAAAGCCAATATTAAATGTTTCAAAGTACATATAATTATTTCACGTAAAAAACGTGATACACGAATCTAAAAGCTTTAATTTGATGGCATAATGTAATCTGGTCTAGACAAGTGATCTACTCATGGGTTGGCTGTAACACAGATGCCTCATGTATGGATCGTCATCTGAGGAATAATTCAGTCTATTTCATTTAGTTTATTTTAAAACATTTACAATGATGTTCCACATCTTATCCACTATTTCATATAACATAAATGTCAAGGTCAAAGAAACTTTAGGTCAAACTTTAAATGAAATTAGGAAAATATTTGTGACCAGATGATTTCCTTTTTGCCGTGCTCCCTTCTGGCACACGAAACTACTCCATCGGTCAATTTAATTATATAACTGGGTCAGTTTCAATGTAAAGGTGGAATTTAGTCTAGGCAATTTATGTATTCGCTACTTGTAGGGCAAAATATCACCTATTTTGAACCTATCATTTGTCAAACACAATCAATGATGCATAAAACCTTTATTAGAAAGTATTAACCATGTTAACCTGCTGGATCTTCGACGTTTTTTCTTTTGCTTGGACAAAGGTGACAGGGTAACAGAACGTCCATAGCATGCGCCCACATACTCGCAAGGGAAGGGAAGTGCAAAAAAAGCCACATTAATAATCGGATCACACACCACAAACAACACTGTCATGAAAAAGTCAAAAATGATTTTAAATTCGTAGATAGGTTGTGATTTGTCAGTCTGACTTTGATTAAGTGTGAGAGCTCCTCTCACATAGTTCAATGGAGATTTAAATCTCTGGGATCCACAACATGTTCAACGAACCATTGAGATGTCAGGTGAGCAAGAAAGAATTCCCACTGGTGAATGGAGAAAGGTTTATAGTATTTTCCATGTCAGTGTTAAGGTTAGGACTACGCAAACTGAATATCACACTACGGCTACACACCCCGGACTGCGATGGCAAAATAAACAAAGACACTCCGGATAATATTGTTTTGCATATCCTTAAATATGTCATGTAATGCAAAGTAGCGGAAAGTCTTGCGTTACATGCATCTTGTCAGAAATCACCACTCTTCATTTTTCATAAATAGAAATAATACGTTTCTTCAAATAATGATTAGAGCTAGGGAGGGTAAGATTAAAATAAAAAAAAATGATGGTTTAATTACTGTGAAATGTATCCTAGCTTCTATGAAAATTTCCTTTTTATGGGTGTTAGCTTGGTCCGCACATCCATCCTTGGTTAGAAAGTGTTGTAGCCTTGGCATTTCACTCACTCTCTAACAACACTATCACACTTTATACAGGAGAGTTCTTGCTCAACAAAAGGCGAATAACGGTAATTTTTACATATTCATCGAAATTATATACTGTATATAGTGTATGTTGGTGTTGCGTGAACCATTGCAGCCTAATAAGTCAACATACAGTGTAGCATCGACTCGTTAATCACATGCACCATCATCCAAACTGGCAACCAAGATAGATTTCTGTTCATCTCATGTCAGTCTTAGAAAGGTTTGTAGGCCCTATGTATTTTCATACTTGGGAAGTTAATCGGTAGAGCTTTTATGAAACTGAAATACAATGTACATCTTTAATATCAGCTAAAACTCATTGCTTCGCAGGCAAATTTTATTACACCTTCTGGGGATAGGAGGAGAGGTGGGAGCTATTGAACATATCAACGAGTATTCTAACATTGACTGTGTAGTTTCTCTGGATGGTGTGTTGGATTAACATCAGAACGCCTTAACATGCTACATGTAAATGTTTTAATATTTTTTTCACACCCATTAGCAATTATACAGACCCTTTATCCTCACCCTGCAATATCAGTACACAATTATCCTTCAAGCTTACTTTGTTCGTGTAGATCAGTTATTATTAGTGAAATGTTGTGATTTAAAACAATTATAACTGTCCTTACAGGTCTCGATCAGAAATCAATATTATGAACCGAAAATCACTGAGCATAATGACGATTATCAAGAATGAAACACAAAAACTCAATTTAAACGCTACACAAATTTCCACATTTCCAGTTTTAGTGATGTTTCCCAGAGCCTGTAGTAGCTGTCATATTCGCTTTTCAGCAATGTGTAAATATGTACACTATTGATAACCGTTAAAGGTCCGCGTAGGATAATGTTACTTGCTTGAATAACCGAGCAATATTTTACATCATCGATTGTATCATTAAATTAAAAAGTTCACCACATGGGCTATTTTATCATTCATGTATGCCCTACAAGTATCGAATCTATTTTTTATTGCTTAAATAAAAAAATACTTTCACGTTGACAAAAAACCCTATCATATAATTAAAATTGGCATTAAATGCGTTATATTGATTAATTCATGTCATAGACGCCCATCACAAAAGAAAACCACTAAGTTCCAAAAATATTTCGAATATTACCTTGACTTTGACCTTGAAGTTATTGATTGACCTTGACCTTTATGCGATATATAATGGTGCATAACATTGTGTACAACATTAAAATGCACAGTGTATCAAAGGGAAATAATTAAAAATCATAAAGCTGATCCATTTACAAGACATGTGGTAAAAAGACAACTTCTGGGTGGACCACTTGTCCAAACAATTACGACCCCGGTTTATTAGACGAATACTCCATTAAACCCTCAAATGAAAGGTTAAATATGATGGGTTTTTTTACAATATATCAAATAATTTTGGGTAATTTTAAACATTTTAAATCCGCAATTTACTGTCCGAAATTTTTCAATTTTCCGCGATTTTGCCTTTGACCTCGACACGTCACGTGACCTTAAGAATGAATGATCTAAAAACTATTTTTGTTGTATCAATTATCCACTAAACAGGCAGCAGAACTTGAAATCATTAAAATCGACCCACTGGTTCTTGAGATATTATTTTCTCAATTATTGAATTGATTTTTACCAGATTGAGCTAATTATGGATACTAACTACATGTTAATTAGGTGTTAATCATGTCACAATTGACTGCGCTATATCAGGATCAAAAGAGTACATGTTACTGATAATCTGTGCACAGAGAAACCCCTAACAGCCTGGACTATTACTCGAAAAGACCGAATTGTAAAGTAAGCAGACACACCTTTTGGCTTCGCACGACAGGATAATGATGACGGCACACGCATCGTCCCGTATGTTAATCCTAATACAACACTTGCTCTATAATAATATTGTTGTAAATAATTGTATTTAAATATATTGACACCATATAAAACTTGTTAACCCTTAGAGCACTGATGTCGACTATATTGGTATTTTTGTGATTTTATTAGCACTTATGTGACCAGTTTTATGTAACCAGTTCATATAACTTAAACGTGTGATCTGTGATACAGACTTAATCTTACAAATGCAAGTCGTTTTCAGTCACTTGGGTGTAATCTAACACCTTATGAAATGTGATATTTAAACCCTAGTGTAGTCTTTCATATTAGCGCTTGTGCATTTAAATTCTAAAAAGTATTTTAAATCTGTGGCATTGAGAAACATCGTGATTTAAATTTCACAAATCCAAGTAATATTGTCAGCCACTTCCCAGTTAACACAGAACATCTGTACAACATTTATACAATGTTGGTCCAATTTCGAAGACGTTGGGCCGGCGTTGTATAACTGTTATACAAATGTTCTGTAGTTACTGGGTTAGATTCGTTGGTCGAGACATAACTTCGTGAGACTGAAAATTCAAATTGAATTGGTTAAAGCTTTGGGGGTTAAACCAAATCTGTGTACATTATTTATGGAATCCAGTCAATCCACTCAAATACGACTTTTTACACAGTGTGTGACTTGTTTTCTAGCAACGTGTCACCTCCCAACCCCCGATCGGTTTTCTCACAATAATCTTACAATTTCAGGACAATGACCTCCTATTTAATAGTTAACTGTCGATCTAGATAACTGTCAGCAAATATTCAAGTGGAATATCATCACTGGTCAGTGTGTACAAATAATTAAGTGTTCCTTCGTATGACAGTACAACTATTGTTGTACATTAGTATAAATAGGTCAATTATTTTATTTCAATTAAATCCCACAAATATATCATTTGTGAAGAACTAACAGCTGTTCGACCTGAACGATCCGCCCATTCATTCGCAGTGTTTTCAGTACAGGGGTGGTGAGTGTTATTTTTCTCTTTTCGCGCAAAATGTGCGCATTGTGCATCATACAAGGAAAGTGATGAACGACCAAATGTTCCTAACAAACATCCTATAAATGTTGTATGTCTTAACAGCCCTACCCAATGGATTTTGTGTTAATCTAAAGGGTATATTTTGTTCAAGGTACAGTAGTTTAACAGTTAATATTAATAATATTTAACTCTTGTCCTACTGAATTATTTTTTTAAATTTTTTATTCATATCCAGCTGGAATCAATAGCGTTGTTTGCAGTTTCAAATGATGAAAAACATTTATATGAAAAAAAAGACATAGAACTACCAAATCGAATTATCTGATTAACTTACCATCGACGCAAAGTATTTTCACATTGTCATTTTATTTTGGTAAATGCATGTTTAATAACAGTATTTTGCGACGTTCTTTTCCTTGGGCTGAGTTGTATACTTTTTTCGTTGGGTTGAATTAATTAACTTTTTCGTTAGGTTGTGTTTAATACGGTGGCCCACAGGTGACACCAACGGTACGATTGAAATCATTTTAGCAAGTTCAGAATGCGTGTTTTGAAAATATTTATGCAATTTCAGAATGTGTGTTTATTTTCTCTAAATTATCTTGATCCAGTTTCACTAACTGACTTAAGTCAAAATGTAACTATCAGCACGTGATGATGTCTTACCAATTAGTGAGCTTAAGACCGTCTTAAAGCTGAGAATGACTTTACGTTGACTGAGAAAAAAGTAGGAAAGATAACTCAATTAACGTATACATTATACTCCAGATATTAGAAGTTAATAAACTCTTGATATATACTCCGCATGGGAAAGAACCGTAGGCCTATACCTGATTGCAAATAATTTATAGCAACCTCAGAAGAAAACAACGTTTGCTTACTCTACTATATTTTAATTTGATGACCTTCCAGCTTAGATTAGTACTCTTAAATAATTTACATGAGTTCCATTCTTCTCTAATCAGTTTTCGTATAAAAGGCAAGGGCTACAATGTAAGAACTAAGTGTAAGTGTAAATGTAAGAACTAAGCTTGGATTCAGCTTGAGAAAGAGAACGATTTAAAATAGTAACTTTATTTTATGGAAATTAATTCACTCTCATATATGTATATGCTTCTAGTTATTCACTTGGTGGCTCTTATCACAACTATCTCTGTAATCAGCACGGTGCTTTCTGGGTATAACCTTACCCTGGAGCTCTGAGCTATTCAATTTAAATTTTCAGTCATTTGAAGTTGTGAATCGCATTAGCGATCCACAGCTTCAAATGACTGTAAATTACTCGTATTTTCTAGTCATATCTTATCTTCTTCAGGTTGTATTTTCGTCCGGTGAAGACTCTGGATGTATACCATGGTCACACCTGATCCGTGTACCGCCATCAGACGAGGACCTCTATCCCCTACCTGACCTGGATCCATGGTCAGATGTAATGGGGTATTTCTTTTCCTCTGGTACCACGGGACCTCCCAAAGTGGTGGAGACGAGACACTGTACTATTATGGAGGGTTTCATGGTGGCAAGGTGAGTAATTCCTTACACAAACACAACACCTTTAGCCAGTGACCATGACATTGAGCTGAGTGAGAGAGCTGTAGCCAAGTGTTGGTCTATCGTATTCGACGCTGGCCCAACATGAAGCAAACATTGGGTCAACGTCCCTTGTTTACTGGGTGATCGGCGTAACCTTAAAATCTGATCATATTACATTATCATTCTGCCTTTGTTACAGCTCAGAATACGTTGATCTTGCTCGGGGGAACACCATCATCTTCCAGCCTTTCTCACACATATATGGATCTGGTCTCTTACTGGGCACTCTATACAGCGGCCACACTGCCATCATCATGTCACAGTTCTCCCTGGACGCGTATATCAAAGCCATCACTGAATGGAAGGTAGGATGATATAAACACAAAAACACAAACACCAAATTCATCTTCGCTTCACTCGACTTGACTTGACTTGACTTGACTTGACTTGACTTGACTTGACTTGACTTCACTTCACTTCACTTCACTTCACTTCACTCCACTTCACTTCACTTCACATGACTTTTCCCTGGAGCTCCTGGGAAAAGTGAGTGAAGTCAAGTCAAGTCAAGTCACTGGGTTTATATTAGTGAAATATTCTATGATGCCACTCATTGTGAATATGCACAGAAACTCATTACATTGCGAAATTAATAGTTTTGTATGTGTCACAATGAATTAAAACAACTGGTATTACCACTAAATTTTAGAATCGTCGCTGACCATTGAAAGTGCTTGTGGTCTATATCAATAAGAATCATACGATATATGTTTTTGAACCGGAAATCCTAAGTGTGTTACCACCAAAGCTCTAAATTATATAAATTTCAATTTTCACCCTCTTGAACTTGTGAAGTGATGTACGATTTGATTCAAAGCATATGCCAATCTAGCGAGTTTAATGCTCATTTCTTTTTTACGCCGCTCTTGTATTGTTCAGGTGACACACCTTCAGCTAGTGCCTCCTATATTAGTGATGCTGGTGAAGACACCTCGCGCCTACGCCAACGACAAGCTGTCCCACGTGAAGTCCCTCATGGTAGCGGCCGCCACAACCAGCCCTCAGCTGGAGGCCATGGTGAAAGAGAAAATCAGCCAGGATATACTCTTCAGAAACTGTGAGTATCTCAGAACACGGCCCAGCCATGCCTCTCTATACAATAAGGCTAGGCTTCTTCGAGGTCGCCGACACTCGGAGAAGCCTAGTCTTGTTGTATGATAGGGACAATTTTGTTTCGTCCTGTGTCTCCTGTCTGCCGGCGGGGGGGGGGGGGGTACTGAATCGTTGTTAGAGGTTTAAATTTTGTATTTTATTTGATATTCAGACACCAGCTTATGATTGACCGAAATATTAAAAAAGATTAAAAACGACTATAGTCGAAAGGAGTAATATACTGTGATGTAAAGTGTGATAAAAAACAAGCATTGTTTACCTGTGAATGACAAAATTTGATAAAACTCCTCAGTATCATACACAAAATAAATGGAGAGATTTTACTATTTTCCATGAATTGATGTATTAAAAATACGGTACCACGGTTACATTGTTCAAATATATGCGACATGAGTGTCACAAGGGCATAACCAGAGTTAGATACCTTGTTTCCTCCTTTCAACCGGTTTTTGATTGACATAAGGTTACATAAATTTATCACTGGTTTTCATTATTTGTTGTTGTAGGTTATGGAATGACGGAGGGGGTCGCCATATGCATCACACCCGCGCCGCACCACAACTTACCCGAGCCTCTGAGGAACGGATCCGTGGGGATGACCGCTCCGATGTGTAGAATCAAGGTAAATAGGCAAGACGAAAGTGGTGTATCTCCGCTCTAAGTCAGTAGCTGGGGATACCGGTGCCGTTTTGCCGATTTATTATCTATATATTGACTAGGGAGATTTTCAATTGCCATTGCAAGAAAATAAATTATGACTAAAAATATTTATTGTAAGGTGGTATTTAATTGGAGTGCACCAAACAATTTGGTGCGCTCCAATTAAATACCACCTTGCTATTGATAATTCTTCTGTCAAGAAAAATAAATTCCCTGTGATAACTATTTGCTTATTGCCTACAAAACTTTCCGTTATTATTAATGAAGTAGAGAAAATGCTCAGAACATCCTTGTTGTGTCACTTAAATGATGTTTTAATCATTTTTTTTAGAATTAATAAACTTGTCAATTTTTTTTTTTTTTTGTTAATATATATTCGTTAGGCGGAGCTCTTTTCTCAGTTTGAGGGGGAGGGGGGTGTTCTCTCTGAGTTGTATTGACAAGATGTAAGTAAGGACACAAGAAAGGAAAGCCAAAATAAAATAAGAAGGAAAAAGTAGTGAAAACGTCTCTTTTTTAAATAGTGTTTTTAAACGACGTACGTGGTTTACATGCTGGTGACACATATAATGCGCCATTTGACATAATTTGGAATAAATGTAATGCAGTACAGAATGCCACTGCCCACTACTGTCTACGATGCTCTCCTCCCTGTTGACGCCTGTGTTGTTTCAGATCTGTGACTTGGCGACTGGAGAAATTCTCGGCCCTGAGGAGAGAGGAGAGGTGCTGGTACAGGCTCCTTACTGCATGAGAGGCTACCTGAACAACCCAGAGGCCACTGCGGAGATCCTGGATGAAGACGGCTGGTTACACACAGGTTAGATAAACGTCATATTTCTTTGGCAAGGTCATCATCGGCCGGTAGCATCACGCCGGTGACGCTCGGCCGCTGATGTCCATGTCAAGGGATAAGATGGATACATTAAGGAAAGTGATCACCATTTTCCCTGCGCACGGTAATACACCCCAGGAGTGTGGTACCTTGAGCAGGGAAATGACCAGAGACCTTAATTAGGATCAGTCTACCGAAAAAGCATTACATTACATTACATTACATTACATTACATTACATTACATTACATTACATTGCATTGCATTGCATTGCATTGCATTGTATTTCATTACATTGCATTGCATTGCATTGCATTGCATTGTATTGCATTGCATTGCATTGCATTGCATTGCATTGCATATAATTGATGTGCATTGCAGTGTATTGCGCTGCATTGCAGTGTATTGCTCTCCATTGCATTGTATTGCTCTGCATTGCATTGTACTGTATAGCTTTGCATTGTATTTAATTGATTTGCAATGAGTTGCCTTGCATTGCATCGTTGTCACGTTGTCACGGCTTATACAATGATATGAGTTTATACAGGTGACGTGGCGTGGTACGATGAAAATGATTACGTCTACATCGTGGACAGAGTGAAAGAACTCATCAAACATAAAGGCTTCCAGGTCTGTAACATTATATCCATTAAACCAGGATAGTGTTAAAATAGCATTTACACCAGAAAATAACTGTCTTACCTTTTCTAACAGAGACCGTTATTATAACAATAATTATGAGATGTTTAGCATGTTGAGTTTGGACCATGTAATAGCTTTTGGCAATTATGATGACAGTGAAATACATTGAAGCGCCAGGCCGTGAAGATTAGGTCTACCTTTAACAGGTTAAAATTGTAAGCACCCTCGTTTAATATGTATGCTGTTTTTTTCAAGACACAGGTTTTAACTAGATTTTTTGTACAAATAATATGTTGTCCATATTTTTTTCTGCATTGTCTTTGTTTAGGAAACCTTTTTACCGCCAAGTTCTCTAATTGAAATTTTAATCACTTGAAGTTGCGTCTTGCTGATCCACATTTATTTAGCTTACCGAGAAAAAAAATGTACATAGAAATATTGAAATGCACAATTCGTATGCGTTGGGATACATCATCATACCTTACACCGCTAAGCACGACTATAGCCGTTTAAATCACAGTTATTGAAATCAAAATGTGTGTTTGAACATGATAAACATCACGATTTGGATTCAAATGAAATAAATATGGATAATGTTCACCCACTTGAGGTTGTGGGTCGCGGTAGCAAGGCACAACTTCAAGTGGGTGAAAATTTAAATTATTTAATTTAGCACTTTAGGGGTTAAACCTATACATATTGAAATGACGTCTCCCAATTTTAGATGACGATATTTCCAGCTGACTGATTTGACTGATTTTTTAGTAGTTGTCATTATTCACCCATTATCGTCCATCATTTAGCGATGTTCTTTGTGGATTTACAAGCCTATGCACAGGACAGATTTATTTATTGTAAGTGGTGCTGATCTAAAATATGAATAAAGTTATTGAAGCCATTGGGTGAAAACTGATGGGAATGTTTAAAGTAATATTTTAGTTGTTGTAGTCTATGAATATCATTGACTTTTAGAGGTCGAAGGTATTTAAATATTGATTCGGTGTAAGTGCAATAGATACATTTGAATATTATTTTTAGTGTTTTTTTTGTAATTAAGCCATTGTCTACGGTAATTTAGTTATATTTTTATCAGTTAAAGCAGCCCCTTGGGATGACATCAATTTTCGTTTTTAGTTTAGTAATGAAGTAGTGTATCCCCAAGATCATGATTTTATTTTTTTCAGGATTTTTAGATTTAAAAAAATATTTTTTATCAACATTTCTATGAAGCCGCTTAAAACCCAAACAAACTTTTTGTACGCCTAAACACTTACTAAAGGACGGTTAAATGTTCCTACAGCATTGGGCCCCATGGTGATGCCGTCGGCCCAGCGTTGGGCAGACAATCAGTGTTGCAGGTGTTTCACCTCATGTTCTGGCTATAAGACACCAATCAGACACCAATTAGGGGCGATTGCTTTGCTCTCCTCGTCCAAGACGTGGGAATATGTGGTGTAAAGTTCTGTATATTGCTGACTTGTTTTGTTTACATGGCAATATACGACCTTGAAATTTAACTATTTCACTCTTTTTTTAAATTGTTTTTTGACTTTTTTGTTTTTTTTAGTTCAGATCATTAGGCTATATAGCTTCATATAAGTTAAATTTTCAAAATTGACAATATTGAAAATGTCTCATCCCAAGGGGTCCTTTTAAGTCAGTGAAATGACTTATATTTGTCAATATGGATGCGCAATGTTTTTTGTATTTTGTTGATGAAAGACACATTCCATCTTCAAGTTAGTGTTAAACAAAAGGAAAGAACGATCATCAGCATTATCACCAGGTTAACGTATAGGACTATAGACTGCAAAAGTTGTGTGCTAAAAGATTATAATATCTAGCATTCATAGGATGAAAACGGTGATAAATGTAGTTTACCCCTTTGGATGAAACAGCGAACATGCTAAAGTCCGTTTCTAATACTTGGAATTACACTTGTTTTGAAACGTATTTTGGAATCATATTTCACGATTTTGTATTTATCCATTTGTCGATCGTGTCAGCAGCAAAGCATTTTAATATGGTGAAAATTTAAAGGGAGTGGCCCACGCTAAAATCATCAAAAAATCGGTGATTTTATTTCGGGTTCTTAATATGACCATATGATGTAAACATGTACATAGACTAGAACTGCAATTTTTTTTATAATTTTTGTGCTGCGCATTCACCAGTTAGGCTAGATATAGAGACGAAATTCCTGATTTCTAATTATTGACAACCATGTCAAAAATAGGAAATGCGGGAATTTCGTCTCTATATCTAGTCTAACTGATGAATGCGCAGCACAAAATTTTTAAAAATTTGCAGTTCTAGTCTATGTAGGCCTACATGTTTACATCATATGGTCATATTAAGAACCCGAAATAAAATCACCGATTTTTTGATGATTTTAGCCTGGGCCAGTCCCTTTAAATTAATAACTAAAGATTAACCAAACAGATTCGTATTGGCCGCGATTGTTTCTGTCATAATTATAACTGTCATAATTATCAATAATAATTTATTTTTCTCTAATTGGAAGATAACATCGACATCAATGCTCTAAAAGAGCAAAAACAACACGATGATAATCAAATATTTTATGTTAACAAATGTAAACTTATTCCATATTCTCAGGTTTCACCCACGGAGGTGGAGGGTGTGCTATCGAAGCACCCTCTGGTGGCAGATGTAGCTATCACCAGTGTACCATGTGAGATGGCCGGGGAGCTACCCCAGGCCTGGGTGGTCAGAAAAGACAACACACTCACGGAAAATATGGTCAAAAAAATTGTGGCAGGTATGTACGTTCTCACTTTTCGATATTTGCTAATAACTGTTAAAGGGACATGCCCAGGTCTAAAATCATAAAAGAAATCGGTGATTTTATTTTAGCTTAATAATATGACCATATGATGTAAACATGTCCATAGACTAGAACTGCAAATTTTTTCTTTACTTTTCGTGCTGCGCACTTACCAATTAGGCTAGATATAGAGACGAAATTCCCGTATTTCTTATTTTTGACATGGTTGTCAATAATTAGAAATCTAGCAGTTCTAGTCTATGGACATGTTTACATCATATGGTCATATTATTAAGCTAAAATAAAATCACTGATTTTTTGATAATTTTAGACCTGGGCATGTCCCTTTAAGTTAGACAACTTAAATTTTTATCCACTCGAAGTTGTGCCTCGTTTGTCTCACAACTTCAAGTGGGTAAAAATTACTTAAAGAATGTAGGATTCAATCATGCGCCAGTCTAGAAGATATAACCCTTACAGCGCGGGGATCGACTTTAGTCGTCAGAATATGACGTCTGTAGACGTCAGATTCTGACATCTAAAGTCGATCCCGCACTGTAGGAGTAAAATATTTCTAATGGCCGCAGACCCATAACATAGGTATTCAAATGAATCAGAAAGAGCTAACTAAAACAGTGATGATGATTTCAAATTGAAAAAAGCCCTTTGGTCTCTATGGTTTATACAATAAGTGTTAGCGCTTCAAGGGTTAATGCTCATTTCTCCTTCAAATTTTTGTTTTTAACAAAAATAAAAAAAAGGCTGGAAACGGCCATGGATGTGATAAGCACTAGAGGGGTTCACAAAGTCGTCGACCACTGCGCACCGTTATCACCATTATGTAATTTTCAGAACGAGATAAATATATTTACATATTTAAAACCCTTTCAGGCCTGAATTTACCATTGTCATTTTCATCCACTACAAGCCCCGAATTGCTGTCGCAATTCTCGACTTGTAGTGGATGATGATGACTTGATGTGGGTGAAAAATTAAAGAAATTTTCCATTTATTGGTAAATCAGTTTAATGGACATAATCACTTTAAAACCCTTAGTTGTCGGGAAATTAAGTCTGTTTTCAGGGATGTAAAATGGTGCTTTAATGCATCGTGAGGGATCAAAGGGTTAATCATGGCTATGACATTAACCCTTGTGCTGCTGGCACCGTATATTATGTATGGTTTTTTTTCAAGCAAGTTTCAAACTAATAAAATGCTGGCGAAATTGATATAGTAGTCTGTGGTAGATGATCAATTTATCAAATAGTTCAGCGACGATAAATACAACTATTTTTCGTCATTCGAAGCTCGAATTAGCGTTGTCAATTCCAGCTTGAAATGAACGAAAAATAGAAACAAACAATTCAGCAGTACGAGAGTTAAGTAGACCAAGCCATTGTGTTTTCGTGTAATTTTACAAAACTAACAATCTTTTATAGCCTATAAGTACCCCGATATATAATATAAAAATATACCCCGGTTATATGACTAACCCTCTTTTACATAACGTCGCCTCGGAGCTTAAGGATCCTATCTGACACTCGTTAGAGTGGCAGATAGGATCATTTAGCTCCGAGGCGACGATAAGTACCCACCATGTACCGGGTACTACCCGGCACATGTAATAGGAACTAAGTCCTAATTATGTTCATACAAGACTACATAAGTCCAGGAGCTCCCGCTCCGAATTAGAATTTGATTTAAGCAATTTTGTATAGGGTTATTAATGTAGTCCTAGTCTAGGTCAAAAATCAAGACGCAAGACAACTAGGTCTAAGAAGCCCAGTCTAAGAGTAAGATAAGAACTAAACAGTCTGTCAGAGATTGCAAACCTCCATTGAAATTAATGATCCTAATCAGTATCCCAGTAATGGTCTACCTATCTGGCATGGTTTACCCGATATCAGGCCAATCGAGTTAACTAATAGCTGATTTACGGTCATTTTGAATTCGATATAAATTAGTTAAAAACTTAGGGTGCATCCTCCCCCGAAACCTCAAATTTTGTTTTATAGTAATGGACTAACATCTAACACAGTTTGCAAAATATTGGGCATGTGAAAGTAAATGGCCGATAGAGGGCCATTTTGAATTTGATCAAGTCAAAATTTTCCAAGATGCATCCTCAGCTGAAATCTCACATTTCATTCTATAGTAAATGAAATGAATCGGGCTTTAGGCCACCTTTGTGCACATATAGGCTAAACTGGGCCAGGAGAACCTCCTGAGGATGGTGAGATGATTGAGATGACACTGTCCTCCAGACACAGGACTCGAAATTCGAGCCCTGGCGGTCTGAGACCGAGCACGCTACCTCTCGGTCACGGAGGCTCCCCACAATACTAACATTCACACGTGGATGGGGAAGAAACAATTTTGTTTCTTTCAAACCGCCGAGACCGGGAACCGAACCCTGGACTCTGGCGTGAAAGGCAGCAGTGCTAACCACTACCCTAGGGCCCCCGCCCTCATTCTATAGTAATGGTCTAGCCATCTAGCACGGTTTACCAAATATCGCCCATGTGAAAGTGAATAATGGCCGATAGGAGGCCATTTTGAATTTGATCAAGTCAAAATTTTTCAAGATGCATCCTCTCCTGAAATCTCACATTTTGTTTTATAGTAATGGTCTAGCCATCTAGTACGGTTACTAAAAACCGGCTATGTGAAAGTAAATAATGGCCGATAGGCGGCCATTTTGAATTTGATCGAGTCAATTTTTTTCAAGATGCATCCTCTCTTGTAATCTCACATTTTGTTTTATAGTAATGATCCAGCTATCTAACACGGTTTAACAAATATCAGCAATGTGAAAGTAAATAGTGGCCGATAGGCGGCCATTTTGAATTCGATTGTGTCGAAAGTTTTTTAAAGGCATCCTCTCTCTAAACGTCACATTTTGTTTTATAGTAACTAATGGTCTAGCTATCCAGCACGGTTTACCTGATATCAGGCCTATCGAGGTAAATAATGCTGATTGTCGGCCATTTTGAATTCGTAAGTTAAAAATTTTCAGGGTGCATCCTCCCCCGAAAACTCACACTTTGTTTTATAGTAATCAGGTAATGGTCTAGCCATCTAGCACGGTTTACCAAATATCAGCCATGTGAAAATGAATAATGGCCGAAAAGGCGGCCATTTTAAATTTGATCAAGTCAATTTTTTTCAAGATGCATCCTCATCTGAAATCTCACATTTTGTTTTACAGTAATGGTCTAGCTATCTAGCACGGTTGACCAAATAACGGCCATGTGAAAGTGAATAATGGCCGATAAGCAGCCATTTTGAATTTTATCGAGTCTAATTTTTTCAAGATACATCCTCTCCTGAAATCACACATTTTGTTTTATAGTAATGGTCTAGCCATCTAGCACGGTTTACCAAATAACGGCCATGTGAAAGTGAATAATGGCCGATAAGCGGCCATTTTGAATTTTATCGAGTCGAATTTTTTCAAGATGCATCCTCTCCTGAAATCACACATTTTGTTTTATAGTAATGGTCTAGCCATCTAGCACGGTTTACCAAATAACGGCCATGTGAAAGTGAATAATGGCCGATAAGCGGCCATTTTGAATTTTATCGAGTCGAATTTTTTCAAGATGCATCCTCTCCTGAAATCACACATTTTGTTTTATAGTAATGGTCTAGCCATCTAGCACGGTTTACCAAATAACGGCCATGTGAAAGTGAATAATGGCCGATTGGCGGCCATTTTGAACTTTGACAAAATGAATTTTTTCAAAATACATCCTCTCCTGAAGCCTTACAATTTGTTTTATAGTAATGGCGTAGATATCTTGAGCGGTTTTCATAATATTCCACAATATCAGGCCTGTCGAGGTGAATAATGGCTGATAGGCGGCCATTTTGTATTTTATCAACTTCAAATTTTTCAGGATGCATCCTCTCCTGAAACCTTACAATTTATTTGATATTAATGGTGTAGCTATCTTGAGCGGTTTTCATGATATTCCGCAATATCAGGCCTGTCGAGGTGAATAATGGCCGATAGGCGGCCATTTTTTATTTTATCGACTTGAAATTTTTTAAGATGCATCCTCTCCTGAAACCTCACAATTTGTTTTATAGTAATGGTGTAGCTATCTTGAGCGGTTTTCATGATATTCCGCAAAATCTTTCAGTCGGATTTACCGATGTTATAAATTAGGTCAAAGTGCTGGGTCAACTTCAAGGTCAAGGTCCAAAAACCTGAAAAGGCACAACTAGGGACCTTAGAGAACATGTATGTGCAATATGACTGTCATCGGCGCAGTACTTTTCGAGATCTGCTCCGGAAACGAAGTGCGCGTCAAAACGTCTAAATAGGTCATAGTACTGAACCAGAAGTAGGTCAAAGTTCAAATACCCCAAAAGGCACAACTAGACCCCCTAGGGGTGTTGTGTGTAAAATTTTAAGACAATCGGACAAGTACTTTCAGAGATATGCTCCGGAAACGAATTGTTTACGGACGGCCCAACGGCCCAACGGCCCAACGCCGTCACATCATCATTTTCTCCTCTGCAACCTTGCGTATTGAATTCAGATTAAAAATATTTTAACCCGTACATTAGCCACCTGGAAGTAACCCACATACCAAAAATTGTTATCCTAGCTTATTTTCTCACCAAGTTATAGGCAAAAGAAGAGGCCAAAAAAAAACGGAGGTAGAATCCATAGCTCCCTTCGCTCACCTACGGTGACGGCGGGAGCTAATAATGTCCAGGGCTAACTCATATTTTACAGTTGTTTATATAAGTACCCAGGTATATACAATGCCCCGTCGTATATTACTCCTATACCCAAGAGCAGCATGAAAGACCCTTTCACCCCTCTCTATTACAGAGGTATTAGCTTACTGTCTTGTGTTTCAAAATTATATTCCAGAGTTATAAATAACAGACTTACAGCCTACTGTAATATATGTGACATATTGGTAGATGAACAAAATGGGTTTAGAAAGGATCGTTCATGCCTCGATCATATTTTCTCCTTATCTAGTATTATAAAAAACAGACTTTTAAATAAAAAACCCACTTTTACTTGTTTCATTGATATGAATAAAGCATTTG
Source organism: Flabesymbios commensalis (assembly GCA_964017125.1). Classification (NCBI taxonomy): domain Eukaryota; kingdom Metazoa; phylum Annelida; class Polychaeta; order Terebellida; family Flabelligeridae; genus Flabesymbios; species Flabesymbios commensalis. The sequence continues at coordinate 23,468,564 of OZ024916.1, read as the reverse complement.
ATTGGGTGAATGGAGATTTACTATTTTTAAGATTGTTACAATATGGTGTTGATGGAAAATTTTATAGAACAATTAAAACATTATACCGAAATAATGTATCATGTGTAAAAATTAATAACTGTAATACTGATTGGTTTGAAATATCATCAGGTGTCAGACAAGGGGATACTCTGTCACCAAGTTTATTTTCGTTATTTATAAATGAACTCGCAGTAGAACTTAAAAATCTCAACATCGGCATAGATATAAATGGAAAAACTGTATGTACTTTGTTTTATGCAGATGATATTGTACTTTTTGCAGAAAACGAAGAAAATTTGCAACGCTTAATAGAACATGTTTATAAATGGTGTAATAAATGGAAAATGTTTGTAAATTCTGATAAAACCAAAGTTGTACATTTTAGAAATTCAAGGAAGCCTGTTTCTTTGTTTAAATTTTCATATGGGGATATGGACCTTGAGATAGTGAAAACTTATAATTACTTAGGTGTAAATTTTGACGAAAATTTAAATTTTAGAGACTGTATTAAAGCACGCTCTGATGCTGCTTCTAGAGCTTTTGGTGGAATTGTGTCCAAGTGTAAACAATACTCTGATGTGGGATATAATACATATTGTCATCTGTTTGATTCTTTTGTAGTACCTGTTCAAGATTATGCCTGTGAAATTTGGTGGAATTCTAATATAAATATGTAAATATATAGAGCGAGCCATGCGATATTATTTAGGTGTACATAATCTTACCCCACTACCCGCATTGTATGGTGAAATGGGCTGGCTAAAAACTAAATATCGTCATTATATACATGTTATTAGATTTTGGAACCGTTTAGTAAATATGGACAATCATAGATTAACAAAACATATTTTTCAGTCCGACGCATTATTTTCGGTGACAGGAAAGCGCAATTGGTCGTACGACGTAAATTCAATTATTCAACACCTAAGGTTACCCGAAAATGTATTTGTAAACTTTGTCGCGTGTGATATTTTAAATGTAAAACATAACACTTTTTTATTAATGGAGGAAGAGTGGAAGCGAGACATTTCAAATAAACCAAAATTGAGGAAATATATCACCCTTAAAGAAAATTTTGCTATACCAAATTACGTTTCCACTTTACTACCTAAACCTCATAGAAGTATTTTTGCTCAATTTTGTTGTGGAATTTTACCTTTGAGAGTAGAAACAGGCCGTAGACAGAGAGTTAGAGATGAGACAACTGGACAGACACGCTCTCTGAAACTGGAAGAGCGTGTCTGTTCAATTTGCTCATCTGTTCTTGTTAAAATGTGATGTTTTTTCCGATATAAGAGTTGACTATATAAACAATATTATGCGTAATAACGCCGATTTCATTAATTTTAATTTGGAACAAAAATTTACTTTTTTGCTCACCAAATATTGGAGAGAAACACTGAATTTTTTGTGTAAGGCGTGGTCAAAGAGTAAGACCTGCTTATATCTGTAATGTTTGCCTCCTCGGCACACTGTATACTTTTTTCTTTTGCTATATTCGTGTATAAAGTGACATTGTAGGCTAAATTGGCCCGGCATATTATACTGTTAATGACCATGATATGTATGTTTATGTTGTGTTTGTATATGCATGTCACTATAATAAATAAATACTTACTACTATATGGTCGGATACAGTATACCACTGAGTATGAGTGTACCAGGTATAGAATACCAGTATTTATGTCAGGTTGCAGAAATAACCTGTTCATCTGTGTATTATAGCCATTCACCAGGTGGCGCTAACAGTGGACAGCCCGGTGACATTTAAAAATTATACTGAAATAGTAATGATATTCGTACTCATTTCCCTTCCTTTATATAAGAACCCCGGTGCATAATATAAATATATCCCGCTTATCTAAACATCCTCTTTTATATAAGTAACCGGTACATGTAATAAGAAGTCAGACATTTTAATGTTTATATAATGAAGATATTAACAAACCCTCTTTTATATATGCCAGGTTGCAGAGATGACCTTTATTTTGTTGATAGTTTAATATTCACCAGGTGGCGCTGACAGAGAACAGCTCGTGGAAAGTTGTAAATTATACTGGAATAGTAAAAAGTATTATATCCCCACCTTTACCCACAGCAGAGTCGGATCCAGGATTTGAAAAAGGAGGGGCGTGGGTTTGTTTGTATATTCAGGTCAATTTAGGGGTTTTCAAAGAATTTTCTCCGCGCCTATTCAATATCGGAGCACCAACGTTTAAGGGGGCCACTATTCGATATTCAGGGGGGGGGGGAGGGGGGCTGGAGTTTTTGTCGCGGGCAAATTATTTATTTCAACCGGGCTCGGCGGCGCGCTAAAAATTTCACATTTTATTACATGTTTATATAAAACAGTTCTTGAAGTGAATTATTTATTTCACGCAGAGTCCGCCCGAAATTATTTATTTAAAAAAACCCTGGAAATCGAATGGTGGCCCCCTAAGTATTTAATTTTCACCAAAGGGAAGTTATGTGTCGCTATGTTGTCTACATCTTCAAGTGGGTGAACCTGACTCCAAATTAATTTAATTCGCAAACTTGAAACTTATTCTTTACCATTCTCACACGGGGTACTGGGATGATTGCTAGTAGTAGTACTTTTCGCCCCCATTCGGGGAGGGTTATTAGGGATCTGTTTGGTCTGTTGGATGCTGTTACGGCATTGTACGGAAGCACTAGTCTACAGCAATCATCCAAGGACAGCTGCAGCCTCCTCGTATCTGGCTATAATCTTCGGGCGGATTGCCAGTGGCGTACCCTGGTTCCTCCGCTCAACAGCGGAGCCAATGCAGCACCCGCATCAGTGCTGGCGCTGATGTAGGCTGTGGTAGCCTTAAATAACCGGCAATAGCGTGTTTGACATTAGGTCTCTCACGTGGGATGAATGGAGTTACCCAGAGGGAGTGATCCTTCCTATTGTTACTCTGGGGACTATCCGACCCGAGGATAGCGGAGCTGCGCAAAATGCCACAGAGTTTCATCATTAAATTGTACAGCGAAACTCAAGTCTCCGGCCGTCTGGGCATGTCTGGGGGTATATCCCCTAGACATGCCCAGAACCCCTTATCGGACGAGCGAAGGAAAACGCTCTCAATAACCCACCATGCACTATCACCCGCACCCTCACATCATCATCTGTACATCATTCATCTCATCAATTGACTACAACGTTTTTATCGTATTATAATGTCACTTAAAAGACCTTTTGTGCCGAAAAGTGACGTAAAGCAATTATTTACTACTACTACTACCATTCTCACACTATGTACAGTGATTTTTACTATGAGACGTATGTCGATCGCGGATTCGGTATCAGCCCATATTGCACCCTAACTGTAGTTTGAACTATATGTGACATGATCGTGTGAGAAAATACAAACGTTGCTCATTTTCCGTGAGATATGGAAAAATACAGCACATCTCCTGTGAGCAGCTTACACAATAAGCTTAAAAATTGCCATACTGTAAGCTAATTTTATTTTTGTCGAAAATATAACTATTGACAGCACCAAAGACAACCAAAATAACCAAAATCCGTTTGGGGGAATTGACCAAACATTACACTTCCCAAACGTGATATTAAAAGTGAAAAATGTCAAACATCATATCCGCGATTGGCGGTCAAACGGTCATCACTCCATTAATTATTCTGAAAAAGACAATATTTGAATCCCCCACCTTCCTCAAGTAGGCATATATATGCTTAGAAAATCACATATAATCCTTTAACTGAAATGTTCATCCACTGACGTGACCCACTACCCTAAAGCTAGGAATCAATATGCGTTACGCGTAATGCGTTATGCGTTATGCGTCATGCGTTTTTACGAATCCATATGTACGTATATTTGGAACGCGTTACGCATATACATCTGCATATGGATTCCTAGCTATACCTTTTAACCGCCGGTGCATATTATATAAAAAAAATTCCAGCACATAAAATACCAGTTTTTTAACATATTAAAAATAAAACGTGACAACAATCAACAAGATTTGATGAATACTATGGAAGCCAATGGGTTAGTCGTTATAACCCTTAGAAATATTTTTATATAAATCATGAGTTCAAAGGGTTTTTCCATTTGAAAACATCATAAATTTCTTAGCGATCAAATGAACGCATATCTTAAGAGTATTAATTTAAAGTACTTTTTCTTTATTTTCAGATAAATGTGCTCCATACAAGCATCTAAAAGGAGGAGTCTATTTTGTGAATGCCATTCCAAAATTACCAAATGGAAACATTTTACGACGCATAATGAAAAAGCAAGCTTGGGAAAGGGCGGCTTCCAAATAGGGGAACTGACGGGACCGAGCGTATCTGTTAATTTATTACATAACTTGTTTTTAATTCCGTTACTAGGAATGAATATTATCTGTTATACTAATTGTTGTGATCCGATCTGCAGTATGAGTCGTAAGTCGCTGATTTAAATATTGTAGATATAACAAATCCAGAATATATGTCAAATTACCTTTAAACATTGGTAACACGGTATATCACACAGCTCTGGCGTATTTAGCTACAATTTTTTTTATATTACATGCAGATTTCTTACTCATTTGCGATTGTTACCATGGTAACACACAAATAGAAGTAAATATCACTCGATTAAAGATAGAATTAAAATTAAAATATTAGATTTAAAATATATCTTTTTCATTATGTATATCTATTTGCATGCCACACAATTTTGAAAGTAATCTTATGAAAATAAAAAATATTTAAAAATTAGAAATAGGTCATATCAAGATCATTTTGCCTTTTAGGGGCCCTATCATGGTTCGTCCATCTACAACTTACGACTCATATTTGCCAGATCGTGTCACCTATTACCAGAAATACATCTATCTTATATATTTCTGCTATTACGTTATTTCAATGTGCACAAAATGATAAGGAGGGACCAACATGTAATCATTGTATTATTATATCATATTTTGCTGAATAAAGTGAATCGACACATTTTTTGTCAGGGTATAAATTCATGGATCGAAAATATCCAGCGGCCTGGGGAAATATCGAGAGTTTTGGTTTATATTTTTTTAAATTGTGATATTGAAACTAAACTCCGGGAAAGTACGTAGCCTATAATTTGTTTTATCAATTCATCAAGTTGTGATTATAAACACTAATCAACTAAACTAAGGGTAAATCCATTAAAATACAATTGCAATTAAAGCGACACAATCAGGCTAAAATTATCAAAAAATCTGTATTTTTATTTTGGTTTCTTAATATGACCATATGATGTAAGCACGTCCATAGACTATACTGGGTAAGTTTTAAATTTTTAGTGCTGCGCATTTACCAGTTAAGCGAGATATAAAGACGAAATTCTCGTATTTCTTAATTTGGCCATGCATGTCCGAAATAAGAAATCAGAATTTTGTCTTTATATCTCACTTAACTGGTAAATGCGCGACACAAAAATAAAAAAAACTTTTGCAGTTCTAGTCTATGGACTTGTTTACATCATATGGTCATACTCGGAGGACAAAATAAAATAATTGATTTTTTGATGATTTTAGCCTGATTGTGTCGCTTTAATAAAATCGTTTGTGGTAGATGCTCAGTTAATCCAATAATTCCATTTGGGATATGCATATTTTTGAACAATTTATAAATCGTGGCCACGGATTATGAATCTGGGGAACGAATTATAAATCGTGGCCACTGATTATATATCGTGGGAACAAATTAAAAATCGTGGCCATGGATTGTAAATCGTGGCCACGCGTTATAAATCGTGGCCACGGATTATAAATCGTGGGAAACAAATTATACATCGTAGCCACGGATAATAGATCATGGGAACGGAATATAGATCGTGGCCACGGATTACAAATCGTGGCCACGGATAAGGAATCGTGCGCGCGATTTAATTTATTTTCTCAATCAACAGATAATGAGATAAAAAACATTAATTATATTCGCCCGAAAAGAGTGATTGTCGGCCATTTCGTTTTGTATATCTTTTATTAGCACATTAAATACCAGCTTTTGAACATGTTGAAGATATATCGTGACATCAATCAACATCATTTTAAAATCGTTCACCTCCATTTCATCAAATCGGAATAGTTTTCACTTATGCGAAGTTGTATATCGCGTCAGCGAGACACATATTCAAGTAGACTAAGTGCAATTTCTAATTAAATAATTTGACGGTTAAACGGTTTGAGTCAAATATCACTTTTATTTATAAACTGGCCATACTAATGCTAAAACACTTGAGATACTACATAGTCGACATCAGCGACATATGGCACCCGTCCACCCGTCCATTTACAGTATTTCGCCAAATGCGTTGAATTTCAGGATCTTTGAATGGTTTCATATTCAATATTTTATTTCTCATTCCACTTTATCACATTATTCTAAATAGTAAAATATATCTCTCAATTTAGCCAATGCCACCGTGTGTTTTACTATTTCAAACATGCAATTCCCATTCCCTGACTGCCTATAACTAAACTTCAAATGACCATGATGATTTTGCATTGGCCTGCGTTCCTGGTTCTAGTTTGGATATATAACGCATAGCCATTCGTCTCGATTAAATGCCTATATTTACTATTCAGAGAGCGCCACTGCAGTTAAATATTTTACAGGAAGAGGCGTAGACGTTTTTGGTAGACGTGAGGTTACATGCCAATTTCCAGTCTGACTTCAACAAAACTAAAGGGGAACAACTTTAAACTGCGTATTTATCACCGAAAAAAGAAAGATCAGTCGTTTATAGTTGTACCGGATTTTTTATATATAATTTTATTTATCATGATTGATAATAATATATTGTTTACTTGTCAAAAGTTATTATTTTTTCTTCAGAAACTGTAAGAGCTTATATTATCGCCAATGTACAGCGTGACTGCATGAAGTCTGACTCACTGCGACTACAGAACTGAAGTCTTAATCGTAATACTGCCACTAGACTGGTCAGTATCACCACTGCTGCAGTAACGTTATCAGGGCCACTGACGGCTGGGTCAGTTTTTTTAACACAGCTAACGCTAGAGCGGGATAGCCATTTGCAGAGTAGGAGAGACTGGGGCACTATCCCTATGTACGGTGGGCACCATCAGGTCCAGTGGCGGATCCAGGATCTAAAGAAAGGGGTCAGATTTTCTGGGTGAATTTTAGCCAATTTAGGGGAGTTTTTAAAGTATTTGGACGAAAATAGAGGGGGGGGGGCGCCTCCGGGTGTTGACCCGGTCTTAGACTAGATGTTAGGTGTATAGGCCTATACTATAGCATAAGTCTATAACTTCCTCCGCTTGAAATTTACGCTGTAAAAATCTGATAGACTATAAGTGTTGTTATGAACTTGTCCATGGGCAGTTTTTTTATAAATGATCATTTGTATAAATTGGGCTGATAGAACGTATCCAGGGTCACGATAGAGCGCATATAAAAATCAATCGCACTCTAAAACATCCACCAAATTATAATTATCACTTAAATAGAATATCATTCTATCATATTAGTGTCACAATAAAATATATTAACTTTAATTCAATGCGACGTAGCTTGCAGAAAAGGGGGATAAAATCAACCGGAAAAGCACATGTGTTTGTTAACTTTTTGACTTGCACTTCCAACCTTCGATCTGTGTAGGCTTACCAATCTATCCCGATCCATAGGCCACGCCTGTTCCGGTAAGATGTTTAGCTGAGGTGGCGCTCTCTGTCGTCGGAATAGAGCATGAAATCTAGCGGAATGCGAACTGCAATCTAGAGTTAGGCAGTCAGAGAATGGCCATTACAATATCAAACTTGACACTCTGCATGTTTGAAATAGTCAAATAGCACATTAAACATTGACATTGGCTAAATTGAAAGATGCCTTTTACTATTTAGAATAATGTGATTAAGTGGAATGAGAAATGAAATATTTAATGTAAAACTTGTGATGTTGCCATATGAAAGTTGAAACATCGCATGATGCCACATTGAATTTTTTTGTCTATCCCCTTCCATAGCTTTTCGGATATTTTTTCAGCAACGTCTATATAACAAAGACATGCAGTATTGACCTGATTTTCAACCGATTTGTGCTCATGTTCGCACTTCTATTCGAGATCTCAGTCAAAATGTATTCGTCATAAAACAAGTGTTCGAAAACATTAATGCCCACATTACAGTTTAAAGTCTGAGAAAATGTTGGCGGATTTGATTTATATATTCAGGCTGAAATAAAATTAAAAAACTGGCTACTGTGACATTATTTTTTTCCGATTTTCGCCAATACTCGAAAAGATGCTATGCCTATGTTACATACAACATTATTTCTAATCTTAATGAATTCGCTTTATGAATTTGTTTGGTCCGTTCATTGACCTCAACGAATGATTGATATACTATCTTTTATAAATATACTCATGGCATATACTACCATGACGTCTTGGGTGTTATTTCTTCGGAAATACCCCACAACATCATTTGAGTAAAATGCATTAAGTGTTATTCTAAAATGACATATAAATACAAAATTGCACGTGAAAAAAAAAATCGTAAAAACTTTAAAACCCTTTAAATCATTACATATTAACACAGTGGAGGACAAATAACAGGTAAAATACAAATGTTTATTAACACTTAAAATCCATAACAGAAAATGAATAATAAATAAACAACAAATGTTGAGAAACAGAAACAATAACACGTGTACATAGTGGGTAACACTGAACAGCCAACAAGAAAATGTTGGAAATGAAAGACCATAATTATTTATAATTGAGTCCAGATGTGTCATTCACAATACGAGTGGCTAAAATAGTTAAATATTGTTCCGATAATTCAATTATCGGTCTCAAATGTGTGGGTGGCTAGATGTCTGCATTGAGTTCACAGGAGCCACATGGATACCTCTAATCATAGATTACACGGTTTAATGAATCGCATGCTTGAGGAGATATGCTTGCAGAGCCCCAGCGAAGATATAAATGATCAGGAGTTGGCGTCCTGGAATGGTTCCACTGGCCGCCTTACGGGGTTTGCTTTCTATCCGTACACGATCACACCTCGCACTGGAGTAGAGTAGATGCCCGGGGAAGATACGGCAGGTGCTAAAAAACACAATCACAATAAATTAGAATGATTTCAACGAATGTACAATTTGGCGATAGCTGGTAATAATAATAATCATAACTATATGCATTATTGCATGAAATGACAAATAGTATAAAAATATGATGAAATAATGTTGTTTTTAACGCTGTTAATATACCTAGACGAAAAACTTAAAAAAACAACATTTTACTAAATAAACTTAGAAAAAAAAAGCTTAATCAGCGCAAATTAATGTACCTTGATAGGATGGTTGAGGATTTGTCACAACTTCGTGTTATACCCCGGATCTATCACCAGAAAGTAGGTCATTAGAGGTCAGGGGTCGTCTGAGATCAGGGTCTCAAATGATCATATGGCGTCCTCTAGTAAGGCTTTGGTAGGATTTGGATGACTTTGTGGCGCTAGTAGGGCTACATGACACCTCTAGTCGTCCTGTTGACATGGGGGAGACCGGGGACGCATGGATGAAAGAGATGTCCACAATGTTCCTGTCGCCCTCTACCGGTCTGGTTGGCTGTACTACGGGGTTCACACACTGTCTCTCACAGGCCTGCACCTCTCGCAGCACGTGCACGAGGTCCATGTACTCCTGACTAGATACGGGAGTCACCTCCATGACTGCACGGAGACTGTTTACAAGTGACGTCAAATGCTACAAGAAAGCAATCCAAATACATTAGAACACATAATAGCAATATTAAATCTTTTTTTATTATTACAATTAAGATTTAGTATTAATAATTTTGTGAAATAAATGATTGATAATTATTCATTTTGATGATTAGCAAGCAAGTGCAAAGAGGCCACTGCAAAAACAATAATAAAAGTAATATTACACAGCAAGGAATGTTCGGTTTGTCAGTAAATTAAACGTTCACAGCCGTCATGTAAAGAAAAAGTATGTAGAGTAGGCCTACTTGACCATACCAATTTTGTGTGTATGGGGCGCGAGCAAACCTGTTCAAATTTATCAAAAGGCAGTATCTGCTTACTTTAGAAGCCTTTGGGCTTTGCAGAGCAGAATAGTCATACACAGATCTTTTGATGAGAGCATATTCATTGGTGTAATACTATGTTTTAATTCTCGGTAAATAAATATAGCCACACACAGATTTTTCTATACCGAGATCATAAATACGCCTATGGGGAACAGTCCCCTGCCTTACATGTATTAAAACACAAGAGAAGATGTATTTTAAGTCGAGTTCAACTTTAATTTGTCTAACTGCTGTTTGATGATACCAATAATATTTTATTTGCTTTTAGGGTTAGGGTTTGTATGAAGTGGGTTATATATGTACCTTGATAGGATGGTTGAGGAATTGGCTGATGTCCATCTTGAGGTGGGGGTTGTTGAGTTTGTCCAGGTAAGAGCTGAATCCTGTGTAACCTTTAAGCTGAGAGAGCAGGGTTTGAGCCTCCTGGAGACCCGCACTGTACACAGTGTACGCATCACACAGCATCCTAACCTTGGTCTTATATACCCAGCCTACACCACCAGAAACAAGGTCATTAGAGGTCAAGGGTCGTCTGGGATCTGAGGGGTTTGTGGTGTCCAGCAACTGGTGAACGCAGTAGTCAGCGATAGCAACCAACTGTAAGCGAAAAATAATCAAACATGTATAAGTTCATGAATATAAAATAAATCTTCCATCTTTCCAATTTTTGAGCAATGTAACTGTTATGTAGTGGTTATCGCCCAGCAGACATAAGTCATTCACCTAAGGTGCTTAGTTCAATCAAGGAGGTTGAAAAGAGACCTCCTTGGTTCAATGTTGGAATGACGTGTCTGCTGGGTCGAGTTTAAATAAAGTTATCATGATTTATTTTATAACGTTGGCCAGCTCCATCTACATTAATCATGTGAGATATCTATACTTCATCTAATATTCTTGATTATTGTTGAACCCTTTCGCGAACCGTCTTTATACGTCAGAGTCTGCCGTCTATAGACGGCAGATTCTGACGTATAAAGACGATCCCCACACTGAAAGAATTACAGTATTTCTAATGGTCGTATACATAAATATCCAAATAAATCAGAAGGATATATCTACGACATTTATGATGATTTCAAATTGAAAAAACCCTTTGGTCAAAATGGTTTATACAAAATAGTTGTAAGGGTTGTAAGAGTTGTAAGGGTTAGTTTTATCCGTACCTTTTCCACATTTTGGAAGAGTTTGACGTGGTCTTTGGTAGAGAGGACACAGTATCTGAGGGGTCGGGAGTACGTCTCGATGGCCTTGTGCATCTCCTCAACATACATGGCCTCACACTGGAGCAACTGCTGAACAGCTATGTGATGTGAGGACTGGTCATTCATGTTGGAGATGCTGGTGAGGTCGAAACTGTCGCGAGAGTCTCTGGTTAGGTCAAAGCTTTCATGGGAGTCTCTTGTGAGGTCAAAGCTTTCACGGGAGTCTTTGGAGAGGTCATGTGATGTTCTGGTGAGGTGATGATGGCTAGGGTAGTCACTCTGGGTGGTATCTGTGCTCATTAGACTGTTAGTCTGATCTATTGTATACTGTGAAGTCATGCTGGGGTAGTTATAGCTATGGCAGCTCACGGATGAGTCTGTACTTTGACTACTTGTGGATGAGTCTCTACTGCGACTACTGGTGGATGAGTTGGTGGAAGTTGATGCTGCGCGTGCTTCTAACAGGAAGTCGTCATCGCAGAAGCCACGCCCACACAGAGCTAGACTGACAGGTTCCTCACCACAACTCTCCAGGAGCCTGGATGGAGCCCCATCACTGGGAATGCATGGTATAACACTCATATCAGGGTCCCATTTAGTGTACTTAGGGGCAGGCTTCTGGTGGATCATGGGCGATGGGATATTCTCCTTTATCTCATCTTCAAAGTCAAATTCAGGGAGTTCTATCATGGCTTCATCAAGGTTTTCACTTTCAAGCGAGGAATGAAGACTAGAGCTAGCGACTGACCTCTCTAACCTTGCCCTTTTGGCCTCATATTTTTTCTCCTCCATCACACCAGGTTTACAAATATCAATCACAATCTGTCTGAGGGATTGTCTGAAATCAGAGAAATGGCAAGAATAAGTACAAGTGAATAGCTTACGTCCGTACAATGAAATAAACAACAAATACAAATGAATAGCCCACGTGTAAGCAAATAAATAACAACAATAAATACAATCGAATAGCCCATGTGTTCAGAATGAAATTAGAACAAGAAGTATACATGTAATTGAATTTGCCAAGTATGCACAATAAAATAACAAAAGTAAGTACAATTGAAAGTAAGCAGAAAAATATCTAACATAAATGCAATTTATGTTGAACATGCTGTTTTGTAAAAAATGATGGTACATTTAGATTTGTAAATAATGTGATAGAAGGCACATTTGACTGTTTAAAATGAAGCAATATAGATTGTTTGTTTGCCTTACCTGATGGCGTTGGCCACGTGATCTGGTGTCTCGTTCAGCACGTTTACTCCGTTGAGACGGATGATGTAGTCGCCTCTCTGAATGCCCGCCTGGTAGGCTGACCCTGTGACCTTCACGTGACCTATTCTGACAGGACATGATTCCCTGACAGTGAATCCGTACCCGGGACCTCCACGCTTCAGGACGTGTGAGCTGGCCTGATCCAGTAAATTCTGCTTCAAATCAACAGACTGGGTCATCTCTGTAAACAAAAGTACAAATAAGTATGCTGAACTCTCTTGTGAAGACATTTGTAAAATAAAGACACAATGAAGATTTTTTTTTACTATACAGTTTTGCTTTGATTTCAAGCTTACACTTAAGCAATTGAGACGTAATATCATTTAACAAATATTTTCGGTGAGCTATTGAAATGACAAATTTAGCAGTCAGGTTAATGAAGTTGAACAACAGTTGTTTTGGATGGCCTACCTATCAAATAAATAATACGTCTTCGAAGAAACTTTGTATTGTTTAATGTTTAGTTTGATATTAATTGTTAGTGAGTAAGCCTACTTACTATGTTTGTGGGGTGTGGCGTTATCACGTGACCTCTGTATAGGGGCGTGTGGTGCCAGGATATGCTTCCGGTACCCAAGGTCTTCAGACAGTAGGTAGTACCACCCTCCTACAGGCTGCAATAGAGAGAGGGGAACTATTAATAACATCATACATAAATATGAGCACCATGAACACAATGATGATCAATATCACTAAAAAGACTTTAGGATTCAAGGGTTATGTTTCTAAATTCTATTATTTTAAATACATAATCTTTGTGGAATGAATATTAGTAATTCTTTTTAATTTTTGTGTGAATATTGGAGTATTGAATTCAGAATATTTCAAATATTTATAAATGTAAAATATTTTCAGAGGTCTTAATTACCTTTTCCTTGGCAGCTAAATGTTTCAAGCCAAACGACAGACATCCGAGGAACTCATTGCAGTTATTCCTCTTGTTTTTGCTCCAGACAATCAACATTAACCTCTTTTTCTTCGTCTGCTCTGTCAAAGCACTGTAAGAATCAACAAAAAACACATTCAACGTCAATCACAGAGACCACAGTAAACAATGTGAAACACAAATGTATCCGATCGCGAATCACTTATTCTATATATTTTGGAATGAATGACTTAACAGCATTCCGAAACGTGATACAGATAAAATGGTATGTCAAAGTAAATTTATGCACAATTATTTAATTACATTATGATGTTTATAGATGGAGGACTTGTGATCACACCATTTCCAAAGTACTAGTATATGTACCAAAGTGATCTACCAACGGAGTCTTCAAGCGGTGATATCAGAAAAGCTATATGTAGGCTAACCTTCCTAATCTGAGAACTAATCAGCTAGGTAAATATCAGTGGACCGTGTGTTAGCGAGTTTTTAAATCCCAAAGACTTATATCAACTAGCACATAACGTTGATACAACCATGTCTGAATGTTGAGTCAGCATTACCGATGAGTGTGAAAAGTTGACAATTCTAATATGCAAATAGTAAATGTGTTCTATTTGACACATATCTATAACGCGTATGGTGCCGATTCATTAAAGATAAAGTGAAGTATATTATTATGTCATTCATTGAAAGAAGTGCATTGATTTAACTAAATATCGAACAATTCGTAATGTTTTTAAGCTAAAGTCATTACTAGTTCTATCCTTCAGATTTGTCTTCACTTACAAAGAGAATGTCTGCTGGAAGTTAGGGTTGTTGGTGGCAGGTCTCACAGCAGATTCCTGTAATGAGGCGCGACTGTCGTCGGGGCATAGAAGTAACTGTAACAACAAAATAAAATACATTTAATATACTGTAGAATGCAGTACAAAGATAATCATTTAAACGAGTGCATCAGACAAATGAATATTGATTAAAACCACTGTTTTTATCGACCCTACTTTCTGTCCTATGGCACTATGCATGGCAGTAGCAAATGTTAGCTTGGCTAAATGCACACACACGATTCAATTATTCATACAGTTGCTAACTAAACTTGCCTGAAATAACCACACATCTTTTCCGCTCCCGCACACGCTATGTATAAATCAAGGGTTACTGTCTAAGGGGGCTTATTTTAATCCTGGGTTGGTGAGATGTGGAGGCGCATGATAAGATAGTTCAAGATGAAAGAGTTGGTTGAAGTAGTTAATGTCAGAGTTGAGTGTGGAAGAGACTGATGTGGTGAACATCTGGCGTGTGGCCGGTAGTCGGAGCTAGCGTCTGCGGGGCTTTCTCTACTTAACCCCTTCAAGAGTAGCAAACAGATTAAACAGGTTTCCTGTCTGGTACTCAAACAAAACAAAGCGTGAAATAGTGGTTCTCACACCCCTGCCTACCCCCGGGTGGTTTACACAGCTGGTGGCGCGTGGCCCGCCACCCCAGTGACCAGTGGTCAGCCCCGGGATGACCACTGGTTACTGGGGGTAATGGTCAGCGGGGCCAGGTGGTCACAATGCTGAAGTAAGAGGCAGATGAGCTCCAGGACAATGTTTATCCACAAGCTTCTATAGCGGCGCGAGGACACACACAAGGCCTTTGATCGAGTATGCTCACAAGCATCATCATCATTCCAACCTTTTGTCAATCTCTAATTCCCATCTTTCAAATCTTAAACACCCTACTAATACGGGGACCGAAATTGTAAACTGAACAGATGTATTTAAAATGTATATCTTCCAAGTGTATTGACGAAAAAATAATAGCATTATTAATTAAAATAACATCAATTTATTCATGTTATTGCAGCATTTATGTCCATGTATGCTACATAGCCTAGGGTTACCATTCTATTTGTGTTCTGTAGCACATTCTATAGAAATAGATGCAATACAATCACGACAGACTGGAATAAATCCTAAACAGCTGGTGGTAAAAGCTAATACCACTGGTTAAAATTTAGTCTCTACTCTCAATAATTATATCACAATAGTTGCGTTGATAACTGTTTTTTAAATCATTTTTTTACACTAAGTTTAAGTGGTCTGAAATATGTCTGAAACTGTATATCTATGTCTTAAGTAAGTAGGCTTACGTCATCTTCTGACATACCTGTTTTATCATTGTATAGACCCTCATGAACCAGCTAAACTTCAAAGCATTATTTAATTATACACTAGCTTAAACAATAAACCTATGTCTAAGATTTTCTTAAGCTGAGTATGGACCATTGTATATCATACATCAGTATACCCGCATAACTTTTTCCTCACTGCACCCGCATCACTTTTAACTTTTGCTTGATGACTCCATCAATGATGCCGAGATCATTCAAGAGGTTATTGGTTAATTAGAGAGAACGGGCGGTATTGTACTAATGCCCTCTGATTCCAATAGCCATCCTGCATTGGTTAAATATTCAGAGACTCTTAATAAAGATGCAATATTATTGGTAGAATACTAAAATAAAAAGAATAAAAAAATACCAAAAAACTATATTTTGATAAAAAATATTGTTGTTTTTGTGTGCTTATAATTAAGCTTTCAGAGTTGTGTTTGATTATTACCAAAGCCAGCACAAGACGTTGAACCAACGTTGCATTAATGCTGGTCCACCGTCTGATAAATATTCATATACTGCGATCTAAGATATGCAAATTCTAGTAGAATTTTGTTTTAAATAAATACAAATAAAAACTACATTTTGATGAAATTATTGTTTCTGTTTACTTATAATGAAGTTTTTGGGGCTGTAAATATGTTGTTCTCTCAGCAGACACAAACATCAATGTTGATTTAACGTTGGTCTACCGTCTACGACTATTAACCCAGCTAGTACGAAACGTTAAACCAACGTTGTTTCAAGGTCTATTGTTTCCCGCCATGTTTATACTTGACTTGTCATTACCTCATTAACCTCCATGGTCACCTGTATGACCTCTATTGTTTTGGTGTAATCCGGGCTGGGGGGGGGGGGGGGGATGAAGGGCAACAACAAGTGTATATTGTGTCAGGGACACCCGTAATTTGAGGGACTGTCGCGACCCCCACAGAGAAGATGTAGGTTCATTTAGGTCTAGTTTATCTTACAAATAATGCCTAAAAATAACAATAATTACTCATTAACTCGTCGTAATTAATGGATTCACATACCTGCACGTATGCATTGCACTGCTCCGTCCACTTCGATTTCAAATATTTGCACTGTCCAACTAAAAATAAAAAATAAACAGGTAAATAACATAATGCCTTTAAAATAATTTTTTTATGGGGTTAAGCTAGTTGTGCTTATACAATTCTATTATTATCAACAAAAAATGCAATTGAAAATAAGTTCCCTATATTTAAATTTGTTACTGCTCATTCTTTAGATTAGTTCATTACTTGGCTGCTATGTGTAAAATCCTTTGTGGACGTGGAAAGATAGGTTTAGATATATTATTGAATAATATATCTAAATATTGAAGTACTTTGAACAATAAAGGCATTTTGAAAATGAGGGTTTAATAATTTGTCTGATTTACTAGAAATAATAAAAACAAATTTGTGGACAGATGGTGTACATGTGAGCAGAGTGATGTAAGATAATTATATATGACTGAGATTTGTATAGTTTACAACCCAGCCACTTGAATTTGACAACTTCGGACTATGAGAGATCTTTATTTCTACTTGAGTCTCGGGGAAGGGTTTGTCTCTTTTTCTACATTTTTCACACTGCCATAAAGAACTTACATAAGGTCTCTACAGATAAGCTATATAGATTGACCAATCTTGGACACATATTTAAAATGCACACTCATTGGTTATTGGTTTACTAAGGCCTTACATAAGCCCTGTCCAAATAATATTGCACCCTATATCTCATCTAATCTCTTCAGGATACCACCAGAGGGCGTACATCCCGGGGGTATTAGGATATAATCTTATTGATTGTCGTATGCGTAATAACCAGATGGCATACACACAGGATGTCCTTCCTCAGTCTTTAGACATCCTAATATAACAGAGAGCTAGGGACCATAAAGTCAAGAGATTACTGGTAAAGTAAGCAGTTACTGTCTTCCCACTGGGCACACGACGTTGTTGCGATGTCGAATCAACGTCAATGACGTTAATTCAACGTCTCAACAACGTCGTGTGCATCTCTGTGCTCTTATTAACACCCGTGTGATTTTTAAAAGTTAAATATGTCCTAAATGTTTCACACTTATATATGCTATTTGAAGTTTCTCGAGACAGTGACGCAAACTTCAAATTATTGAAAAGTAAATTGAATAGATAATAGGTCTAGTGATTCATTTGGTTACCATTGAGAAAAACACTATAGCTATTTTACGTCTAAGAATACAAATCCATATGACAAGCTTTGAAAACCGGGGACACGATATTTGTTTAATTTGGGGATTATGATCAACAAAATTGTAAATTTTCTTTTAAATGATTTCTAGATAGAATCAAATAAACCTAAACAGAATGACATGACTGATGTGAAAATGTGAAAAAGAATTGTTCTCACCGTTTACGTGAACTGTTTCCTCTCCTCGTGTGGTAATGTGGAGCTGGATCAAACCTAAAACACACAAGATCATGTGATTATCATTCACTGCAAATATCATAACATCTACAATAAACACTCCAGTGTCAAGTGGCGTATAAAGTAAGGCTCAGTATGGTTAGCCTCTTGAGAAGTTGATCTTAAGTCCACATGGTGTGATGTCACATCAATCTGGTATACTTGGTCAAACGCCCTGCTATGATCATTATTTGCAATAGGCTTGCAAAATATCGAATCAGCCTGGACGGAGGTAAACCTTTCAAGAGGTTACTGAGACAATTTACTGCCATGGGTCATGTCACGGGCATGACTGACAAAATTGTCCCCCGGCATAACTAGAGATGCAACATTGTGATTTTCTATAAAATTTCAACTTGTATACCATCTGAGGTATCTGTAAATTCCAGGTTGTACATAATTGTTGTTATTTGAAATACCTAAAGTTGCCGGCTTATTCCTTCATACCATGCATTGTATAATACATAATCAGATATGTCTTCTATGGTCACAGACATTATATCAAATCGCATACCATGTTGCCCCCAAGCGATATATAACTGCATACGTAGATTTGCAGAGAGTATATCCATGCCACATGCTCTCAGCAAACAAGAGACACAGACCAAATGTTAGGTTAACATTGGCCCACAGGCTGCGACGCTAGTTCAACATTAAATCAGCATTGACTTAACGTCTCGTGTTTGCAAAATATCATCTAGATATACATACCTCCACATATAGACTTTGTATCCCCTTGGTTGGTCTGCTGCACCATTATGAGATATGGTGTAGTAGAGATGCTATTTGTGTGACGGGAGATGTCAATGTACGAGCCTGGCCATACATCCCCATATATATATATCCCTTCATATCCCTTGTCACCCCCTGAGCCTGTCATACACCCTGCCCACTGACCAGTGGGGTGACTCCCCCCCCCCCCCCCCCCACAAGGCCAGACACCCTGCTCAGTCACTGTTCTTGCTTGACCGTCATAACACACCCTTTCCTCACCAGGTGTTCTCACCCTGTTAACCCTTTGTGCCTCATCATTTTATTAACACAGAGACTTGTGGAATAACAGTGACAATTTACTAAAGCTTTGGTGTACAGTAGAAAATGTTTGTGCATAAGAGCAAGTTACATTGAAATATTTGCGATACGCTGTTTAACATGTTAAGATGACTTCACATTTTTTTCAAAAACTTATTTTTAATATGGGCCTGACAGATGACGAATATCACAATGTACTTGATAATTTTTATTATTTATTTTTAGTGATGCAATAATAATGGTTGGGGTGTGTTTTTTTGTATTGATGAAAGACGATTAATCACGATTATAACATTAGGTCAAAATGACATGAATGATAATACGAAGAAAACATAATTATTAAAACAAGTATAAATCATGTAGATTATAGTGTATACAGTCTGCATTTTGTCAAATCTAAATAATTTTCCCTCACTTGAAGTTGTGGTTCGCGGCAGCGAACACAACTTTAAGTGGGTGAAAATTCCAATTAAATAACTATGCAGTTAAAGGGTTAAGGATATTTATTTAAACAAAAAGAAGGTCTGTGAGCGCTGGATGGTGGCTAGAGGCAAGTGGCTTGTGGACCTGTTTTCACACTTGAAGCTGTGAAAGCCCCACCTCCCTATTGGCCCTGATGGCATTCCTTACCCACACCTACTCAATCACACAATCAACTTAATTATAATTACGGTCGTTCCTTAATTTATCACTCGCCTCATTCTCCTTAATGGCGTTAAGTACATATTTGCCGGCTGTGTTTTTTCTTTCCACCTTAGCCACTTACCCTGCTTTCCTCAAGGACCACTGTACTGCGCTGCAAAGCCAAACATAGTATCGGCTTACTATAAAGTAAGCAGATAACGCCTCTGGCATTGCACGGCACCATATTTAAAGGCTGGGAACAAATAATATTATATATTACCTTATTTTCAAGTTGTGTCAAGCTAACTAACGATAAGCTAACGATATCTGAGACCTGGCATAAAGTCAAGCAACATAATTTCCTGGACGCACATTTTTTTTATTGAAGCATAACAGGGGTCAAAGGGTTATGGCCATTACGTTAATTATGACTAAAATAATAGAATTAACATAAGTCAATAGGAACTTCCGCGCGGCGACCTATGATAATTTATTCTAGATGATCACACTTATTTATCATGTTAGAACTGTACCATAAGTCTCTCAATTATGACTAAATGAGTCGCCTCTCGAAACACTGTTTACAACAGGTTGTACCCCAAACTAAATGTATGTAATTTCCATAAACATAGGCGATGGACAAACTCAAATATCGACGTGAAATATTAATATGGCAAATTATATTAGATTGTGGTATTTAGTTTGTCAATTTTTCAGCATCAAGGCATCACCATGGCTGAGAATTATTATGACAGTTTAATAATATCACAGATTTAATTTATCTGTTAAATTGAGTGCATGCGAGCAGCTTACCCATGTCTAATGCAGCGTGCTTTAATTCTGTCATCGGTTGACATTTTCTTTTCATACACTTTACAATAGGGACGTCCCTCTCGTGTCTGTCCATGAACAACATGATAGTGGTCTGTTCACCGAATAATGAATCTGGTCTGGTCAGTGGTTCCAGATATATATCATAACTACGGGGATTATGGCCAAGTTGTAACGTGTTTGTCAACCTGACATGATGCTCATGACCAGTGGCTTATTACCTGGGTCAACTCACGGTCAACTTGTGGTCAGAAGTATTGACCCAGCAAACATGAGACATACGCCAAAGGATGGTTCAATGTTGGGCCAGCGTCTGCGACGCTGGCCCAGCATTGAACCAGCCTTGGGTCAATGTCTCGTGTTTCCAGGGGACAGTTTGAGAGTATAGTGTGAAGGGGTTGGAGATTTTCATGCGGCACAGCAGATGCTGTTAGATTAGAGATTAAATTCAGATGAGTTGGCGCGATTCATAATGTAGGGATACACGACAGTATTATAATCCTTAACAGCTTTATTTTCATGCTCAACTTTTCTCACTTAACGATCCGACAGGGCGTTTATATTCTGACCCGTCCTTACAAGTCCACGGTTGACTGCGGAAATGTGCATTTCCTATTTCCTACCGTTAAAGCAACTCCTCATGTACATGGCAAATGCCAACTGTAGTAAATTAAATACATTATTTTATTATTTTATTCAGTCCTGTTTTCGACTCCTTTTTTCAATCCCTTGCGCCATGCAGGTGGTGTGTTAATGAGCTGCGCAGGGAGTCAGCCAATAAGGACATGTTTGGATTAGTGTTTAGTCGAGTGACGTCTGAAAGCATGTATGGAGACATATGGGGATCAACACAGGCTAATCCACTCTGAATACATACTCATTAAGCAACACGAGTATTAAAATTAAGATTATCTTAACCTTCTCTCATTACATAATATAGAGAAATGTAACCCTTAAAGCGCTGAATTTTTTAATAAAAACTTTTGAGGCCAAAAGGTTTTTTTCAGTTTGCAATCATCATAAATGTCTTATTCGGGTCTTTCCGATTCATTTGAATACCTATGTTATGGGTATACGGCCATTAGAAATATTGTTACTCTATCAGTGCGGTGATCGATTATAGACGTCAGAATCTGACGTCTACAGACGTCAGATTCTGACGTCTAAAATCGATCACCGCGCTGTAAGGGTTAAGATTAATATATAATGTAGTTGGAGGTGCCCTGATTGAGGAGCCCAGTTGATGAAAATGTCATGTTGAGTGCAAAAGTGAGTGCAAAAAAAAGGGTGCATCAAAAGTACGATTGAAGGTTTTTATATCGACGTTTGTGGGAGTTGTTTATTTGTTTATACGTAGCCTCAACGTGGTCCCAGAAAATACAATACGTTCACCCTGTGCGAGTCTGTGACGAATTGGACCAGCATAGGGTCAGCGTTGTAAATTTTCAGAGCCATTATTTGTCCTATAATCGACGTAAAATGTTACTGACAAACGCAAAAAAACTATTTCAACATGTAGGAAACAGGTACGAGTTTACACTAGGGGTGGGGTGGAGTTGACCGTTAAAAAGCTGCTTTTTACCCCTTTTATCAGGATGAGAATCATTTCTCAGATATCACATAATCAGCTTAGATCAGATGTGATTAAGATTTAACCTGATTCAGATTTCACTTTCGCACGGCGGCCATGTTGCTTCTTGTCATTGTGAAGGTCGTGTAAAAGAACACGTCTCATGTGTCAAGGTCAAACGTATCTGTCAGAGGATCGGTCGTTATCTGAGTATCTCGACTCATCACGCCAGCTTACCGAGGGAGCAGCAATTAATACGAGCAAGGAATACGAGCAATATCTTAAATCTACATCAGCTGTAGGAGTCATCGCGGGGTCATCATAGGTCATTCTCAGAGGTCAGCACTGACCAGGTCACGCATCCTACTTTCAAAATTTTTTGAAGCAATGTTCTGTAAATGCTACCATTTTTAAAATGGTATAGGATATCCTTTAATCTTTTGATGTTGAGTTGAATGACGTCACCAATCAGTTCTGGTTCAGGCGATTACAGACAGCAATTCATTAGGATGACGTCATAGATCTATGCTTGATAACTGACTGGACGCCGTGCTATTGGTAGACCTATGTATCCTCGGCCTCGTGATGAAAACTCCCATATTATAAATCTTTCGAAACATGATAAAAAACGTATGCGATACAGAACTAATATATTCTTAAAGCCTATCCCGAAGTAATATATCACTTCACGTTGAAAATGTTTTGAAAATTCAATATAAATTCATTTTTTGTTTAGTTTTTCTCTAAAAACATGACTTTTAAATTAGTTTTTGTCATTTTTTTAAAAAAAGTCATAAATGGACATAGGAGGTTGCATCATTATATTCAACGCCCTATCAAGGAATTTAGTATACTCTTTCTATATTCCTTGGCCCTATGAAGACAAGGCTATTTCGCTGGTGGCCCGAACTCGGTGGTTTCGATGGACATAATAATTATTATTGAAGTCGAGCTCTGTTTGTCTTGAAATATCCGCTGTCAGCAATTGCCAAAACACGGGACGTTGAGCCGATGTTTGTTTGAAATTGGACCAACGTCTGCGACGCTGGCCCAACGCTAAAACAACACGGTGTCATATTTGCTGCGTTAACTTTTCTCTGCTATCTTGATGGGAGTTGAAGCTGCTTAACTTTGAATCCGACCCATCCGTTAGCCGGACTTTATTTTACGTGGTCAATGGAGCAGCGGTGAGATTACGTGACCCGAGTTGACCAGTATCTCAAGGCTGCCATCTTGTCCCTTCTGATATGGGCTATTTGTAGGCTCACTGGTCGCGCACGGCATGCCGGGACTTAATTTATGTGGCCCGAGTGATATTTGATATGAGCTTTGTCTGAACCTTTACTCTCACTAATGTCAGAACATGAAATCTAAAAACTGTGGTCAAAATTCACACACACATGGCTAGATTCTTGTATAATTTATTGTGAGACAGTCAAATTCCAGATTCTATTAACATTTTATGTATACTTGTAAATCAATAGGCACCTTTCTGAGGATGAGAATCTTGAGAGGAAAGGGTTGTCATATCAGTGTCTTAAGCCCTCAGACCACATAAACCCTTTGACCCTCAAAACGCTGGAATGTTTTATAAACCAAGAACTTTATATGGAAGTTCTTGTATAAACCAAAAGACAAAAATTGTTTCTTTTTAATTTGAAATCATCATAAATGTCTTAGTTAGCCCTTTCCATTTCATTTGAATACCTATGTTATGGATCTACGGCCATTAGAGCTATTTTATTCTCTACGTGCGAGGACCGACTTTCAGACGTCAGAATATGACGTCTGTAGACGTCAGAGTTTGACGTCTAAAGTCGATTCCCACACCGAAAGGAGTAGAGACCTCGTTAGTACTCTAGGGGTTATGCTCAGAGGTTAAAATGTCAAATAAGCCATATCGTATGTCAGTCACATCAAGGAGGTTATATGGATAACCTCATTGGTCACATAAGCCTCAGACTACACCCCGATCTTGTGGCATTTCATTACGAATTAAACTCATTACTTTTAGGCCCTATTTTAGCAAAATTTAATTTTGACTGTCAAATTTGTGGCCTCCTTTCATTACGACTCAAACTCGTTACAGAAAAATATTTTTTACTGTCAAACCATAGAGCTAGAAGCTAAGCCGAACATTTAATATTCCCGACACTGTAATTTCAGACGAGAATATTTTTAAAATTTAATTAATAACCGGGTTTTGTCTCTCAAGGGGAATTACATCTTCGCGGATCTTTTTTTCTATCGTATGTTAAATTTAACAAGGTACTGTGCCAAGCATACAACATTATATTACATTGTGCTCCGTGATCGATTTGTTTCGTCATTTGGTGGAAGTAATTTGCGTTAACTTTGCCAGTAATTCCAACATCAAATAAATGAAATGTACTCGCTGACAACACAGAACTCAAAGTCAAAAGGCAGTTAGTGCCTTTTGACTTTGCACGGCAGAGATGTAGTTAAGCCTTTATGAATCACAAGTTAACCTCATATCACTGACTGTTAAACATTCAAGTGCTAGTACGTATGTAGACTTTTTCAGACTGAATATTTGTCCTATAACTAATAAACCAGAAAATCCGAAGGAGAAATGTGCCATAAGTTTGCTAGATTAACTTTAGTTTTAGCTCAAAATCAACAGTATGTGAGTAATTATATCCACACTGTGGTTAAGGAATCACAAGTTAACCTCGTCACTGAAGGTTAATAGTCACAGATCTACCGCGGTGACATATTGAATTGTATAAAAGTCAATATGAGCCGTAACCAGAAGGGGAGTTACTCAGACAGGGGAATAATTAAAACACGGCGGTATGACAAAGTCTGACCCGTGGTGACCTTTATAAAAAGAGGGTATGTTCAGGGGGTAATCATGGCAGGCGACAACTATAGACACGGTAAACCTATGTCTACCATCTGGTGGTGGTCTGTGGACAATCAGAGGTTTGATGAAAGACCGCGACAATCAGCACTGCTGTGTACTACAGCTTTAAATCGGCGAATGAGGCAGACTGGTGATCAGATATTTAGAAACATAATCAGATCATGTAATTACGATTTTTCAAAAAAATATTCTTTACGTATTCAATAATCCTCGTAAGACAAATTGCTGTAAATAATTTTCATAATAAATATCCGTGATAGTGGCATATGTTTTAAATCATCAGGAATTCTATACCAGTCCGAACAACAATATACAACTTTTTGTGAATTACATTAATTATGTGTTATGTTTTTTAAACCATTGTTGGTTTCCTAAATCGAATAGCCTTTTGTCGTAATCATGTTGCAAATGTTTTCACAAAATGAAATGTACCGATGTCAAATAAAAATGATATGACTTGTTGTATGGTCGATTTATTGCGCGTGTAAAATCCTATACATAGCAGAGTATGATCATGAAGTTAGAAATAAAAATTGAGTGACATGCGTACTAACTGGATTAGAGATAGGAAGAGGTCGATTAGATTATTGTATTAATTTAGGACTTTATTAGGACTGACGATCAACATATAATACCTCATAGCATGGTATGCTGCTCTGCAAAGCCAAAAGGCAGTATCTGCTTACTTGTACAGTAAGCAGATACTGCCTTTTGAATTTGCACGCGTATGACTAGAGATTAGAGATAGGAGGTGGGATTAGTGGACGGGATACCAGCAACAAAAGACGTCGGCTCAATGTTGGCCACATGTTGGTCCATCGTCTACGACGCTGGTCTAACATTAAACCAGCATTCCAACGTCTGGGAAGCTGTCTGTCAGTCTTGACACCTCCATAAGACCTCCATAACTAAGACTACTCTGAGTATGACTAAAGCCATCCCAGCAAACACGAGGCGTTGGCCCAATGTTGGACTGATGTTGGGCCAGCGTCGTAGACGATGGACCAACAACAGCCCAGCATTGGGCCAACGCTTCCTGTTTGCTGGGATATGTATTATCCTCTTTTATGTATTTAATATTATCCTACATTTTGTGAAACACAGTAGAGAAATAAATATGTAGCGTATCCGATTCTAAAATGATTATTGCAAACATGATAAAATATAGCTTTATTCAAACGTGCTACCATAATAATTTCGTCTCTCGGTTCTGTAGTACAGAGAGGGTCACGGCGGGAACACGTGGTTCCGTGCTGCGCGCGCACCTGGTATCTTTTTCCGGGGCGGACTGTCGGTACTACCAGCTGTTTCGCTAGGTGGGGTGTCTGGTGGACACTGCTGGGGCACACGACATTGGGTATGTCAAGTTGACGTTTGTGTGACTTTAAGGAATATCCTATTGTTATTGCAAGTCTTCACATCATAGAAGGGGTATAGAGAGACGTCAGCTTTATATTCATGACATTGGAGGATCAAGGAGGGGTTCGCACCCACTATACATCGCCAAATGATTTTAAAAGTCCCAGATATGTCTAAATATTCTTGGGGGCTTGGCAAACAGTTCCCCCGACGCCCCCTTTCTTCCGATCCTGCAATTCGCCCTATACATGATATTTGAAGCTGACAAAATGTAATGCGAAATAAATGAATACGAAATTAAAATAAGGGACTATGTAGAGTTTAGAACATTCAGGAACTTTCAACAACCTTCACCATGTTGATCATCAACATAGTGATGTTCCTACGTTTTATAGGTTATGTTTACGTCATGGTTTGGTCGGCGGGGCGTCCACAGTCACACCTATGCGTCAACCCCCGTCTCGGTCTCTGAGGGAGTCCAGCAAAGAGGCGTGCGCAACAGCAGGCGACCTCTAGCGAATAACACTGAATTAATGGCTAGTTTGTAGCGACCACGTCACCTCCTGTCCTGCGCCTCGGGATATAAATCCTGACCGGACCGGGTCTCAAGGTCAGGGGGCAGTGTCAATCAAGGTCAGGGGGTAGAGTCATCTCCCCATACAACATGCGGCATGACCCTGGGCTACCATACTGTTGACAGGGAGCCATTGATCATTGATGCCATACACAAAATACCATGACGCGATACACAAAAGACACAGAAAACCATGACGTCATACACAAGAGACATACAATCAGTACGTCATACACAAAAGAAGGGGGTGTACTTTTGTATAGGGCCTATACTTAGTCTTGATGTGAGTGAAGCCGGGAACCATGTAACGATAACCATTTGAAAATTGACCGTTGGTCCAGCGACTGCTCAGACCAGTTTCTCCAACACAGCCCCATCATTGAAACACCATCTAAACACTGTTCGCAACAAACACGTACTTTAAGCCGCTATTTGTTTAACCCTTCAATCGCCAAATTTTTTAATTGCAATTTTCACCCACTTGAAGTTCTGGATCGCGTCAATTATTGAGATCTGACAAAATGAAGGTCAATGATTTTGCAATATTGTTGATTGGTGTCACGTTTTATTTATTTAAACATGTTCAAATTGAAAAAAAAACTGGTATTTAATGTGCTAATAATAAATAAAAAACGGGTATAATCTGGACCAGCGGTTAAATGGTTTAGGGTTAATGTTGGCCCACCGTCTACGACGCTGGACCAACACTACGCCTAAGTCAACTACATTGGATCAAACTTTGGGGTGCTGGGGTGTCAGATGAAAATGTTCTTGAAAGGAGCCCTGACGTGGGGTAAATCAGATCTCGAGAGGTATCATTTCAGGTGTGGACCTACTCTGTCGTGGAGACAGTATCTGCTTACTTTACATGTAAGCGGATACGGCCTTTTGGCTTTGCAGAGCAGTAACTCCTTCAGAAGCGTCCAGCCCCTTTAACTAAGTGAGATAACTGGAGTGTACATTTCAGGAGAATTGTTGTCCAAGTCCGATAACATGGACACCCACTCCCAGGCATGGTAACCTGGGATGCCAACCAATCCCCTTTTACTCTCCTCTGCAAAAAAACAGTATCTACTGATACTGCCTTTTGGCTTTACACAGCTCTATTAAGTCGTCCATATGTCCCTCGGACACACAAGGTGACGAAAGGAGCTGATGTGTTAGAAGGGAGCATAGAGTGTATCAGATGTCTGCAGATAACATCTGCTGACGAAGGGAGCATACACTTATTACTGAAAAAACATCTGACAATTACTCTTTCTGACCTAAAGTCAAACGCAGTCATGTCTATGTACACAGAAAAAATAATGATAGGTCTTAATTTATTTTGCTTACGTGTTTGATAACAAACTAATTTAAAAAATATTCTTAAAGTATTAAAAGTGGACGACGGATTATGCAATTCAATTTCACTATTCAAATTCGGGAACGTAATCGTTAAGGTTTAACCCCTACAGAGCGTCAGAATCTGACGTCTGTAGACGTCAGATTCTGACGTCTAAAGTCGATCTCCGCACTGTAAGAGTTAAAATATTTATAATAGCCGTATACATAGGTATTCAAATGAAGCGGAAAGAACTAACTGGGACATTTATGATGATTTCAAATTAAAAAAACCTTTGGTCTCCATAGTTTATACAAAAATACTTCAGCGTTGTGAAGGTTAAACCAAGAGCAGAGTGATTTCACTGAGGCATAAGGACCATTATGACAGGAAAAAACGTACAAGAGAGAATTCTGGTCTACCGCCTACTATTTCTTGAAATCTACTTTTGTTTGCATTTATAAAGGTTCATTTTGCTCCAGTAAATAATTTTGCACCAAGTTCTTGCTTTATGTAGCTTCGGATTCAGAGCATGTTGAGACTTTGTCACAAGGTTTCTATAGATCACGAAATGCAAGATATTATCAGCCAAATCTGCTTTTCATAGATTCAATATAATTTCAGCAAGGTTATGTTGGCCGAGGGTGCTGGTTGTTGAGGGGCGAGGGAGGCAGTACTGGCCCAAAATAGAACTATTCTAGCATAGAATCAACATCTGCTTAAATTTTATTCAATAACTTTAAAACCAGTGAAAATACGCTCGGTTCTTTTTTTATATAGGTTTAAGGTCTATATGCTTGTGAACATATTGTGACTTTATAATTGGCTATGTAAACATGTGTTATTATGATGTTATAGATTGTCTGGGTGAGATTACAACGCGACAGAGATTCAACAACGTCAATACAACGCTTATTTAATCTAACAAACATTGCTCCAATATTCAATATCAATCTGTAGGCCTACTGAAAAAAATCAGCGGTGATAATAGGCGCTATAATTAGCACAATCTGTATGCCTCAGTCTTATCATGTGCACAATCTCTGAATGGTGAAGATGTGATCTGGGTATATCCGTCATGTCCAGATGGCCGGAATATTAACCTAGTACAAAGCACTAGGGAAAATAGTCTGCAGTATTATTATAGTATTTTAGTCTTTTAAAATAATCTAAACATTACATATCGAAATCAATTAATCAATTAAATAAAACTTTAAAAGATTGTTTCTAGGTTCAATTCATGTTTCTATCCGTATCGGATAATAATGG
Source organism: Flabesymbios commensalis (assembly GCA_964017125.1). NCBI lineage: Eukaryota > Metazoa > Annelida > Polychaeta > Terebellida > Flabelligeridae > Flabesymbios > Flabesymbios commensalis. The sequence goes on along the minus strand of OZ024916.1, from coordinate 23,439,019 downwards.
GACTATAGTCTCAGACGGGTCGGTTGTCTTGAGATGCAGGGTGAGGAGGTCCTAGGACCCAAAGAGTTCTGTCTGGGTGAAGAGGGTGCGCCCCTCATGAACAGACCCCTTCACGTCTGTCAACATTGTCATTTAAAACCAATTATGTCTTCCCCCAAAACTAAAATATGGTATCCCATCATAAGGCATCTCAAGATCGGGGGTATATAGTGGGCATAGGCTACCAACTAACACAAAATGCTGAACCGGTGTTGGTTTAATGTATGACCAGCGTCTGCGACGTTGGCCCAGCATTAATCCAACATCGTGTTTGTACGCCTGTTGCCAGGGTAACTGGATACGATATTCCTCACTGCCATGAAATTAGTTCTGTATAAATAGTTGACGGTTGATTGATGCGCCGAGGGCGAAAGGCACAGCTGCCAGCTAATTAGATGTCAGACTCATTAACATAATTACCATAATAGCGATACATCCTCGCGAACTGTCTGCGAAATGGCCGATGTAAAACAAGGAACTTTGCCGTTTGATTACTTTTTGTCTGACGGCATAAATGTGAAGGTAAAGTTTATATTCCAGAATATAATTTATGGATTCAGCGCTTTTCCGGGGTGCCTGTTATAGGCCTACTACACAATGTAATATTAGATTTTATTCAAGTGTTCTAGTAAATACCACAATACATTATAGTTTTTGATATATTTTTACATAATTCACAAATATGAACTTTTACATATTTTTTTAACGTTTCTACGACTAGGCCTATGTGTTTATTTTGCTACTATGTATAATAATATGTAGTAGCTATTTTATCTCAGGTTTTGGGGGCGGGAAATATGTCCCCATCTACATATCATGGCAATACTGTTTAACTTTATGTTGGGTCAGCGTCGCAGACGTTGGGCCAACATTAAACTAGCATTGGATCATCATCATAGTTTTTATTTGATATAATTATTATTCTTACCTATTTTATTAAAACCAGTCATATTCAATCACTTACAGGTGGAAATTGCTTCGTTTATTTAAATGGAATATTATTTGAATGTTGGTCCACCGTTTACGACGCTGGCCCAATATTAGGCCAGCATCGGGTCAACATCTCAAGTTTACTCCGATGTGAGTGCATGTAATACACATAATACATGTATTTGGGTGTGATGACTATTGCCCTGCAAATCCAAAAGGTGCTACCAAACTTGAACAGAAGTTACTGCCTAATTTTGCCTCTGCCTGGCAGAACAGTATGTAGGCCTGTGTAGTACATAGAGTGGTCACCAGAGGGGTTATCTGCAGCGCACATCTATACACCCCTCGAGACAGACAGCGACGTCTAGCGATTGCTATCTGGATAAGGGTTTATAAGGTTGTCTGAGCGATGTCAGGTGAGACGCCGACACATGCTGCATTTAGAACTTGACAAAAAACTCAGCTTGCAGGGCTGAGTCATCAGATTTATCCCCAGGATGTCCATTCCACTGAGAAATCTGTAAATTTCAACATTTTCTGATTTACATTAGAAAAGTAAAGAGAAACTTTAATTTTCTAATGCAAGTGAGAGAAAGTTAGAATAATCTTAATATTAAGATCTTCAGTGGGATGGGCTCCTCAACAAGTTCACCCGGTATGTACAAAAAACATACCGTCTCCTTGGATATGAAAGGGTGTATCTGCCACTTTGTAAAGTGGCAGATACACCCTTCCATATCCAAGGGGACGATACAGTGCCCTAGAAGCCCATTTATGTTTTCACTTCACCAACCACATTGCTGATAAATCTATAAGCGCGAGCCTGTCCTAAACCTTTACCCAGGACTATATTATTTATGCACGATCACAGTCGTTTTTAATCTGTTTTATCACCTGGTAAAGTTACTGATATCGGGAACGAAATGAGCGTTTAAACATCAGAATTTGCAAATGTTTGGTCTCAAATTCAATAAATATGAATAATTTTCACCCACTTGAAGCTGTGGGTCGCGGTAGCGAGACACAGCTTCAAGTGGGTGAGAATTTCAATAAGACTTTCAAAATATATTTGATTCCGTACCTTTAGCTTTTGATGTACTGCTGCTGCTTTCTGCTTGTGGCCTTGGAATCGTTGCCCGGGTGATCGGCTCTGTTGTCCTGGTAGCGGGCCCTGTTGCCATGGTAACATGTCTGGTACAGGGGGAGCTGGGGAGAGCGATCCTGACTCTTCTGCATGGCAACCTCCCTGACAACCCGCGGGGGGTCACTACTGTAGCGGCCATTATTACGTCAGAACAGTCACTTGCTCTGCATCATAAACCTGTGAAACAGAAAAATTCAGAACTAATGATCAGCCGAGCACGTCTATATAAACCTACGCCACGGTCGCAATAAGTAACTATATTAGATTGTAATTAATTTCTCAGATTTTGTTTCCCTTGAGCAAAATGGGTGTGTTATGTCACATTGAAGAATGATTACCGGTATTGAAGTTAAAATCGATGTATGAATTAATTAAAGAGAAATTCAAAAAATCGTCACTGACAACGACAAATGATTTCAACAAGTTAACGTTGAGATCACTATAGACAACCATAACCCAATGCTGTTATAATGCTAGGCCACTGTCTGCGATATCGGGCCAGCATCAACCCAACAATGGCTCAATGAATCGCGTTTGTTGGACATTGCTAATTAATGCGCCCTTCCCCCATCTGTCACTGTATTATACGCGTATAGCGTGTACGTTCTGCAACATTCTAATAAATAATGTACAAGACAATCTGCTGATTCTACGACGACTCTTTTAAATCACAATAAATAATTTATAAAAGCTGTAGATATCAAGAATTATGAGAAATAATGAATCACTTAATTCGAATTTAATATATTATGTTTAATAAAGAGCAATTATGTACCGGTTGATAAAGAGTTTCGGGTTTTATGTTTGAATATTTACTTCATTTGTTTAATTAGCCTTCCGACGACATTTAGCTCAATGTGCCATTTCCCGCCACCTTCCCCAAAGGCACAAACACGTCTTCATTAAATATGGATTATAATAGTCCTCATCACAGTATGGCGTGTGACCGTGAGGCGGCAGGTGCGGGTTCTACGCGCGCTCGCAGACGTCTTGAGACGGCAGCTGTTGGAATATGATAATCAGGGGTGATCTCAATTTAACAGAAAAAAACAGCAGCAACCACAACTTTCCCAACACTGCACCAGCATCGGATCAACGCTTGCTGGAGACATGAAACACGGACCGATAATCCTGATGCTGGTTTAATGTTGGCCGAGCGTGTGCGACGCTGGGCCAACATTAAACCGGCACGGGGTTATGAGGAATATGACCCAGACATTACTTACCGTGATTTCAGCAGAAAATGCGCCCAAGCATTATAAAGACAAGATGTCCAGGTGAAAGGTGCGGCGTGTTTGAAGTTAACTGACCAGTAAACTGACCAGCGGATGGTGCAGTGGGGCAGTGGTGGATGAGGTGGTCACTGACAGCTGGTGTAAGGGACGAACCGTGATACAGACGGGGTCGGTCAGCACCCAGTCACTGACCAGTCACTGACCACTGTAATCACACAGTGACCGCCTGTGTCCGGTCAGACTCTGATCCGGATAAACACTTCCCGTTGATCCCTGTAGCAGATCCCTGTCCAGGTGTTTACGTATCCAGATGTTTGTTAAATCCTGGTATCCCGAGGTAATAGTCCAGAGGATGACCACTGTCCGAGCCTCACAATCCACGCCTTGTGTGCAGTGTTTATGTTGACCACTGGGCAGTGAATGACCACTGTGTGAGTGTAAGTCCTTATATCCCAGAACGGAAGGTAAAGATGGCTGTATCTACAGAGTCTGTCTCCTCTATGTTTGTAATAGTGTCTATGAAAGAGGTGGTATAGAGGGTCGAACGCCCTTACTAACTCTATACATACGGGGAGATGTGATATAGCGGGAGTGAAGCCCTTACTGACTATGTACATACAGGTACACTACACCTTATGCCTGTACCCATGTCACTCACACAGCGCCCCGTGCTCTGATAGGCTGGCTGTGTGACGTCACACTTCACACGCCACGCCCCCACCCTGCTGAGCGGTGATTGTGGCAGCCCGGGAAGTGCAGGAATGCGGGGGAAGGGGGAAGGGTGAATACGAGATGTTGGACCAGCGTCGCAGATGGTGGTCCAACCTTAAAACAACATTCGCTGGAAGGTTAAACGCTCTCAGGTGCTCATTCAAACACATTGCGGGGATCTGGTGCTGTCTGATTGGAAAGTAAGGGATCGCGGGTTCGAACCCCGCCCTGGCATTCAAGTTTTAAAAGAAAAATTCTTCCCTGCTTACTCGCAAAAAAATGAATATTGTGAATATCCTCCGTGACTGAGAGGTAGCGAACTCGACCTCAGATCGCCAGGGTTAGATTTTTGGATTCCTGTGTCTGAAAAACAGTGTCATCTCACTCATCTCACCATCCTCAGGAGATTTTCTTGGCCCAGTTTAACCTATGTGTACAAAAAGGTGGCCCAAAACACTATTCATTCATTCATTCATTCATTCATTCATTCATTCATTCATTCATTCATTCATTCATTCATTCATTCATTCATTCATTCATTCATTCATTCATTCATTCATTCATTCATTCATTCATTAACTCTTTCAAACACATAATTTAAACCTAAAATATGTAATAATAAAAAAAAATATCTTATTATAATTGTGATGCTTTTTTTATAAAACCGCAATAGAAGTTCAATTTCATTACAAAAATGTAATATTATGACATAACAGGATGTAAAATTATACATAATAATAAAGTACCTTATTTAATTTCTTTACTCTTGAACCATTGGCATTTTTGTTAGATTTCGCCCACTAATCACTGGCACATGCGACTGTTATCTGGTTATAATATTTAAATTGTATCTAATGAAATATTATTCAAATACATATGCAATCTGTTTACAGGGGCTAAAACACAGCTTTAGATTCCAGCAAATATGGCACATTCAACCAATGCTGTGTTAATGATAGGCCACCGTCTGCGACGCTGGCCCCACAACAACCCAACATTGGTTGTACGATGTTTACTGGGGAGAGTTGGGCTGCGTGTTTGACCAGCCACCCAGCAAACGCGATACATTGACCCAATGCTGGGTTAATGCTGGCTCGCCGTCTCCGGCGTCGGCCCAGCATTAAGCCAGCATTGGGTCAATGTATCGTGTTTTCTGGGCAGCCAGCTATTGGAGGGAGTGTCACTGATTGTTGACTACTTGTTTGACCATAACTTGTAACATTGTCGTGCAAAACCAAGCAAAGGAAGCAGTTACCGCTTTTTGATTTGAAGACCAGAACAGTTGAGGTGTAGTAGCTGGTGGCGGGAGGGGGGGGGGGGGCATCCTGTCACGTCACCACTAAGTGATTGTTGATTTAAACCTAAGACATGTTTTGTTTTGATCTTCATTCGTGATTAAATCTGATGGAGTAATTATGTGAGCAATAAAATCATTATACACGTGTACGGTACTATATGATATATAATAGGCTTAACATTAAATTTTATTATTGTTCCCATATGTACGGTAGCGTATACGATACATGATAGACCTCACATTAAAATCTCCCATTTTATGCACGTTTACGGTACTGATTGCAAGATATACACGTGTACGGTAACATAAAGTTATCGATATATCTAAGATAAGTGAGATCAATCCCCTGTCATATTATTATTTAGAAATCTTATTCACATATTTAATCATTCTCCAATAAAAAAACACCGCACGTACATTTAATTTTATTTCGACATCGTCATTAGTGATTACACCAATGTTCTGCATGCATTTTGCTAAATAAGTCAATGTTTCAAATGACGAAGATTAGCGTGGGTATATCATAAAGCTTTATCATAATTAAATTTTATTGTACACATCGTTCGGTATATACATTTTACATCAGTTGTTGGTAAAATCGCTAAATGTGTCTATTGTTCCTTGTTGTCGTGCTGATCACACCACGCATGTTTATCAGCATGTCGTCACTCAATGATTGACTGACATCTGCGGGAGCTATGGTGCTCGGTGATAGGTGTGATTGTCATTGATGGTGTTTGTGATTTCATGTTGACAAAATCATTGATTGATTGATTGACGCCATTGTGTTATGTGATTGTCATTGATGGTGTTTGAGTTCATGTTGACATGTTTGTCATGACGTCATTGACGTCCTCAGTGACTATTGACCGCAGTTTAAAATGTACAAGGTCAAGTTGATTCACTCTATTTTGATTTTTTTTAAGCATTTGACATGGTCAAACCACACATAACTGAGAATGTACGGCTTCAATGGAAATTTCTTCAAATGTTTTTTTTCCTATCTTACTGGATGTAAGCAGCGATTATTTATATCAGAATATGTATATTAAGTGTCTTACAGTCACTTCAAGTTTTTCACAGGATCTTCAGAAAATCCACTTGTTGGCCTGCTATATTTATATGAGTCACCTCTCTCCACCAAAAAAATCAAAGGTTACATTATTTGTTCGTTCGTTTCTAGTTAAGTATAGGCTTTCTGTATACTAACAAGAACTTTATATAGATATATATAAAGTTCTTGATACTACATTATGGAGCCAGATGAGTCATAACAGCATAAACTCGATAGAAAAATCATCTTATTACTATGGTATATGTTGCCTTTAACTATGCGATGTGAGTATAGTTATATCACTCTTTTGAAAATTGATCAGGCCACTACATATATAGTTCTCAACTTCCATTATTTTTTCATTTCTGTCTTCAAAATCAATACTGTGGACCTACGACTCGAAGCTGAGCCGATTCTGGTTTTCTGTCGGCACTATCTCCATGCCATGCACACGGACTGTTTTCAACGCAGCCTTTTTAACAGAATTGTTCCCCTGCGTAATTCTTTGATCATAAATTTAAGATGTAAGAAGTATAAAGATGCATTCTACATTCAGAAATCACATGAACAATTTAACCCTTTAACCGCCAAATTATTCAATTTGAATTTTCACCCACTTGAAGTTGTGTCTCGCTGACGCGATCCACAACTTCAAGTGAGTAAAAATTATTCAGATTTGACAAAATGGAGGTCAACTCTTTTCAAATGTTGCTGGTTGATGACACATTTTATCTTTAACACATTTAATATGTGGTACTTTACCGTTATTTTTTATATGCATTTTTTTCAATCCTTTAACCCCTACAACGCTGAATTTATTTTGTAAAAACCATGGAGACCAAAGGTTTTTTTCAATTTGAAATCATCATAGATGTCAACTTAAGCTAAAGTTAGCTTTTCCCGATTCATTTGAATACCTGTGTCATGGGTCTACGGCCATTAGAAATATGTTTAACCTTACAGTGCGGGGATCGACTTTAGTCGTCAGAATCTGACGTCTACAGACGTCAGATTCTGTCGACTAAAGTCGATCCCTGCGCTGTAAGGGTTATTACATAGGAGAATACAATATTATTTTAATTAAAGTAGACTTGTACCTATTGACAAAAAATGTTTTGAAATAAAACTGTATAAACTTCGTAATGGCTGGACCAGACTATATTTTATTTTTTAAAAATCAAAAAAATCGTCTTTTTCGTCATGTGGGTGGTGGCTCTCACAATTTTTAAACGGTAAGTGAGGGTGCATTCAAATTAATTAGAACTAACGGCTATCACAAAGAGATCAGATGATGCAGGTGACAAAACCTAATGAATTCTCACAAAAGCTAATGAATTGTCATTATTACTTTGATATGTGTGATTATTGTATGGTGATGGGTGTATATGGGTACAATTACTGGTAGATGGTTATCTCATAAAAATAGACAACCGACTGAATAAAATACCTTCCTAGTAAGCACGACGCACTGAGTTATTGCTGGTTTAATGTTGGGCCCGCGTCTGCTACGCCGGCCCAACAATAAACAAACAATGAATGAATGAATGAATGAATGAATGAATGAATGAATGAATGAATGAATGAATGAATGAATGAATGAATGAATGAATGAATGAATGAATGAATGGATGGATGAATGAATGAATGAATGAATGAATGAATGAATGAATGAATGAATGAATGAATGAATGAATGAATGAATGAATGAATGAATGAATGAATGAATGAATGAATGAATGAATGAATGAATACTGCTTTGGGTCAACTTTGTGTACATAATAGGCTAAACTGGATCAGGGGAACCTTATGAGGATGGTAATATGAAACAGAAGACATACACTGCCCTCTAAACACATGATTCGAAATTCGAACCCTGGTGGTCTAGAGGTCGATTACTCTCTAAGATACTGACTGAATATTTACGAATGGGTGGGGAAGATTTATTTTGTTTCTTAGAAACCTAAACATAAAAAGGGGACGAGCTGATCCGGCGTGACATACATTGTTGTCGTTGTAACATAATAAATTTTATCGTTGGAGTTTTCTTATTATATTTCAACCCTCGTGAGCAGTTTAACCAAGCTATCATATTAGACGCACCAGTTGTAGATCCTTGTGAGTTGTTTTATAAGCTGGTATATTAGAAGCACCACATGTTAACCTCGTGAGTTATTTTATAAGCTGATATATTAGACGCACCCTTTATTTATCCTGATGAGTTATTTTAGAAGCTGCTATTAAACGCACCATTTGATTATTCTCGTGAGTTGTTTTATGAACTGGTATATTAGACGCACTACTTGTGTATCCTTTAAGTCGTTTTATAAGCTGGTATATTAGACACACAAGTTGTAGATCTTGGTGAGTTGTTTTTAAAACTGATATACTAGACGCACCACTTGTGTATCATTTTGAGTTGTTTTATAAGCTGGTATTTTAGACGCACAAGTTGTAGATCCTGGTGAGTTGTTTTATAAACTGGTATATCAGACGCACCACTTGTGTATAAATTTGAGTTGCTTTATTAGCTGGTGGCCTATACTAGACGCACCGTTTGTTTATTCAGTGAGTTGTTTTATAAGCTGGTCTATTAGACGCACCCCTTGTAGATGGTTGTGAGCTGTTTTAAAAGCTGGTATATTAGCCCAGATTAGCCTCACCGCTTGTTTATCCTCTCTAATGACTGTAATTACATCTTGCTATTAAACACAAGTCGTTGATCCATTGCTGGGTTGATGTTGATTCAGCATCGTAGATGGTGGGCCAACATTAAATCAGCAATGGGTCTACGTCATCCCATGTTCGCTGGCTTCTCCTTTCACCCTCAATCTAATAAACCCCCTATATAAAACCTTGGTTATTCACACAAAAACGTTATCTATTTTTCGAAATATACCAGTCCAGTGTGGCCCCAGCAAATACGATACACTGAACCAATGTTGATTTAATGTTAGCCCATCGTCTCCGACTCTGGGCCAACATTAAATCAACATTGGTTCAGCGTCTCGTGTTTGCTGGGGCTTTCCTTATTCACATGTCACGTGATAAGCTGCTCATCAACAGCGCCCCCTGTCGTGAAGAGGATGAACTAGCTGGGAGCCACGAGCGGTAAAAGTAGGGATTATCCAGGACTCAATAGGTCTGTAGCCACTCTACTTGATGACCATCCGACTCCTAGAATACTAAAAATACAAAAGTCAGTCAATGAATCCAGATTTACGTCGTTTTCTGCATGATAATGTAAAAAGAAGACGCATGAAGCCGGAATTATACTCTATACTCTCTTCAAATGTTCTTTATAATGCATAATAATTCCGAGTGCACCATTGTATTTTTCAGTCATTTTAATACTTTTCCCTCTGATATATCTTTTTCAAATTTTCGTCCACTTGAAGTTGTGTCTCCCTACCGCGACCCACAACTTGAAGTGGGTGGAAATTACTCATAACTGTTCAATTTGAGATAAAACATTTACAAATCTTGATGTTTAACCACACATTTCGTGCTTTTTTAAAAAAACAGTGATTTGATCACCTAATAAAAACGGATCAAAAACGCCTATAGTCGTGCTAAGCGGTGAAAGGGTTAACAGATCATAGCATTCTGCACTACTTCGAATATCTATTTTAAACAAAATTCAAATGAGATCAAATTGGAGTTCAACTTGATATAATGGTTTTTCTTTTCCAGTGTAGTCAAAGATACAGATAATGTATCTGGTAATATGACAGATGATTGAGAGAGGGGAAAAGTGTATACATCATTAAATGTACTGCAACTTTACTTCCTCTGCCTCGGCAATGGGCCGGTATTGGGCTAATGTATGTTATCAGTCAAGTATGTAATTTAGAGCGCTCACTGAACAGTGGAGTCTGAGGATTAGAGTTAATATGGAAAATAATATGACAGGCGAGTTATCCATGCGGTAAATCCAGCAACCCATTAGCGAATTCATATTATTCGGATTAAATCGGGCACAACTGATCCGATATTGTATCCAACAACAAATTAAACGTTATATTGAAGACAGATATTTCTCTTCATTTGTATTTATTGCCAGTGAAACTACAATCCAATAATATGTGATTGTGTGAGTGATATACAAAGAATACAGTTGCAAATACAGTTGCAAATAGCCTCTGATCAATTTTAATTTACTCTGTGAATTATGAAGCTATTCGCCTGAAATTTGGCAGCAGTATGTAACTGGTATACGTTATCATCATTTTGCATGAAAAATAATTTTTCTTACCAAAAAAATAGGTCAGCAAAAAATCGTAGTTAAAAATAGGATATTTTAGTCATTTTTTTGAAAAAAAAGGTGGGATGGCATCCTGGTGAAAATGTAGACATAATATGTGAAACTCTGAAATTGACTAAAAAAAGTGGGTGTATTGAAGACTGTGACAATTATAATTTAAATATAATTTAAAAACGTGGTTAAGAAATATGCAAAAAATTTTTTTTTCAAAAAACATAATATTTAAATCCTGAAAGTTGTAGCTAACGGCATTGAGCCATTAAATGCGACATAGCCCCAATGTTTATTTAGTGTTGGAAGAACGTCTCCGTCGCTGATTCAACATTAAATCAACACTGGGTCTACTGTGTTATATAGCTGAATGAGGAGACACAAATTGGTTGAGATTTATTTCGTCAAGTGAATCTGTTGGAGGTTTATCTTGTCTATCATATTTATTAGCCTTTCTCTCCATTCCCGTTATACGCCACCCGTGTCGTGTGACGTCACTCGTGGCACGATGACGTCATTCGCGCATGTTTACACCGGGCGTTCACACGTACTCGACAGGTGGCGTGACACTCTGTGAATCCCACCTAATAGAATCATGAATATAAAAAAGATTCACTGTATTCTTCACGTGTGATGTCATGTGTTGTAAGACAGTGTGTAACATTACAAATAACAATGTTCTTTATTGTACATTGCATTCGGGCTCTGAAATTATTCATAGGTGTTTTTCAGCTCCTTAAAATAATCAGTCGTAAATGTCATGACACAAAAGCAAAAAAAGTATCCAGCACAACGTATTTGCATTGACCATTAGCCCTTCGAACAGTGCCAGCAATCACGAGATGTTCAGACAATGTTCGTACAATGTTTGGCCAGCGTCTTAGACGATGGCCCAGCATTGTACCAACATTGGTTGAACGTCTCGTGTTGCTGGGGTGATGTCGACTATAGTAACCTTTCTTGAATTATAGTAGAAACAAAAAATGTTTCTTCCCCATCCACGTGTGAAAGTCAGTATTGTGGGGAGCCTCCGTGACCGAGAGGTAGCGTGCTCGGCCTCAGACCACCAGGGCTCGAATTTAGAATCCAGTGTCATCTTAATCATCTCACCATCTTCAGGAGGTTCTCCTGGCCCAGTTTAGCCTATATGTGCACAAAGGTGGCCTAAAGCCCGATGCATTTCATTTTATTTCTTGGATTATAGTAGCACTAAGTCTTCTGAAATTAGTTTATTCAACGTAAAAAATCATGGCTTATGTCTGTGACAATGACATACATGACTACTTTAATTTCTCAAATCCCAATAGTGTCAGTTACTTGAAGTGGATCGCGGTAGCGAGACACAAATTCAAATGACTTAAAATGTTAATTTCTTAGCCCAGAGCTCGGAGGGTGAAACCTCCAGTCTTATGTCCCAGTGGGGAGGAAAAGTATTATGCAAGTATTACACCACCATGAGCGATTTATTTAATTTGAATCTGCATTGACAAATATCCTAGTACTTTTCTCGGAATTTATTTATGGGTATTTAAAAATAGACTTTAAAATAGTATGTTTTTATTTTTCACATAATATAATTTTTTTCACAAAATGTTTTTACTAAAAGACAATCAAGATTTTATCAATCTATATGGAGTACTATATAATGTTCTTTTTTATGTGATTATTATATTATTCCATAAATATTGTGGTGAATGTTTTGAGAAATATTGCGAGAAATACTGTGTGATAAATATTGTACATTTATGCATATTAATTCTCTACAATACGATATACCTTCAAAAAACTATTGTATTTTTGTAAAAAGCGATGAAGTAAATATTTTCAATCCATTTCACTTCCAAATGCAAAGTTAAATTTATTTATTTATGCTTTAAGTACATTTTACATCAATTATAGTTACTATATTTATAACACTACAATGCAATGTTATAAATCATACATGCATGCAAGGCTTTTTAATCCCCTGAGCTGTGAGCTATTCAATTTGAAGTCGTGTCTCGCTTTGTCCGCGATACACAACTTCAAGTGACTGAAAAATATGCGATTTGTGAAATTTAAGTACCAACATATATCAGTGTTTCAAGATTAAAGACACATTTTATTTTCAACAACTGATTATATATTTGCCAATGAAACAAAAAAATGGCTGCTGTAGTCGTTAAAGTACTCTAGTATAGGCTTATGGGGGTTAACCCTTTAACCGCCAAATAATTCAAATTGAATTTTCCCCCACTTGAGGTTGTCTCGCTGACGCGATCCACAACTTCAAGTAAGTGAAAATTATTCATAATTGACAAAACGGAGGTCAACTCTTTTCAAATCTCGCTGGTTGATGTCACATTTTGTCTTTAACATATTTAAAAGGTGATACTTAATATGATAATAAAAAGCGAAAACCCGAATGTATGCGGCACCGGCGGTTAAAGGGTTAAAAGCCGCTTCCATGCAGGTCATTTGCGGAAGCTGGTTCATTTGCGGAAGCTGGTTCTGTTGTAATATCACGCGTGACTGAAGTGTTATCTTTCTAATCACTTTGATGATAATTTATCTCACTACAACAGGGAAAGAGTGCAGGGGGAGTCAGCGTAAAGGGACGCAACACCTGCTGTGACATATAATGATAGGCTCTTAGTTACCAATGGGTTACTTGAACGATAAAAAAGTCCTTAAAAAAAAAATTCAATCCCTTATTAAAACCCATATGAGCCGCTGCTGAAATTAGAACTTGTAAGTGAACATAACTTATTTGATTTTATGAACGACCCAGGTGTTATGATTAGGAAATATGTGCTCAGCATTTTTAAAGCTGATTTATTGTTTGTTTGTATTCACACTTGAATGACATAATATTTGGTTGTGTGACGCCCATAACTACACGTCATTTATTTTTTTAAAATCCCTCTTCAGTTATCTCTTTCAGCGCGAGGTCCGTTTTTAGACGTCATAATCTGACGTCTAAAGACGATGCCCGCACCGAAAGAATTAAAGATATTTATAATGGTCCATAACATATGTATTTAAATGAAGCGGAAAGAGCTAACTAAGACATTTATGATGATTATTTTCAAATTAGTCCTCCTATACATAAATATTTCAGCGTTGTACATGTTGTAAGGGCTGTACCAAGATTCAGATCGCGGTTTTTTCCACCGCTTTGGTATCCAGGTTTCAAAGAACCAAAATGTCTTTTTTCTGCTCACTTGTAAAGAATCAGGATTGTGGAAAGCCTCAGTGATCCGGCAAGGTGACGAGACGCAGTTATATGATCGATCTGACGCTCGATCTGAGCTCTAACTTCCCATTTGATTCATCTCATCACCATCTTCACGATGTTCTTTCGGGTAAGACTGGCCTTTATATATTTCCCACTAGTTTTTAATTCATTCTATGTGCATTCCGTTAATCCATTTTAATTTGTGATACCTTTTCGTGAAAATGAAGTAGCTGGTCCTATAAATCCAGCCACCAACAAAATATTTTCCTGTGGGTATTGTAAAACGAGACAAAAACTTCAAAAGGCAGCTCTACCATTATTCATATATTGCGCTTAATTGTTATCTTGATTTACTTCCGGGAAAGGGAAGCTGGTTCTATCAAGGACGTCATTGGTTCTATGCGTGAAATCATGCGTGACGGAAGTGTTACGTTTCCTAAGCCAGATTCCAGCTAACATTGTACCAGCATTGGCTGAACTTCTCGTGTTTGCTGGAGTGATGTCGACCATTGTAATCTTTCTTGGATTATAGTTAGCACCAAGTCTTCTGAAACCAATTTTTTAGGTGAAATAATTATGACTTACGTCTATGATGATGATACACATTACTACTTAAATTTCTAAACTCCGAATAGTTTTCAGTCACTTGAAGTTGTGGATCGCGGTAGCGACCTACAACTTCAAGTGACTGAAAATTACTTTTTGTATCGCGGTAGCTATATCCAGCCTTCAACAATATATTTTCCTGGGGGTAATCGAAAACGATACATAAACTTCAAAAGGGAGCTCTACCATCATTCATATATTGTGGCTTATTTGTTATCTTCTTCCGGGAAAGGGAAGCTGGTTCTGTCAAGGACGTCTTTGGTTCAATGCGTGAAATCATGTGTGACGGAAGTGTTACGTTTCTAAACTAAGATTTCAACTGACACGTCGCGTTAACCCAATGCTGTACCAGTATTGACCCACCGGCTGCGGCGCTGGCCTATAATTAATGCAGTATTGGCTTAACGAATCGTGAATGCTGGGATCAGCTTTGATGACAATCCATCTGACCAACCTTCTTGGTCTGACTGACATAACATGGGGGGAGCGGATGGGGTCAATTTACAAGGAAATGACCCCTGCTATGTCAAATAGATTTTTTAACAGAAGGAAAATTCAATCTCTAGAGGTCAGCATTTGCTATTGTTTCTATATTTAACAGCTTTTTTCGAAAACCTGAACATATCCTTCGTGTACTACCAATTATTGATCTCTCTCATCTTCTTGGTGAATGGTTGCGATGTATACCTACACGTAATTTAGACCTAGTGTTTTATTAGCCCTATCAATTTGATAGATTGTAGCTTTTCAATATTTAACGCATCAAATGACTGATATTAAAGGTGAAGTAACGTTATTCAAGCTATCAATGAAGTTTGTTTTTTTACTATTAAACCCTCTTTTATTCTCGGTTCATTAAGCTTTCACCGCTAATCACGACTAAAATAGTTTTTAATTTGGTTTATTTGCAAATTAAATCACAGTCATTGGGAATGAAATGAGTGCTTAGACATTAATATTTGTAAATGTGTGGTCTTAAATTGAACAAACATGAGTAATTTTTACCCATTTTAAGCTGTGGATCGCGGTGGCGAGACACAACTTCAAGTGGGCGAAAATTTAAATAAATTAACTTAGCGGCTAAAGGGTTAACCGCGAGATGTGAATTGCTCCCGAATTTCCCACATCAAGGGCAATAGAAATAACTTGATTTTAAAAATAAAAAACGTAACGTTTTTATTTATTTATTTCATTTTTTAGGCTATGTTTAATAATTATGATGATCATACTGCTGATAAATTAATTTCACTTAGAATAGTAAGCTAATGTAATTGCAATTTGTAGCAAATTGGCTTGCACATATTTAATGTATTATTATAATTATAGAAATCATATATTTTTTAACAGTGGCTTTCATGGCTTTCAAACTGTAATGATACATATATTGCTAGGTGGCGATTGTAGGGCTCCTGCAAGGTCAACACGGTCAACCTATGTAAATACTGGAATGACACAGCTCAGTACCTTTATATAAAAAGATGGCAGTGGTTAATCGTACGTGATTCCTTATAATGTAACTCTATGAGTAGCTTTGTTTACGAAATGGCAGGCTCCCATTGACTCCCATATAACTTTCTGTATGAGTAGCCACTCCGTAAAAATATCTTGATATAGCGATTCAGCATAAAATCAGAAATGCATGGTAATGCCACGTAGCCTGGAAAACGTGATATTCACCAAAACACATTTTAAACTAATACATCCAAGCAAACATGACACATTGGACCAATGTTGTTGTAATGTTGGGCTACCGTCTGTCTCGCTGGCCCAACATTACACCAACAATAGATTAACGCTTCGTCGGTTTAATTCTGTGAAAATGTTACAGCCATTGAACCACTGTTCACATCTGATTCTAAACAGCTAAATCTTTGGGATATTCCTCTAATCTGCGAGTTAGAAGGATTATGTATGTGTCCAGTTACAGTTGATCTTGTCAGACGGTTGCTGTGTAGAAAGGATGACCAGCAAACGCGAGCAATCCACCCAATGTAGTTTTATTGTTGGGCCAGTGTCGAAGACGGTAGGCCAACATCAAAACAACAATGGGTCAATGTCCCGTGTTTTCTGGTCTAAGAGGCTGAGATTTACCTCAGGGCCCCCCCTGCCCCATACACACATTGACATCCAACTTATTGTATTGCTGAATTGTTTATCAGTATTTTTCATTTATTTAAAGCTGGAATTTTTGACTAAATTTCCAGCTTCAAATTAATGAAATATAATATTTATCTCCCAAATTGAATAATTTGATTAACTGAGCATCTGCATCTGAACCACAAGATACGCTAAACATTTTAGTAGTAGGCTACTTTATTTAGTTTGAAATTTCCTTGAAAACGTATATCCACGTACGGTCTTAGCAGCATAACAATATGTGTTAATCAATGTGCATAAATTAAAACAAAAAAGCGGAATGACTGCATGGTGGTGATTAGATTATTTTTCATCTGTTCTTTTTCAAAAGTGACTGACGGGTCATATGAATAGGTAAATAGGTAATTGTGTCTCTAGACGGTAAAATATATTTTGTTTTTTTAGTTCTAAAGCGGTTAATGATTTGTGCACAAACATTTATTGTACATCACACGCCAGACCTTAATCAATGTAAATACAGCGTCCACCAGCCAAGATCTGATAGGATGTAGACAGCATGACAATTACTGTCAATGACTACCTGTACACTGTCTGCTATCCACAGTCCCTGACTGACTGACTGACTGACTGACTGACTGACTGACTCACTCACTCACTCACTCACTCACTCACTCACTCACTCACTCACTCACTCACTCACTCACTCACTCACTCACTCACTCACTCACTCACTCACTCACTCACTCACTCACTCACTCACTCACTCACTCACTCACTCACTCACTCACTCACTCACTCACTCGCAGGTCCATATGCGATAACAATGTGTTCCCTCTCTTATGACACATTGCCGCGGGTGAGAATAAACAGGAAAGGTAGATTTTGTGCAGTTCACAAGGTGTGGTGACCACTGGTGACATCAGACAGTGATGGACACGTTAACCTTACAAGGTGTGAAGGCATTAGGCAGGGAAGGACAGCAAACACGAAACATTAACCCAACGTTGGGTTAACGTCGGGCCAGCATCGAAGACGCTGGCCCATCATTAACTCAATATTGGGTTAATGTTTCGTGTTTGCTGGCATGGCATCAGGTCCACCTCGGGGCAGATGGACTATTTTCCTAATTGGTGTGATAAACCCGATTTAGGCTACTTTTTATCCGGCGTTAGTTTATCTGTTGTTGCAATCTGCACAGTGGGCCTTAATCTTATTGACACACGGACAGTTGCCGCGCATCATTAGGAGGTAATGCGTACAAATGGGAGATGATTATCAGCGCCTTGTATTGTAGACGCCTAGGAAGCAATGGCAATGATGGTTCATTGTACACTTGAAGCAATGAGTGTACAAACATTGCAGATGATTATATCGCGGTGCACATGATTAGGGACTTTATCCGAGACGGAAAGCTCTGGTACTTTGTACTATTAAAGTCAGTACAGAGGCTAAATGTATAGTAGGCCTACAATCATGTTGTGGGGCATATAAACATACACATTTATTTTGACCAATAAAGTACATAGGCCTACATATATACAATAAATTAATATGAATATAACATTAATTAAAATATTCATGCATATAGTATAACAGTTGGGTAAACAACTTTAAGGCACTGCAGTGCCACTAGAAATTTGTCACCACATAATCCTGAAAAAATAGCTTTACAATAATGATAATGATTTAGATTTGATGGCAACAAATTTTTAGATATAGGTGAAGTTAAGATTATGTGATGATTGTAAATGCAAATGACCATCATTCAGGTACCAAATGACACACGTGTATACAAAAAGTTAGCGTTATCTTGGAAGTTTCTTCACATTCACACATTTTAAATAACCAATTGGGATGTGGACGTGTAATAACAATAATGTGAATAGGTAGGCCTACAGCAGTTTTTTATATCACATGCTGTTTTATACGGATTTATCATATGATATTTTATATAAGTAGAAATGCCATGAAAACTCTGAGTGTACATTTTACATATCAGGCAGGCAGTATAAGAAATAAGGGTCAATTATTCACACGAACTAGTTGCATGTTTTAATAATATGTAAATTCGAAACAGCTGCATCTGTTAGTAGCCATATCAATGCAGCCGACGTAGTGTTTTAATTGGCATTTTTTTATAGAAGAAATTTATTGATTTTCTTTAAATTTTATCTCGACTTTCTTTCACCTATTTATTTGATTATTGTTTTTGGTAGATTTTAGACTGAACCGGACATAAAAAGGGGATTAATGTGCTAAATATTCACCAAATTGTGGGTGAAAATTACTATCAAGAGACGTTGACACAGTATTGTTTTACTGCATGCTGCGACAGTGGACCAGCAGTGAGCAACGTTGGAACAACGTCTGTTTGCTGGGAATTCATTAGATTCGGTGCCTGTGAGCGCAGTCATTCCGCCCGTCAGTCAACCAGTGACGGTCATCTGGAGTGACCACTGGGCAGTGAGTGACAGACATGTGAGCCCTCGCGTGTTGACTTACCCGTATCTCCTGCACTCACCCGTGAGCAATAGGCTATGATAATAATCATTATCGCTGACCCTTTACCTTCTAAACTCAATAATAAATGATTTCATTTGAACAGAAATGGAACACCATTTGAGACGTTCATATATAAGCAAAAATGATCGCTGTATAATAGTCGTAAATAAAGTTAATTATTTCAACTTGAAGGTTAGGCCTTTAATAAATCGTATATGTAAATATCACTGTCAGAATGTAAATTTCACATATCCTAAAAAATAAAATGGTGAGATACTTCAATTCATCGTTTCTTCTAACTAGATAAAATGCATAGGTCTAAGACCAATGTAAACTATATTTTGAATAAAAAAAATAACGTCAAGATCAATACAGAATTCAAGATATCTTTATGTCAAAATCTATTGATCCATTCCCTTTTTAAACCCAGAACAAATAGGTAAATTTAGAATATCTTGTAATATACTCTCGGGAAAAACTCTGTTCATTGACATGAGCGCTTCACTCCACATCAGCACACATAGCATCCCAGCACAAAACATTTGTATAACATTTATACAATGTTGGATCAACGTCGAAGACGTTGGGCCGACGTTGTATAAATGTTATACAAATGTTTTGTGTTTGCTGGGATGGGGGCCCCAGGGGGTCAAACTCTAGATGACAAGAAATATAGTTATCTTCCAAAATTAAACAAATATATAATTAGCTAATCAAATATATATAGATTGACAGACAAATGTGTTATTGACAAGAAGTCTTTCTTGATTTATTCCCATAAATATGATGTGACTCGATCTGACAAAAAAACTTGTTAGATCCGGTCAGATATATTTGTGATAAATAATAAGTAAAAAGGAATAATTGAGGAATGACTTTTCTTGTTGTCAATAAAACATCTGTCTATCTACTGACCAAATAAATAAATAAGTTTCTGCACGCATAATAAATACAGTACCTACCTTACATGAGAAATATACAGGTCTCTGAGTTATGATTTACACGATTCCCAAGCAGCGACACAATAACCAAATGACCTGGAAAATAGGTATCATGTGACACAAAACAAATAGGTAACTGGCTATTTCAAATATCCACGAACTTAATAAACTGCTTCTTTTCAAATATCTTTGAAAAAATGATTAGATTATCTTCGAACATCTCCAATGATAATTAAACGAATCTTTTCTAATATTTATTGGATGCCCTATAACTAAAAACAAGAATACAGTATGGTTTTATGTATTCTTGCTAGAAACTATCGATTTTTTTGCTGCTTTATAATTATATTTAAATATATACTAATATACCTACAATTTCGTATATAATACAACTATATGATAGCCTGTGAAAAAAGGGGAAATGGTCGATAGAATAACATATTAGCGGTCGGTATCTACCACGATGTCCAAGCAAAGACTAGACATTGAACCAATGTTGGCGCAAAGTTGGCACATCGTCTGCAACAATGGTCTAACATTGATCGAACATTGGCTCAACGTTTCGTATTTGCTGGGTTTAGATTTGCTACTGGCAGGACTTCTCATTCGTGTGATTTACAAAAACAACAAACAGCCAATCATATATCTTACACGCCGTCATGTGACCAGTAAATAAACAAGTTACAAGACATGTCAACTTCTTGATAAATAGACTCTGACAGGCCACCCTTTGACGGCTAGAGCTCACAAATAAACCCTAGCAAGACACAGTCAATGTCTATGTCAATGATTCTAGAGTGAATGAATGAATGAATGAATGAATGAATGAATGAATGAATGAATGAATGAATGAATGAATGAATGAATGTAGTCTTGAGCCGATTTTGTGTGTACAAAGAGGCTAAATTGAGCCGGGGGAGTCTGAGGTCGAACACGCTACCTCCACAGGTTCCTTTATTATACAAGTGTCCACGATGAATATACCACAAATATTCTTTGTAAGTATTCCTATAGTTCCGTATTTCACAGATTTGCTTACTAGTGTTACGTTGTATTCATTTTATTGTAATTTTGCCAGCAAATACTAGGCGTCTTCAACCATCAAGCTGTGTGCGGCATAAAAGCTGACAATATGAGACTACATGTAGGTGGAAATATGAGACTAGCTGGCCATTTTTCTTGTTTGAAACTGGAATTAGCGTAAGCAATCTTAGCTTCAAATGACTGAAAAATACTGACAAAAACCAGCAGCACAGGGGCTAAGTACAACAATTTATGATTTTGGGTCATTTTTTTCATAATAAAGACTTATAAGTGAGGTTATTATCCTTTTTAATCTTTATTATGAAAGAAATGGCCCACAATCCTTCCTTATACTGGCAGCTTGGCCGCAAAAGGTGATCCATGTTTATGGAAGCATCACGTGGTCAGCTGCCAGGGACAACAACTCCTCCGTTTGTTCATCTGTCTATCAGCGACGGTCGCCCGATTACCTCAATAAACAAACAGCGGGGTCGTGTTATGAAACCTTATGCACCCCATAGGCACAGGCAAAATAAAACATTGATAATATATTTAACCCTTTCAAGCCTTAGTTTACCATTGTAGATATCATCCACTACCGGCCACGAATTGCTATTATTCCAGTCAATCTGAAAAACAACAACTGTGAAAACGGTTTCTAGAAGGGACAAATGTGCCTTTCAGTGCGAGGATCGACTTTATACCTCAGAATATGACGTCTATAGACGTCATATTCTGAGGTATGAAGATAATCCCCGCGCTTATACTGGACCGTAGACCTATACGTTAGATATTTAAATGAACCGGAAAGAGCTACCTAAGACATTATGATTTCAAATTGAAAATAACCCTTTAGTCTCCATAGTTCAAACATAATTCAGCGTTATAAGGATTAAATCCGTGAAATTGATAAACAAAGACCTAATTGTTAAAATCCTAGCAATGTTCTGCCACTTGACGGCTATGAATGATATCATGAATGATAACAGGCCTTGCTAAGTTACTCCCGTGGCGCGATAGCACAATAGTGCGTACTGCCACGTAATATACAGATACAGATGGATCGCGGTAGCGAGGCACAACTTTAAGTGACTAAAAATTCAGTTTTAATAGCTCAGTCCTCTAGGGTTGAAGAGTTAAAAATTCTTCAATACCTAGAAATGTATCATTTCAATGTGACATGGTTTATGATCCGTAGTCTAACGAGGGTAAGAAACATTTGATTTTATGACCTTTTCTAAGGTATACTTTCCTGTACTAATTTGGCCGCTGGGCCAATGTTGGATTGATGTTGATCCGGCATTGAGTAAACTCAATGTCTCGTGTTTGCTGGGATGGGTAAGACAGCTGTGGCCAGTGGGTAGCTGTGTGAATGCTCACATTTCAAGAACTTTTAAAGTATCAAGCAGCTATCTCTAATTGCCTTTGCACCGTAGATAAGTATTGTGCTGCTGTGGTGTTTGTTTCTATTTTCATTCATTTGAAGCTGGAGCTGACACAATTTCCATGACAAATGATGAAAAATATGCTCATTTATGAAAATTGGGCGTCTCTCAAATTCCAGATTTTAATAACTCAGTATCTAGCACTAACCATTTTATCAATTTCAGTGACATGTTATTTTTGTGCAGCAGTCAGGGGCGTGCACAGGGGGGAGGGGGTCAGAGGGGTCCTGGCCCTCCTTGAGCTGGAGATTTTTTAATTTTCCGGAAACCCCATATTTTTTAAAATTTTACTTTGATGGAAAGCTGCGCACGCCCATGGCAGTATGCTGTCGTGCAAAGCCAAAAGGCAGTATCTGCTTACTTTACAAGTAAGGAAATACTTCATTTTGCCTGTGTAAAACAGTATAAGGGTTACACCTCACAACGCTGAAATATTTGTGTATAAACCATAGAGACCAAAGGGTTTGTTCAATTTGAAATCATCATAAATGTCTTAGTTAGCTCTTTCTGTTTCATTTGAATACCTGTTATGGGTTTATGGCCTCTTTCTGCTTGATTTGAAAACCTGTTATAGGTTTACGACTATTATAATATTTTAATTCTTTCAGCGCAGGGATTGTCTTCAGACATGAGAATCATAGACGTCTCCCTCGCTTAACCCTTTAACCGCCAAATTATTCAATTAGAATTTTCACCCACTTGAAGTTGTGTCTCGCTGACGCGATCCACAACATCAAGTGAGTGAAAATTATTCAGATTTGACAAAATGGAGGTCAACAAATTTCAAATTTTGCTGATTATGTCACTTTTTATCTTTAATATGTTTAAAAGCTGATATGTAATATGCTTATGAAAAATGTAAAAAACGAATATGGACGGCACCGGCGGTTAAAGGGTTAAAGAGCTAGGTATACTCGTGACATGTTCACGCTGTGCCAATCCGTATCTCTACATGGAGTTCTTGGTATCTATGGATCACTCCTGCTACATATATATCCATGACAACAAGGAGACCCTGTGTTCAACCTGCCTTGAGGTGTTTACACATGCATGCACTGGATTCCAATCCTAGATTCTGACATGATGTCCCACGGTTTCCCCCCCCCCCCCCCCACAGAGACGTATTAAATATTACCCCTTTTATAACAACAGGACTGAAGTCCTATATCATCCCCCGCCATAAATTAGGTTAGACTTTTTGCGGTCACAAATATTTAAAAGGTCGATTTGTGGTGGTCATTTTAAATTTCAGTAAAATCACATGCACATTTCCAGATTGTGGGTAATGTCATTGTACAATGTGAATTATTACTGATTTCAATTTTTCACTTTTTGCGCCCACAAAAAAATATGAAGCTTATCCATGGCGGCCATTTTGAATTTCAGTAAAACTTTTAAAAAATCACTTGCACATCTTCATATTGTGGGGGATGTGATAGTAAAATTTGAATAATTTCCGACTTTAAGTTTTAAAGTTTTTGCGCCCACAAAAAAAATTGGAGTTGACCTCTAGCGGCCATTTTAAATTTTGAAAGCCTCCCTAAAAAATAACTTGCACATCCCCTTGTTGCAAGGAATGTGATGTTAAAATTTCAAAAAAAATTGACTAAACAATTTTTTTGAGTTTTTACGCCCCCAAAAAAATTAAAATTGATCTGCGGTGGCCATTTTGAATTTCAGTAATACCTTGAAAAAGTCACCTGCACATCTCCATATCATGGGGAATGCGATAGTAAAATTTAAATAATTTCTGACTTTAAGTTTTAGAGTTTTTGCGCCCACAATTTTTTTTAGAATTGACCTCTGGCGGCCATTTTGAGTTTTAGTAGCATCTTTAAAAAATCACTTGCAAATCCCCATGTTGCTAGGAATGTTATGTTAAAATTTCATAAGAATTTGACCAGCAGTTTTTGAGTTTTTGCGCCCACAAGAAAACGTGACGCCGGACGCCGGACGCCGTACAGAATACTGGCGCGACTAAAATCCCCCTTCCTTTACGGGCGGGGGATAAAAAGGCTAATCTATAGCCGTTTTTTCATTTTTTTAATGAAGAAAATTGGAATGAGACCTGAGCTTCAAATTTTGAAGGTTGTCATAAATTATGACTTGATTCAAATTGTGTATTTTTACTTACTTGAAGTTGTGGATCGCGTAGTATAGCGAAACACAATTTCAAGTGGCTACACAATTAAATTATATAATTACTATAGCAATATTTACAGGTATATGTGGATCCAAATAGAAGACATGCTGCAAACGGTGGTTAAAAAAAGGACAAAATATGGAGCCGTGAATTTCAGTGAAATTAGGATGTCTTGACTTTTACAGAAGACATCAACCCAATGCTGGATTAATGTTGGGCCAGCGTCGCAGACGGTGGCCTAACATTAAGCCAGCATTGGATTAACGCGTCTTTTGTTTACCAGGTGTGTGTTCCATCACCCCGCTACGGTAACTTCACATGGATCAAAATTAAACGAGCATGATATGAGAATCTTTAGATATATGATATTTTGCACTTTCCCGTGTCTATGAGCTGTATTGACCCCTGACCTGACCTATATGTACGGCTTGTATATATACGCGATTCATGTACAGACCACACGTGGGGGCGGGGGAGGTGGGGTCACATCTGTACAACAACATCTGAGACATATTTTTTAAAATGTATATGTATTACTCGATAACTTTTTTTTAATTTTTAGTTTTAGACATTCTTCTAGTATTGTGTTCTGAGAATCAAATAAATAAATAAAGAATAAATAATAGAACACTCATAAGGCGCATAAATCCGTCCTAGGACCGTTCATGGGCGCGTGACAGTCTGCTAAATTATACAAGATGTATCTTATGATAAATCCGTTAAAGTTAGCTAAAACGATTTTATAGACGAAATAGGTATTTATCATTTTAAAATAATGAAACATGTTAATATGAACATTCTATCGTCTCTGAGGATATGCCTGCAGCAGCCTCGTTAAATAGGTGTGTTTTAAGCTTTGTTTTGAAAGATATAAATGTTTGTTCGCCAGTGATGTAATGTGGTAGCGTGATTTCCAGCTTCAAATGAGTGAAAATATATCTTAAATTATGAAAATACAAATATCGCAAAATGAGTTATTTAATCAACTGTGCTTCTCGTAAACAATTGTTACTGTATCATTCCAGCTGCATTTTATTTCGCATGAAACTTGTTGAAACCGTCTTATATTATACCAAGAACTTTATATAGAAAAGTTCTTGATTATATGGATCCAGAATGACTATATAGTCAGTTTCTGACGGCTGAAGACGGTCGCCGCACTGAAAGAGTAAAACATTTAGAATGGCCGTTGATCCATAAGATAGGTATTTAAATGAAGCAGAAAGAGCTAACTAAGACATTTATGATGATTTCAAATTTAAAAAACCTCCAATATTTCAGCGTTGTAAGTCGTCTTCAGGATACAGAGAGTGCATGAGGGATTCTGAGCCAGAACGATTTGGACAACAGTCAACACGAGCTGCTGAGGCTATGCTGATTTATCGTTGGGCCAACGTCGCAGACGGTGGCCCAGCGATAAGACAGCATGGCCCCAACGGCTCGCTTGCCTCACGTCGGACACATTTAGCATGCAGTTCAATTCGAGTCACAACTCAACCAGAAAATACACGGCAAGCACGAACCAATATAGGTTCAATGTTGGGCCAGCGTCGTAGACGGTGGACCAACATTGAACCTATGTTTGGTCAACGTCTCGTGTTTGCTGGGGTGATTGGTCAAACCACATCTTTAGCTGCCATGACAACACCGTGACAACCTCTGACAACGCTTGACAACCCGTGACGCGATCTGCCGACACCAGTTACTCAAAGGGATCTCAAGAAACAATGTCTCGAGCCACTGTGGCAAATTAAAGCAGGAGAAATATGCCGACCTATCGATTGAATTAAAAACGTTAAAAAAAATATTACTCAGAAATCTCACACAGCAGTTGATCAGTTTTTAAATTTCACAAAACATTTACACCCAGGGTGAATCGGACTTTGACAAACACCATAGCTTAAAGCTCTATATAATACCATTCTATGTATGTGTCTTGTTTTAGTTCTACCCCAGTTGGCTCCATCTCTGTAATCAGCGTGGCGCATTCTTTGTACAGATTTGTCCTGCTGTTCGCACACAATGGGCTGCTCCTTTAACACTATATAACAGCTATCTAGGGTTGTAGTAATTTGTGAGAAAACTTTTTTTAGATAATTTTTTTCTGTTGATGTTGGCTCACCGTCTTTGACGATGGCTCAACTGTATTTGACCAAGAATGGCTCAACGTCTCGTGTTCGCTGGTATTAAACCGATCCACCCTTTAAGCACACATTCAATCATTAACCTTCAGTTGATTGGCTGAGCCTAAAGTCTCAAGAAATCAGAGATCTTATCCTGAATTGTCAGAAATGATATTTTTCGCTATTTAAACTTAAATTGGTAACGCAATTTCCAGCTTTAAATGACGAAAAATATCTACATTTATGAAAAATAGACATCTGCCAAATTAAATTATTCGATTAACTCACATCTTCCACTGTTTAATTAATATCAGTGACATTGTAGATTCTTTCAAACATGCTTGGAACTGCATATATAGGGATCTAGCACCTAGAGCACTGAGCTATTATTTTATATTTTCAATAAGTCACTTGAAGTTGTGTCTCGCTACCGCGATCCACAACTTCAAGTGACTGAAAACTACTTGGATTTATAAAATTAACCCTTGACATACTATCAGGTTCACATATATATATAAGACATTTTCACTTCTGTAAAACGCGAATAAAACCACTTAAACACCACTAGGCTGCTCTGCAAAGCCAGAAGGCCACATCTGCTTACTTTTCAAGTAAGCAGATACCGCCTTTTGGCTTTGCACGGCAGTATAATCGACACCGGAGGTCTTAGGGTTCGATCACGGCTGAGTTTATAAAGCAGCTCTATTCCTCTTGAGTTAACATTGTGGTTTGACATGATGCCACAGAATCTCTGGAGATCCCGAGTTGACGGGATCGCTAATCAGGAATGATGGATACAGCTAATCAACACTCGTTAATTAACCTTTTAAACCCTGAGGTTGCCACAAAGTATTATTTAGCGCTCTTGAAAAGTGACTGAATGCGTTTGTTGCTGCACCTAAAGGTTAAAACGGAAATTTTAATAAATGTGTTTTAACAATTATATGTTTTTTGGGTTTGTCATCCACCTCAAGTCATCTTCATCCACTACAAGCCGCGAATTGCTATCGCAATTCTCGACTTGTAGTGGATAAAGATGATATGGTACATTTCAGACTTGAAATGGTCAACCTCCACTCACCTCGCTGATACAAGGGTGTTTATGTGATTTCTATCTCACCATGTTTACCTGACTGACAACGTCAACGAGTGTCGCGCCTCTTCAAGATTATAAGTGATCTGACACTGTGCTCTTAGAAAGAGTAGGGTGCTATCGACATTTGTCTGTTTCTAAAATTCGAACATTTCATTGAATAACCCAAGTTAGGATCCTAACTATTATTTCAGTAAAGCGGCACCACTTGATGGTGTAATTTTGGGCATGCGCAGTGACGAGTGCTGCACCCCTTTGATATTTTTAATGCCCCCAGTAGTTGAAAGGTTAATGTTAGTTATTGATGACACAGGATAAGGCACACGTTAATTAGTGACGGTGACCATCATGATGTTATGGATCAGTGACAGGTGGTCCTGCCAGACGGACGGACGGATGGACGGACAGACGAGGGGAGATACGCGCCCTATCACAGCTCACTACACTTCCACGCACCCTCTATAGGCTAAGGTACCGACTACTCGGTGCACTCGTCAGCGACGTAACATACCCAGCAACATTAGCCCTTAAAGTGCTGAAGTATTTTTAGATAAACGAAGTGACCAAAGATTTTTTTTTAATTTGAAATCATCATACATGTTTCAGTTATCTCTTCCCGCTTTATTAGAATACCTACGTTATGGGTTTACGGCCATTATAAATATCTACTTTTTCAGTGCGGGGATCTAATTTAGACGTTAACCGCTCAGAACGGAGTAAACCAAATTGTTTTTCCCTATCACAAGAGAAGATTTGTGTTACTTTTTTGTATTGTTTATTGTAAAAGATATGTTTACACTGGAACTGGCTCGATGTCACTTGTTGGCTGGCTGTCGCAAAGAAAAGTCAGGTCATACCATATCCCTTATGACCATACCATTCTTGGTAAAGATCGATGCAAAAAGGAAGATTCCGATGTAATTTATCTTATTATTAGATTATCTCTCGCTTTTCGTGTTTCACGCGAAATGAAATAGAGCAAAAAAAGGTTTATACCCCAGGACATAAAGGGTGCGATCCCTTCACGCACGCTGACCCAGCACGGCTGTCCCTACATGTCCACCCCCACATACCTCTCTGCCTTGTCGCATCCCAAATACCCCCCCCCCCCAACCTCCCAACAGACTGTGACATCTGTAAAACAAATGCTGGGTTGATGTTGGCCCAGCGTCGTAGACCCTGGGCCAACATTAACCCAGCATTGGATCAATGTCAATTATTTATTGTGACGGCAGAGCTTGTTATCCTTCAGCGACAGACACCGGAAAATGAGCATCATAAGCAAAATATACAACACAACGTTGTGTTAATGCTGGGCTGACGTCACAGAAGTCGGGCCATCTTTAATACATTGTTGTGTTGATGTTCGTTTGTGTTTCCATGCATAAATTCCTTATATTTGGACGCAGAAAACGCATTATACAAAAATAAATTTAACAAAAGCATGCTAATTATTACCAACCAAAGTTTCAATATCTTTTATGTCCACAAAAAATCAAAATAACATTTTAAAGGCCTAATGTAACGTTGCTACGACAATAAAGTAAAAACACACTTTCTAATCAGCATTAGAATTAATATATTTTCTTAGCCTCAGCTTCCAGAGGGTGTTGGGCGTTTTTGCTACCGTTGGTGTTATCGTGTAGCCAGGTTCGAGTCCGTTGCTTTACACAGTAACGATACAGAGTATCATTCTCTTTAGCGGCCTTCCCGAAGACAGACTGATAGGCGAAGATCTGCATAGAAACTAAGGGAAATAGGGAGAATACTTTCGTGCTTTCAATTTAGTTTCAACGTAAACTTAAAGGATTGTTCAATCACATACCGAACGTTTCATTTTATTTCGCTGGTCGCAAGGTATAAGAAAGTATCAGAAAGTCTGGGAGAAGTTCAACACAAGTGAAGGTAGGACAGTTTATGTATAAGTATGAATGGTTTAGCACAATATTAGAGTATAAAAGTATTAACCCTTTAACCGCCAAATTATTTCATCTAAATTTTCACACACTTGAAGTTGTGTCTGGCTGAGGCGATCCACACATTCCAGTGAGTGAAAATTATTAGGATTTGTCAACGATTTTAAAATCTTGCTTTTTGATGTCACGTTTTACCTGTCGCATGTTTTTGCAAATACAAAAATGGAAAAATGCATATAATCGGGACCGGCGGTAAAGGGTTAAGCCTATAGAACAATGAATATTCAGGGATTAGTTATATTATTGTACAAGTTTTATTGCATCATTCACATCAGTACTATACACCATGTAGATTTGAAATCATTATCAATGTCTTAGTTATAGCTCTTTCTTCCCTATCTTATGTTTTTTTTTTATTAGACGTCTGATACTAACGTCTACGGATGTCAGAAACAGAAACATAATTTTGAAACGGAAAGTTTAACCCCTACAGCGCGGGGATCGACTTTAGTCGTCAGAATCTGACGTCTGTAGACGTCAGATTCTGACGTCTAAAGTCGATCCCCGCACTGTAAGAGTAAACATATTTATAATAGTCGTATACATATAACATAGGTATTCAAATAAATCAGAAAGACCTAACTAAGACATTTATGATGATTTCAAATTAAAAAAAAACACACTTTGATTTCCATGTTTTATACAAAAAAATCAGCGCTTTAAGGGTTAAGCCACTGATTGCACCCATACAGAATCGCGGGTCATATCTACATGTAAGACTTGGCCTCGATTATTCAGGTCAAAAATAGGTTTATCAGAATCAGTAAGGGGGCCACCATTCGATTTCCAGGGGGGGGGGGGGCTGGAGGTTTTTTTAAATAAATAATTTCGGGCGGACTTTGCGTGAAATAAATATTTTACTTCAAGAACTGTTCTATATAAACATGTGATAAATTTGAAATTTTCAGCGCGCCGCCGAGCCCGGTTGAAATAAATAATTTGTCCGCGACAAAAACTCCAGCCCCCCCCCCCCCCCTGGATATTGAATGGTGGCCCCCTAACACTTCAGCTACAAGATCGCAGCTCATCTGTTGCACAGTCGGGGGCCCTATAGGGTAGTGGTTAGCATCGCTGCCTTTCACGCTAGAGTTTGGGGTTCGTTTACCAGTCTCGGCGGTTTGAAAATGTTTCTTCCCCATCCACTCCTAAAAATCAGTATTGTGGGGAGCCTCCGTGACCGAGAGGTAACGTGCTCGGCCTCAGACCGCCAGGGCTCGAATTTCGACTCCTGTGTCTGGAAGGCAGTGTCATCTCCCTCATCTCATCATCCTCAGGAGGTTCTCCTTGCCCAATTTAGCCTATATGTGCACAAAAGTGACCTAAACCCCGATTCATTTCATTTTGTCGCACAGTCATTAAAAAGTTATGGCCATTTTTTGGACCTTGGGGTCGAGATTGCTCTCAATCACAGTCACCGCCATGGTAAAATACTTTGATTTTTTCGAGTTATTTCGCCATGGACAAAACAACTTTCAGGTGACTTATAGATTAATAAATATCTTATCCACAAATCATGCCGTTTCTTTTACAAGCTGTGAGAATGTTGCTTCATACCCTTATCCAGTTTAAATTGTTTTTATTGTAATTTTCATCATCTGAAGCTGGAATTGCTAACACAATTTCCGGCTTCTGCTGGAAGCCATATAAATACGAGCGTAGCTGGGCATTTAATAAGTCTATAGCTACATCACAATAGCATGTATTACCAGTATTTTACTAAGGTATATATACAGCGACCTTTGCAAATATTCCGTTTGTGTACTTTACAAAGTTCCTTGTAACTAGATAAGTAAATTACCGGAGATCCTTAGAATATTTTTCTTGTGCTGGTTTTTCCAGGATGGTTTTCAAGGATTTAAAGTAAAAATAACCCTCTATCTCGTTCATAAATCTTAAATTATTCCTCAATATTCTGTACCAGAATTGTTTTTCTATTGGTCTACATTGTTGTTTCGAATAAATATTTTCTCATTTTTCTAACAAAAATGTCAAATATTTTCTCCGCTGCACTGAACAATGTCGTTTCAAATAAATATTTTCGCATTTTTGTAACAAAAATGTCGAACATTTTCTCCGCTGCGCTGAGCAAGGCATGTGTGAATTTTGATAATCTTCAAATAATTCGGCAGGTTGCATGCTAGTTATCCTGTCATGGGAGCTGACACAAGACGTTGAATCATTGTTGGTTTAACGTTGGTCCACCGTCTACGACGCTGTGCCAACGTCAAACCAACATTCATTCAACGTTTTGTGTCTGCTGTCATGGTAGTTGAAATGACTGAACCATGAAACCGCTAAAATAACGTCTTCATGGAATCGGCCCATTTTGGTTTCAATGGTGGGCCAGCATTTGTGAGGGTATAGCGCAATTGAAACAGCAATGCGTCAACTTGAAGCAGCTTGACCACTAAAATAACGTCTGGTCACTGCTAAAATAGGGTGCTGGCCCAACGCTATCTGAATCGAGAGAGAGCATCTCGGATGCTGGCCCACTATTGAAACAGCATTGCACCAGCTTCAGACACTGGCTGGGTCATGTGGTTCGAATCCGTGCCTCCCCCCCCCCCCCCGGTACCCATGTGACGTGACCACAGTCAGAGCGCGTGGAAAATGAACACCGCCACCGTGACAACACTCACACTGTAATGGATGTTACGGTAACGCCTGGTTAACAACAAAATATCAGAAAATATCTGATACTCACGAGAAATCAGTGACACGCCGACTTCTCCGGCCCAATGCTGGTCCAACATCAGCCGCGTGTTCTGCTTGATTTTATGAGGGAACGCAATGACCTCATCATCGCTATACAAACCCATAACCAAGAACTTTATATAGATAAAGCTCTTTCCATAACGGACATGATACGTAGAAACACAAGTTCGTTATGTTTCCATCGTGGACTTCCGTGATGTGTCCATATGGGACTTCCGTGATGTTTTCATCACGGACTTGTTCTTCTACGTATTGCGTACAGATGAATCTGGACCTGGAAGTAGAATAACAAGTCCGTGATGGAAGCATAATTTACAACTCAACTAGTAGCCAGATAACCCCATGGTTTCATTGGATTCGCTATATCAAAAACAAAGAATATACCTCATATTTTCATGAGAATATCATTTATGATGACTTTTGTGGATTTGCCTCTCAGTGAACGTTTAATGCATTTATTTGTTTGAAAAGACCTGTGCCTATTGACCGTTATATCGTATACTATTTAAAAATGCTCTAATTGCGTATTCAGTAAGTAACAAGAATACAGACCTAAAAATGGTAAAAAAAACATGTGCAAAACCTTTGAGAAAAGAACTGGAAGATGTATGTGCACATAAATAAGAAATAAAGTATAGGCTCAATGTTAACAACATAAACTCATAGTAGAGAAATGCCTGTGTATGTGATTATATAAATCGCTGCAGTGAGGTTGGTTAGATAAAGTTCTTGGTTAGATCAAGGACAAAATGTTAGATAAAGAGTATCATGGCATACATCATGGATCACGTTATCCTGAGATCTAAGTGTCGGCGTCTGGACAGACATGAAAGGCACCTCTAAAACCAGCACACATGTTTTACATCCAGACACCTGTCCTTATACTCATATAAAGAGCACCCCAGAGGCCCTAGCATCTGATTTGGAAGAGGTGATATACATTTATACTGCAGAGGCAGTATATATAAATATATACCTACAACCTTTATATTAATAGCTTTATCGTATGAATCATATACAATGTCACTTTTCAACAAAAATTATTGTTACGAAGTGCGCAACGCTGTCAAATGCATATTTGTTGATTAAATATTTTTTCTCTATAATTTACGGCTCCAATCTGCGTGCAAAGGCAAACGGCAGTAACAGCTCACTTCTATAGTGAACCGTTACTGCTGTTTGCATTTAGACGGCAGAATTTACGCCAATAATAAACAATTATTCCAGTAATTAGACGGACCAGTAGGTCAGTAATCGCTCCCCCTAAACATAAATGTACACATTAATATAATTAATGTATACTTTATCACCAAACTCACGCCGTTACGGTCTCAGGAACATACATAAAAATGATAAATAGGGCCTACATATTACAGAAAATAATGAACATATAACCTTGATCAAACAGAAAAAAAAGAACTAGAATAAAACATAAAAGGAAAAGTTTTCTTCCTTGGACAATGGTAAACACAATGATTCCGAAAACGTGTTGGAATAACGCACTTAACTCTAATTCTAATGACTTTTATTCTTTTATTTTTTTTAAATCCCAGTTTTCATTTTTAAACATTTTAAAAGAGGTATAAAAGTTACTTGGTTCAAATATTCAACCAATGATACTAAAACCTTGGTTTGTAGTAGCCTTGTTCAACTAACGTCTTTGTTTTATATATAATTATATGCGTTTTACCCTGCATGGGTACGAAAAATAAATTCTAAAAACTCAAAAAAAGCAACCTTATATGTAATGTAAATACTGAATTCTTTATCGCTATAAGTGCTAATGATTTTGAGATTGACCACAGCAGGAGTGCCGTGCAAAGCCAAAAGGCAATATCTGCTTACTTTATAGGTAAACATATACTGCCTTCTGGCTTTGCAGAGCAGAAGAATTCCCTCCTAGCAAGCAAGATACATTCACCCAAGGTTGGTTCAATGTTGGTCCACCGTCTACAACGCTGGCCCAACAGTCAACCAACCTTGGTTCAATGTATCGTGCTTGCTGGGACCCCTGAACCCTGGATATCTGTATAACCTCCCCTGGGACCGTGGATCCGTGTACAACCTCCCCCGGGATTACGGGCTCACCTCTCCATCATGCCCGAGTAACAGGGGTCGGCCATATTTTCCGGTAGACTGCGTGCTTGCCAAATGTTTTTCACCAAAACCACATCTTAATCTGGATATATTTTACGATACCACCCCACCCCCCATAAGAACCAAATTAAACCACTCTGTAGGTACCACAGTATGGAATACAATTCGAACTAAATCACCATTGATAATTGCGAGGGCATGACATTCAATTCAGACTAAACTACTTTATGCAGGCTTTACCGGGGTGAACATTTCTCAGCAAATACAAAACATTTGTATAACATTTGTACAACGTCGGCCCAACGTCTTCGACGTTGATCCAACATTGTACAAATGTTATACGAATGTTTTGTGTTAGCTGGGGTCACACTAAGAAACGCTACAAGGACCAGTGGAAATAATGCCAAAAATCAAATTTAAGCTAAGGCATCTCTAATTAAAATGGTCCATTTAAATAACAGTCAATTAAAAACCATCATAGTCGTGCTTAGTGCTTAAAGGGTTAACATACTTCTTGTCTATTTACTGTACAGCCATTTGTTCACATAGTGACATAATATTCTGTTAACCATGAAAAGGAAGACAATAAATTTTTAAATAAATGTATATGTTTGACAATTTTCAATGGTTAAAAACCTGCGGTGTGCATGAATGATTTGAATATTGGAATGTACATGTACACGCCAAGTCGATTCCTCTAAACATGAAATATACGTCAAGATAGATTGATTTTTAGATAGAGTTTGGGTGAGCCGTGATTTCATAATAACGATTGCTAGGTACAGCGTGACCATGACATCTCTACTATCATGACTATGACGTTGCTATAGCTAAATAAGCGGTCACTCGTGGCCACCAAAGGTCATTACAGCTTATCTATCTTCACATGATGAAATCCCTGCACGAAAAAAACGACAAATTAAAAATAATATATTGCGAGCTGTATCAACCAACCAATGTATGGTCACTGGTTTTGTAGTATGAAAATAAGCCATGTCTCAAACGATGAGATAGTAATA
Organism: Flabesymbios commensalis; assembly: GCA_964017125.1. Lineage (NCBI taxonomy): Eukaryota > Metazoa > Annelida > Polychaeta > Terebellida > Flabelligeridae > Flabesymbios > Flabesymbios commensalis. The sequence goes on along the minus strand of OZ024916.1, from coordinate 23,403,360 downwards.
TAACATCGATTTATAACTGATAGAAATGATTCTATTAATAAATTGCGCAAAAATACCCCCAGAAGAATATGTAACAGTAATATTAAAGTATTTGTGAATATTGTAACGAAGATTTTCAGAAACGTAGCGAAAATTTGCTGATGATCTACACAAACTTTATGATTATTATGATAATTACATAACCTCTCGCTCGTCTATGCTCACGCATGTAGACCACATGGCCTATGTGAAAAATAAAAGGTCTCCCATATCGTGTTTATTGGCCCGTTGTAAAGGTGCGTAGTGGAGAAAATATGTGGCCCGAATTAGGGGAAATCAATTAGATTTAAAACAAATTACATGTACATTCGCCACGCATTCGCCACGCCACATCTGGGCCATTGCCTATGCATCTGCATAATATAAGGCTGATCCATCCGAGGCAAGATGGTCTGCATAACCTAGATATAGGCCCCATGTTCCGTTATTGTATAGTGTTATAGAATCTTAAAAATTATAATGCTCCATTAGTGATTGTTTTACAATAACCAAGATTTCATTGCCGCTTATTACACTATTAGGATCATTGTAACCTCGCTGTCACATACTGGGTGTCTATAGACCACATCTTTACATGCTTTTTACAATTATTAGAGATTAACCCTTAAAGCGCTGAAACATTTATATATAAACCATGAGGATTTGATGTCATCTTAAATTCTTTAGTTAGCTCTTTCCGCTTTATTTGAATAACTGAAGTTATGGGTCTATGGCTATAATAAATCTGACGTCATAATCTGTCTTTAGACGTCCGATTCTGACGTTTATATAAAGAAGATCCCCGTGCTGACAGGGTTAATTGCAATTACAAGCTACTTTTTTACAACAGACGCGAATGCTTTGTCGAGATGTCATAACCACAAACTGACGTACGAGGGGGCTCGAACCCTAATCCGTAGACATGTTTTCTCTTGTATTATTTTTGTAATAGTTTTTTTTGTAATATTTAAAACCGTAACTTGTAAATTGCACAATTCACACTACACAAAGCTTATATCATTGATATATTCCCCGGAGACTTGCAGCACCTATATGATAAAGCTCTCGCCAGCCCATTCTCCCAGTATTTTGAAAAGTACATGATCGAAGACCTATAAACTATTAAGTGTCTTGTTCTATTCATAATGTTTATGGTAACTCCCGCCCTACTGTGGTATTCTTCGCCTTGTAACCCTTGTGCTGCTAGGACCGTATAATATAAATAGCTTCAAGTATAATTATCATACCAAATAAAATGACACTTTTTATAATTTGTATTGATAGATTAGCTTGTGGTAAATGCCCAGTTAACCAAGTAATTCAATTTGGTGGATGTATATTTCTCATACATAGAACTATTTTTCGTCATTTAAAGCTGGGAATTGCGTCAGCAATTCCAGCTTCAAATGAAGAAAAATACAAACGCATTCGGCAGGATAATGGCTAATTAAAAACTGAATGAAAGGCCGTTTCATGTGAGAGATTCAGTTACTTTTTAATCGATCGGGGAAAGACAACAAAAGTTGGTCCGAATATTCTCCATCAATTCTTCCGACGTCAGAATGTGGCTTATTCCTTAGGGACTTTCACCACTGAAGTCACATGATCTGACCACGTGGGTATTGAATTACCATATATCTACGGCGGCCATCTTGCCATGACGTCATCTTTCAAACTGTTGAGACATTTGTTACAAATCTCTGGTTTTAGTGACAATCCATATGACGTAATCAAATGGATGATTTTCAGACGATCTGCACCTTACTGTTCATTTTTAACCCTTTGGTCACTAAGTTTTCTTTAGATTAAATTTTCACACACTGGAAGCTGTGTCTTGCTCGTGCGATGGAGGCTACATTTTTTAAATTTTCAAGTTAATGTGATATTAAAAATGTTAAACATCACTATAGTAGTGTCTAGTGCTTAAAGAGTTAACCCTTAGAGCACCGGTGTCGACTCAAGCGATCTGTCAGTATTTTCATCGGCACCTTTGTACTTTTTAGAGACATAGACCACTCTATGTATGTTTTGGGGTTTTAGCTGTACCCCAGTTGCCTCTATATCTGGAATCAGCGTGGTGCCTGCTGGGTACTGATGTGTCCCACTGTTCGTACACTGTGGATTACTCCTTTAATGGTGAAATATCTCTTAAATCGGTTGGACTAATATTTGTCGTAACATACAGCTCACAATTCCAAGTATTTTTAGTTACTTGAAGTTGTGGATCGCGGTAGCGAGACACAACTTCAAGTGATCAAAATAAGTAGGCCTACGTCATGAACATAAATTTCAGCATTTCGTACGCTGTGATACCTGGCTTTGCTTACTGTTTATTAGCTTTGCACAGCAGAATAATATTATAATTATTAATTATGACAACTCCGTATATATCAATGAGGACACCACGCTTCATGCTGCACGCTTGTAAACACTAGCGCCGAATTAAATATCAAATTAAAATAAAAAGGTTTACTTCATCCACAAACGCACTAGTTTTATTGACTTAAAAAGTACTTTCATGGTGGCTGCACAGATATTTCCAACAATAATTTCTATTATCACGTTTATTTTTTTGATAGATCAGATTGGCGGTAACACCGAAATTCGAGTAGAATTGCTATGCACGAATAATTTACATAATTGCCATATTTGGTGTTCGCTATCTTGTATCTCTGAACATGGTTAATAACCGTACTTTACAGACGTGTCACAGCGAATAATACTATCGCCCGTGTTTAACCATTTAACCGCTAAACTATTTATTTTTAGTTTTCACCCACTTGAAGTTGTGTCTCGCTGTGTTTAACCCTTTAACCGCCAAACTATTTAATTTTAAATGTTCACCCCCTTGAAGTTGTGTCTCGCTGACGGGATTCACAACTTCAAGTGTGTGACAATTATTCAGATAAATTTGACAAAATGGAGGTGAACGATTTTGAAATCTTGCTGATGGATGTCACGTTTTATCTTTAACGTGTTTGAAAGGTGGTATTTAGTTTGATGATAAAAATCGAGAAAAAATAGTTAAATCGTGAACGGCGGGTAAAGGCTTAATACTATGTTCAGGATGTTGTCACCGTTTGAATAAACTATTATATATAAAGACTGATTACTTAGTAGGCCCATCTACAGACATTACTCCCAATATGGGGCTCTATATTCGATTTTCTCTGCTGCAACTTCGTAATAGATAATTATAATATTCAAATTAAATGTCTGCGACTTCAGTATTTTTGCTAGAATTGAATGCATAAACCACCAGATGTAGATCTACCAAGAATAGACATATAACACAAAACCAACATGGGTGGCAGCGGTAAATCACATATTCTAACACAGGCATGGGATAATGACCCCATTATTGTTTTAGTAGTTGGTCCGCCTCTACGTCGCTGACCCGATGACGCTGGTAAAACAATAACTCAATCACAAAACAAAATAGCACATTAAAAAGCATTATGAACTCTCGTGATGTAGACCCTATACTGTGAATAAGCCACAAACGAAATAATGCGTACAGTGTATAATGTTTCGAGAAGTATGACAATGAGCACAAAGGGTCCTGTCATCATTCCAGAAAACACGAGACGTTGACCAGGTATTGGATCAATGTTGGGCCACCGTCTTTGACGCTGGCCCAACAATTATACAACACCCGCTCAACGTCTCGTGTTTGCTAGGATCCTACTCTGCCAGTAAAATATTATGTAATAGTTTAGTTATAATAAGTAATATTAGCCGTGGAGCTGACACGTCTCCATACAGTTTATGTTTCTGCCTCCAAGGCAGGAATTAGGTTACACACTGATGACGTCATGAATTAGTCTGGGGGAGATATGTGACGTAGTAAGTGATACTTGTGATGGCAGAGCATTCATGCGTGTCGTCATCACGATTTCTCGCTGCTCGTGTGGGAATAAATCGTCCCCTTGGATATGAAAGGGTTTTCTGCTTATTCACAAAGCGGCAGATGCAACTTTTCATATATCCACGGTGATAAAATACAGCAGACACGAGCATAGCATGCAAGTGTCTGGTCTCAAATTAAAGAAATGTGAGTAGTTTTCACCCAGTTGAAGTTGTGGGTCGCGCGAGCACACTTTAACAGGGTGCAAATTAATTATAACTTTGGTAACACTAACATACAGCTATAGTCAGTGATAAAGGCTCAGATGAATATGCAGGAATCATTTACATAATTGCCATATTTTGTTTTTGCTATCTTGTATATGTTAACATGGTTAAAAAAAGTAGTTTGCAGTCGTGTCACAGCGAATGCCCCAATATGTACAAGACGTTAACCCTACGCTGGCTCAAGTTTGGGCCAGCGAAGAAGACGCTGGGCTAACATTGAGCCAGCGTTGGGCCAACGTGACGCGATTCAGAGCTTCAAATGAGGGAAACTATTAGGATTTCACAAAATAGAGGTAAACGATTTTGAAATTTTGCTGATGGATGTCACGTTTTATTTTTAACGTGTTTGAAAGGTGGTACTTAATTTGCTAGTAAAAAACTCCAAATTAATCGTGACCTGTGGTTAAAGGGTTGATATTATTTTCATGATGTTGGCTTCGTTTGAAATTAACTATAAGCTGGATAATTTAGTATCTACATTATATCATAGCAAATCAGGGGTTCTGTATTCGATATTCTCTGCTTAGTATTACATAATAATAATCTTGAAATGCAAATTTTGCTACCTGAATATTTTTGACAATTGAATGCATAACCAATCAGATTTACCAAGAGAAGACAGACATAGAACATGGGTGACAGCAGCAAATCACATATCACAATGAGAGATTATGACCTCATTGATGGTTCGATGTTGGTCTGCCGTTTACGACGCTGGCCTGATGACGTAGTATTTCCAGTGATTTAGATGATTACATGATTACAGGGAACAAGTCCATTGTAAACATACAACTATTTGAAATCGCAAACTTTAAGTTTTTAAATACAATGTAATATAATAAAATTTATATTGATCATATATACATGTAAGTTTGAACTACTCAATACAATTTAACATGTATTTATTTGTCGCTGATCACAGTTTCAATTTATAAATGAAAAAGGTAATTAGAACTAAATCCGATCGGTTAATTACAATACATAAAAAAAACTCAATCACAAAATAGAACAGCACATCGAGAAGTATTATGAGCTCTCCTGATATACCATATTTGAAAAAGGAGGACATTGAATACAAAGGGTCATAATACCAGTAAAATATTATGTAATAGTTTTGCTATAATAAGTAATATTAGCCAGGGAGCTGACACGTCTCCATACAGTTTATGTTTCTGCCTCCAAGGCAGGAATTAGGTTACACACTGATGACGTCATGAATTAGTCTTGGGAGATATGTGACGTAGTAAGTGATACTTGTGATGACAGAGCATTCATGCGCAACTTGAAACATTCTAAAAAAAAAAACATTGTGATTTATCAATTTTTTTCACAATGTTATTCGACTGTATCGTTCTTTTTTCAATATAATATGTTTTAGGGTGTGCTAATACAAAGTTGCCAGGGTAGCTAAGGCTGAATTATATATGATATAGTTATAATTTACATAATTGATCGCTCGTTTATACTACTTGTCCTATTCAAGGTTATATAATACGTTTTGGGTTATTTTGTATTTGTTAATACACTGTAATAACACAGTTTACAGTCGTGTCATAGCTAGGATAAAATCAAGGGGTATTTGACATGGTCAATCCTTTAATCCCTCGCCATGCAGTAAAGCAGCATTTTGCATCTCTGAAGAATGACTCAATTTCCTAAAATCTAGGGATTTGAGAACGAATATTTTCATGGAACTTTTTGATAATATCAATATTTGTTTTCTATTGCCGCCCATTTTAAGTCATCTTCATCAACTACATGTCGACAATTATTGCGACAGCAATTCGCGGGATTTAATGGATGAAGATGACAATGGTAAATTCAGGCTTGAAAGGGTTAATGATATATATGTTGGGATCATATTGACAATTAGCCATCACCGAAAAATTTGAATAATTGCATCCATAGGTAGAATATAAACCTTTTAACCGCTAAATTATTTAATTGGAATTTTCTCCACCTGACACAATCCATAACTTCAAGTGAGAGAAAAGTATTCAAATTTAACAAAACGGAGGTCAATAATTTTGAAATATTGTTGATTGTTGTCACGTTTTATATTTGAGATGTTCAAAAGCTGGTATTTAATTTGCTAAGAAAAAAAACGAAAAAAACGAATAAACGCAACCGGCGGCTAAAGGGTTAAAACAGGATTCCAAATTGATGCACCCTTTCTGAACTCTGATATTACTTAACTAAGGAGGAGGAATCAATGTTTTTGGATATTTAGCTTCAAATGGCAAAACATGTTTTTATTTATGTATGTGGGAGTTACGCCCAATGCCTGTCACGCCAGAGCTCAACGGTTCATCCTCGACTCCAGTTCAGGTTTCTAAGAAACAAAATGTTCCTTACCACCCAGCAAATAAATAAGGGACGTATTCTTGATTTCATGCCTAAAATAATCTAAGTAAAATCATTTTTCACGCTAACACTTTTATTGGCCACATCTATATAGCATAAACTTCACTTCACGTTTTTTATTCGATTAATGCTTCCCCCATGTTCATCCGAAATTTGCCACAAATTGATATGCATATAAATACAAGAGTAAAAAAGAGTAACAAGTGATATACTGGAAAAACGTCTCATTAAAACAATGACGTAACAGTTTTGAAATAATAACCATTAGGTTCGACACAGTGATTACATGTCTCCTGCATATTTTTATTTACTGCTTTCACTGCGAGAATTATGTTACACGCTGGTTACGTCATACATTATATTACCCTGGGCGAAGTATGACGTAGTACGCATAAGTGGTAGTTGTGACAACATTGTATTAATGACGTCATCACGCTACATCGCCCCCAGTAAACACGGGACGTTGAGCCAATGCTGCTTTGATGCTGGGCTATCGTCGTAGACGATGGACCAACATCAAAACAACATTGGTCAACATTAATCATTGTTTGTTGATTCGCTCCACAAGAAAACACGTGAAATACTGGTGGCGAATTCAATTTGAATAATCAATATCAACATTGAAATAGCAAAGTTTACAGACCCCCAATAAACTCAATAAGTTAATTGACAGTATTATACTAAGGGTACACTGAATTATCGGTGAGTGTTACAGTACGTCTAGAGACACTGGTGAAACGAGTGAATACTAAGGGGTGCATACACAAATATGTATTTTTAATATAAGAATTAAATCGAACTATATACATGTAACAACAGGCATGCAAAGATGGTGATCCTATTATCAGATTAGGCCAATGTAGGAAATAGTTGACATATTCGGATTTCTTTTCCTTCTCCTCTTGTGTTTATAGACATATGGGGTCTGTGGTCATTGCCCAATGTATTACTATTTGGATTCGTTTTGTCTATAATTATGATTGTATTCTAAGTTTAAAGATATGATCCATCGGTTTATTATCTAATGTTTAACAACACATTACCTGCAACATGATCTTGCAATAATAAGATTGAGCAATACTAGGCTATATAAATATTTAAATTCCAAATACAAAAATTAATACTTATTTGTCATACCGTTGTCATTTTCTTAAAAGTTGACTGAGCATGAGCTTACTTTTTAGAATTTCAGTATCAGCGAGATTGTCAAAACATCGCAAATTTTTAAAATTCTGTAAAGAAAAATAGAATTAAAATCACATGCGTATACATGCATGTAGTTAAAACGTATCTATTCACAAGATATATTATGCGGTCTTGGGGTGATAAAGGTTAGATGTGCCACGAGCAGACATAGCGCACAAAATCAACACGGATGACAGCAGTAAATCAACGAGAAATAATAATGATGTGACCCCATCATCATGTCATATTAAACAGATAACTGCTACGTAATATATCTATTGTAAACTATAACATCAACCCTTTAACCGCCAAATTATTCAATCTGAATTTTCACCCACTTGAAGTTGTGTCTCGCTGACGCGATCCACAACTTCAAGTGAGTGAAAATTATTCATATTTGACAAAATGGAGGTCAATTCTTTTCAAATCTTGCTGGTTGATGTCACATTTTTTTCTCTTTAACATATTTAAAATGTGGTACCTCATGTGCTTATAAAAAATGAAAACCCGAATATATGCGGCACCGGTGGTTATATGGTTAACAAAATATTGTGTTTAAATACATGGTCATTTGTTTAGTGTCTGATTACTTGGTTCCAAAACTGCAATACGTAAAATACTAAAATGTTCAAGAATATGTAAAATATGACACACTGAGCGTCTGATATGTATATTAAATATAGACAGCATTATAATATATGCATTAAAATATTGCTATGACAAACAGTCTCTGGTTTTGGTGCGGGAAACAGATGACAGACAATTGTCGGTTATTTTATTTTATGTGTACAAATAGTAAACTTTATAATCTATACTATGTACATTTTTAAATTGCTATTGCTATTTTAAACAATTGATATTATTTTATTCTATAATTTTAATTCACCTATATGGTTGACAGGCATTCTAGAGGTCGTCTCGACCTGTTCCCGTCAACCAAAGTTATTAACATGTTCAAAAAATGATAATAATAATTATAATGTACCATTTTTGCATGTTTTTAACTGGAAGTCAAATAAACAATAAACAATAAACAAGTAAAACATAATCAATATAGAGTAATGTTAAGTGCATTGTTTTAATGACTTATCGATTGACCCCATATAGCTACTCAACATAATAAATATTCCTATGATTAACCCTTTCAACGCCGGGACCGATTTTAGACGTCGATTCTGAAGAATAAAAGTCAATCTCCGCATACAATGAAAGAATTAAAAACTAAGACATTTATGATGATTTTAAATTGAAAGTAGCCATAATTTGATCTCCATGGTTTGTACAACCATATTTCAGCGTTGTAGCGTTGCAGCAATAATTCAAATATACATTCCTTAATTTACTTTGAAAGTGCTAGTCACGTCAATAGCCGTTTCTCTCTTTTATATTTGTTTTTCCAACAAGACAATAATTCTTGAAGATGAAATGAGCAGTAAACCCGGAAAACACGAGACATCGACCCTATGTTGAACCATTGTTGGGCCAGCGTCGTAGACGGTGGCCCAACATTGGTTTAACATAGGGTCGATGTCTCGTGTTTGCTTGGAGCTTGATAGATTGATATATGTTTTGATTCAAAATATGCATATGTGCACTTTAAGTTGTGGGTCGCGGAGCGAGGAGCAACTTAAAGTAGGAAAACAATAACTTGTATAAAACTTGGTTAACGTTTCTAAATCAACCCTTTAAGCTCAGCGTTGTCGACTGTTTAACTGCTAGCTCTTCATTAACATTAAGTATTATTTCAAACCTAAATCTCCACACTTCACTGCTTTTAAATTCATATTATTCACGTTTACGTTGAATGGATTAAATTAGCATTATAGAAAAATCAACATAAAAAACAAGCAAATTAAAAAAACCCCATCAAATTAACAAAAAAATGTGATTCATATAGATTGGCATAACTAACAAGCAAAGATGTGTGGCGAATAAAAGTGGGTTGTCTGTAGAATTTCATAAACAATTTTGGTGTTGGATAGATAAACCTATGGTTCAGTGTTTTAATACAGCGTTCACAATAGGAGAATTGAGTACGTCTCAATGTCAAGCAGTCATAACGGTTTTAGATAAAGGTAAAGACAGATCACTAATTGAAAATTGGCGACCAATATCTCTTTTAAATGTGGATTATAAAATAATATCAAAAACTATAGCTAACAGATTAAAAGTTGTTTTATCCAAATTAATTCACCATAACCAAGTGGGCTTTATTACAGTGAGAAATATCGCAGAAAATCTCAGAGCAATTAGTGATATTTTTGACTACACAAAAGATTTCAACGTTCCGGGAATTTTAATATTTGTCGATTTTCACAAAGCGTTGGATTCAGGGGAGCATAAATTGTTATATGCTGTCCTTAAAAAAATTAATTAGGGACCAATTTTTTGTGAATGGGTTTTGTTGTTTTATACGAACATTTCCGGTTGTGTAATAAATAATGGCAAAACTTCAACATATTTTGCAGTCGATGGAGGGGTACGCCAAGGTGACCCATTCTCTCCTTATTTATTTGTTTTAGCGGTAGAAATACTAGCACATATGATTCAAATGAATAAAAATATAAAAAGATTGAAAATTATGAACCAAATGATTAAATTATTACAGTACGCGGATGATACTTTGGAAATTGTCCAAGATGAAATATCAACAAAACATTTTTTACAGGTTATTATAGATTTTGGACATATTTCAGGGTTGACACTAAATATGACTAAAACAGAGGCAGTGTGGCTAGGAGTAAATCGAAATCAAACAGACAAGCCCTTAAATATTAGATGGCCAGCACTACCGATCAAAGTATTGGGCGTTTATTTCGGTTATGACAGGGAATTATGTGAAAAAAGAAATTTCAGGGATAAAATAGATAAAGCAAAACAGAATATTAACATGTGGAAACAAAGAGATTTGTCGCTTATTGGACGCGTACAAATTATTAAAACATTTATTACTTCATTATTCCAATATTCTAAATCTGCGGTAGACATACCAGAAACCTATATAAAAGGAGTGGATCCGTTATATATGCATTTGTGTGGAAGGATAAAAAGGAAAGATTAAAACGTAGGGTTTTGATAAAAAATAAAGAAGAGGGCGGACTTAAAGTTCCATCATTTAAATCTATAGTAGACTCAGTCAAGTTAAAATGTTTTTTTACAAATATTTGACAATGATAGCGAACAGGTATGGGCACTACTGGTTAGACAATATTTCAAAACAAATAATTTAGATTTATCAGCCGCTAATAAATGTCCAGAATTAATTAATTAAATAATCAATTAATTAATTAATTATTACTTGTACAAAAAATCTGATTTTCCTATCTTTCTATACTAAAACTTTTCAGTTGTGGGATGAACTTATAAAAACTGAACCTTGTAGGAAAGAAATGTTTATTTGGTATAACCCTGGAATAAAAATAAACAATACCAGTATTTTCTGGAAACGTTTTTTTGTCATAGGAATTCTGTATATAATTGAATTGTTTGAGCCAGATGGATCTACGATAGCCTTTGAACAATGGCTACATAAAGGTTTAACACACAGGGATTTTTTGAATTGGGCAGGGCTGGTTTCATGTCTAAAAAAACTAGTATATTTTTACAAAATAATTTAAATACGGGAACTATAGAATCAGGCTGAGATTTAATAACCAGGAATGTTTAATTAGTGAGGGTAAAATAAGCCAGAGAATTGTTTATAATAGAATTTTGGAGCTACGGAATATAGATGTACATGTACCTCGCATTGAAAGATACTCAGAATACTCGGGGAATGTAAATTGGAGCTTAATCTTTTTTAGGGTATATAAAGTATATTTGGAAGTGAAGTTAATTGAGTTTCCGTACTGCTTTTTATATGATATACTTATGAATAATGTTTGGCTCAACACATGAAAACTTCGAGAAGATTGGTTATGTACATTTTGTAGTGAAGAAATTGAATATTTAGGCCATTTATTTTGGGAGTGTCGTTTCACACAAATGTTTTGGAAAGATTTTTTTAAAGATATTTTACATGGAAAACAAGTGATAAAAAAGGATATCTTTTTTGGAACAGAGAATATGAAGGAGAGTTCCCAGATTTTCTCGGCCAAAAAAATTATTTACATTTCCAGATTTTCAGAAACAATACTTTTATTTCATGAGTTTAAGATGTACATTAAGAATGTAAAAAAATAGAGTATATTATTACTAAGGAAAACGGAAAATGGACTAGGTGGAATCTAATTTGGAACTAAAATTTTAAATAGATATATTTATTTGAATGTTTGTTATTAGGCTATTTTTATAATTATGTGTAATTAGGGGTATGCCAGCGGCGCGCGGTTCTTGGCCGGGGTTGATTTAGTGTTGGTGGCCCAGAGTCGGAAACGATGCGCCAACACTGGTCAGCACTGGTTCGGGGTCTCGTGTTTGCTGGGAACCACGGACGATAATCATAATGGTTTGTTTTTAGATCACCAGTTATTATTTGTATCGTTTGTAATAATGAATAATTTGTATACATGTATGAATGTTTTGATATGTGGTTCGTAAATAAAAATATTAAAAAAAAAAAAAAAAACTAACAAGCAAAGTGGTAATAAGTGTTTGATGCACCAAAGACACAGCAATATGTATCTGTTTAAAGATAAAATGTATGGGAAGTTTTTAAATAAAAAACACCATAAGTTTCCATATTATATAAATAATTGTGATTTACCTCTGTAAATTATTACATCATATTATTTTATATATTTAATAATTTAATTGGTTTGCTACATAGGCCCCTAATATACTTTTGTTCCTCAGTTTAGACTTGATTGACATCATAATAATGATTGTAAAGTAGAGTGGTGGGGAGCCAAAGAGCATGCTGGGAAAAACAAACGTCTCCGTATGCTCCAAGTACCAGCATGCCACGTGAAGCAGGGTGTATGGGGGTGTTTGACCCGGGGTCAAGCGGGTCATTAGTGACCACCCCCGGTGTTACCAGCATATGACATCTGAGTACCTGGTAACAATGGCGAGTGTGGATACTTGAATTCAACATTATTGTTTTGGCGCGTGGGAGTCTTCTACTCGCTGAGAATTCACGACTATGTCTTCTTTATTAACCCTTGGAGCACGGATGTCGAAAATTGTTTTGTTCTGTTAATGGGCATTATATAACCAGCTTTAAGAAATAAATATTTCTTATATTAATCATATATATCTCGACTTTAATTTAGCAACTAATTTTTAGTCACTTGAAGTTGTGGATCGCGGTAGCGAGACACAACTTCAAGTGACTAAAAAATTTAATTCAGTATAGCTCATCCCATATAGCAGTTATTTGATCAGCTATTTAAACGGATGTAAAACGATTCTAGTCAGCAGTGAAAGGGTTAAATGCAACGAAGAAGTAATACGATACTTAATGCCACACCAATTTGATATTCAGTGGATTAGAATAATCGTACTTTAGAATACTTAACAAACCTGTTTTTATTTTTTCCAAAAGTAACTCTAAATGACAATAAATGTTCAGCATATATCACATTTATTTTTAAAAATCCGCCAAAATTGGATTATATTATGTCAGTGTATGTTGCCTGCTTGTGTCCTAAACAAATTTTTGTTTAACCCTTTCAGCGCGGGGATCGATTCTTGAAAATCACTAATAAATGCTTTAAAATTTAACAAACGCATCTTTGAAAACTTCTTCTTGAAGGATGAATATTGAGATTTTCAAAGTTTCGTGTAGCTAATCACGGGCCGTGACTGTCAAGTGACGTGATCTAGACGTGAAGTGACGTGATCATGTCCGTGCCTCAGGGACACAGTGCTTAACCTTCAACCTCCGGTTCACGGTTCGGATCCTCTTGGTGGGAGTTTTTTCTCTTGTTTTTCACATCAGTACCTGGGGTGCTGGTGTGAGCATCGCTCATGACAACGCGTCCTGGTGTCTATAATTAACCCTAACAATGCTGAAAAAATATATTTTATTAAAACACATTTTATGGGTCTACGGCCATTACAAATATTTTACTCTTTCAGTGCGGAGATTGACTTTAGACGTAAGAATCTGACGTCTGCAGACGTCAGATTCTGACGTCGGAAGTCGATCCCCATTGACGAAAAATATACTAGTATAATCATCAGCCTTTTATTTAACAATACAATGTTTCTTGCTCATTGATAATTATCATGCTATGATTCTTTTTACAATATTGTTGTCATCATTGAAAAATAATGTGGGACATCTGTAAAAATGTAAAACTGGTTTAACCCTTTAACCGCCGGTGCCGCATATATTCGGCTTTTCATTTTTATTAGCACAGTAAGTACTACATTTGAATATGGTAAAGATAAAATGTGACAGCAACCAGCAAGATTGGAAAAAAGTTGACCTCCATTTTGTCAAATCTGAATAATTTTCACTCACTTGAAGTTGTGCATCGCGTCAGCGAGACACAACTTCAAGTGGGTGAAAATTCAAATTGAATAATTTAGCGATTAAAGGCTTCAAACTTCAGTTTAGGTTTCACATGAAAATTAACAAAATATCCACTATCAAAAATCAAACATATAATTATTATTATTAAATCAGATGGTGTAACGCTCTCAGATAGTGCGACGGTTGCGATATAGTATATATAGTGGAGTTGTTGTTCTTAAAGCTCCCAATATGTAAAACGTGCGGTGTGTATAATGATGTAGTAATGGAGGTGTTTACCCGTGACAGGGGGTTATTAGCTTATGTCTCAGGTCACGAAAGGTCACGGAGGGTAACGGAGTGATTCAACAACCCCATTATTCATAACAATGTGACACTATCCTTATTGGTCTAAAATCACAAGTTAAAAAAAAAATTCAAATAACTGTTTTCTCAATTATGTTAATGTTACACTTATTGACCTGGTGACATTCGCTTAATCGCTTTGTAATTTAATTTTGTTTTTATAATTTGCAGGCAGGGATCTGGTATCTAGTGTGTGATAATTTATTAATAAACTATATATGAATAATTATGATATTTGAAATGAGATGACGCATTTAAACGTATTACAACGGTTGGCCATATGTTCATATATTAAATGTAAATAATAACATAAAATGTGAAGATGCAGATCTAAAAATGCGCATAAATTGAAGTTTATCACACATTTATTTATCAAGTTTTTATGTGTTTTTTATTCGTGCGAAGCTGGTAATAAAATTATTACGAGACCAATGCCAGCCGCAAATTAACGTAAAAAGTAAAGTAGAAATGCATTAGTCGAGCGATAAAATGATTTATGTCACGCAGAGTCCGCCCGAAATTATTTATTTAAAAAATACCCCCCCCCCCCTGTAGATGGTGGGATGGTAGCCCTCTAACAGTTTCAAGTGTGGTTTGCAATGTGAAAAAACATTGTACATTGTTGTTTGTCTAAATGAGACTTTTACACATGTTGGTTCGATATTGGAAAACCGTCTGCGACGGTTGAACCAACATTAGGTGAACATTCTGCCACCAACTAAGCCAGATTCACTCTCGTGGTGAACATGTCATGTGAGCAACCATTAAAAAGTTGTAAACTATGCTGGTTGTTCTTCATACATCGTATCATGTACATGTAGACCAACACGTTCATTCCATTAACAGGGCCGGTTAAGTGTTATTTTGGATCAAGGGATTCCACGAGCATTCATGCGTGAACTTCCACCCTGGGGGAGATATTACACAGTGGGATAAACGTCGTTTATATCGCCACCCCTGTGTGGACGTGGACAGTAGCGCCGCCTAGGAGCAGTAATCATCCCCTACACAGAGGCTACAATGCTTAAAGAGAAATATTTTAACGTAAACATATATCGTGGGTGTCCTCGACATGTCTTGACCTCACCGGTCAACTTGCATGACCACTGACTCTTTCTTTTGTCACCGATTCTCTTTTTTGAATAACATTTCTTATCCAAGAAAAGGCATACACGGCATGAAAGTGAGATGAAATTGTGTTATTTGCAAAGTTATAAAGCGACATCATTAAATTGCATGAATGGGAGCTAAAGATAAGATAAGATTTATTTATAGTCTCAAGCGTATACAATGTAACACATTAGCTAAAAATAGCCATTTCAGTGACTTGTGAAGTAAAACATGATGAAAACAACTCATAAATCCAAACTGCAAAAATGCTATAGGCCCTATTTTAGTAGTAGAAAGAAGTGATTTTCAGACAACAATCATTGATAAATATTATTATTGCTGGTTATATTATTCAATAAACTCCACCCTGGTTTACTTGGGGGTCCAGCTATTTACAAAAATTAGAATTTTGTCTGTAATCGGACTTTCGTCCATTTGCTTGTGAAAGCGGAAAAAGTGCCCAATTAGCAGACAATACTGACTTGATGGTCCACCGCCAAACACGTTGGCCCAGCACTAATTCATCTTTGGGTCAACATCTGGTTAATGTCCGGCTCTGACCAGTGCTGACCACTGGATTGTTCAGACCCCCCGTGAACAAACAACCTGTTATTTCACCGTGAAGTGTAGCTGGGAGGTTGTTCAGGGGGTAATGGGGTAAATACCCTGTCCTCTGTTCATTGGCTGCGAGAGTGTTCAGGGGGTACATCCATCAAACACGAGACGTTGACACAATGTTGGTTTAGTGTTGGGTCAGCGTCGCAGACGCTTGCCCAACATTAAACCAGCATTGGGGCAACGTATCGTTTTTACTGAAAATCCCCTATTCACTGTTTCCCGTACCCACACACAGCGGGCACACAACCAACATCAAAAGAGCACTTTACAACCAGCTTAAATATACAGTGTTGGCCACAATGTGTTAAACTTGACGCACATTATTTTGACGCCTCGTTGAAAAACGATCGTTTAGCAGACGCTCCAGCTTCTACAACCTTAATCAATACATTCTTAATATGATGTATAAATTCTCAGTCCAGCTTGACGTCACTGCTTATTATTATAATATCTACAATGTTATACTTCAATCTAATTTAATGTAATTTAAAAGTGACCTGACTCGTGTTGACAACAAAGTTGTACCAATTTGTCTTAACGCCATCCACTGGTAAGCTGCCATCTGGTGACTGTAAGGTGTACCACTGGCCGTTGGTCAGCACAATAATACAGCTTCCCAACAAACTGCCTTCTGTAGATTTATACAAATGTAATAGAAAAATTCCCACGCTGTTATCCCAGCTAACACAAGACTTCAACCAATGCGTAAATGTTAGCATGTATAGCTCTATAATGTATAGCCATCTTACTTATATAAGACACTGCTTGGCATAGTTGGGGAATATAAACTTTGTATAATTATATGCTGACATGTATCATAGGACTTTTACAGACTAGTATTACAAATCACAAATATAGACAATAGTGATAACCAGCCCAAATATATGCTATGACATACGCTATCCAAATTATAGGTCTGATAGCTGGCACGCGAGGTGGCGTGTGGGACATATGTTTAACAAGGTTTAACCCTTAATCCGCTAATTGAGACCAAAGTCGTTTTTAATCCGTTTTATGAGCCGATTAAATCACTTTCCTTGTGAATGAAACTGGTGTTTAAATATCACGATTGGCAAATGCTTGTCTTAAATTAAACAAATAATGGGTAATTTTTACCCACTTAAAGTGGTAGAGAGGTAGCGGTAGAGAGACACAAGTTCAAGTGGGTAAAAATTAAAATCATTTAATTTAGCGTTTCAAGATACCGTGTAGTTGTGGTGTTCTCTATTTGAGAATCTTAACAATACGTATTCTTACTTAAACAGCTGTCAGTACACTTCTGTAGATGAAGATCATGATCGGTAGATGAAGATCATGATCTGTAGATGAGGATCATGATCTGTAGATGAGGATCATGATCTGTACTTGAAGATCAAGTGCACGGCTGTAGATAAAGGTCAAGGTCAGACTGACCACTACTCACCGTGACTAAAGGCACATTATCGTCATCTTGGGTGATTATTATGCACTTTGAAGCAGCAATTTGGGGGATAACTACTCCAGTCGAACTGACGTGGTCAGATTTGATTTGAAAAACAATCCTCAGTCTGTAGATTTACATAAATCCAACAGAGAAATACCCACGTCCTACTGCATGTGAGTCAGCTATGTACGTAACAATGATATTATTGTAGCGATCAAGACATAAACAATACCAATATGTCAGTTTTTATATAGACATCTCTGATGTACACTATCCCACATGTCAGCCCGATTAAACTAGCATGCGAAGTGCTGTGTGGCATCTCTCCGACGAAGTAAGATTTCAGCCCGTTTAGTTGTGATTTACAAGTCAAAAAAGTAGAATACTGACATGCTGCTTGGTAAAGATCCTTTATGAGCCGCATGCTCTCGAATTGTTTTTTCATCTTTATTAGATTCTGGCTGTATAATTAGACTGGCTTACAAATAAACGGGTTCAAATACATCTAGTTTAAGCTGCCTTAGACAGAAAGGGTTAATATAGACCTACATGTATCGCTAACCTAGTAAGCCTGGCTTTGTCATCTTTCATACAGCAAGGCCAGACTCTGCGACCTCGATAAACCTAGCCTTGCTGTAGGGAAGATAGTGTACGTCACCGCTGCGTGACGTAGATAAATATCAGTAAGACCACAATAACTTTATATAGATAGGGTTAGCCCATGGCTTATCCAAAATATTTTCGCGTTCTAAGGGTTAAATTATCAACTTATCATACAGTAGAGAAAATGAAAGGGTGGCTGTTGAAGGACAACTGGTCCCATTAGGATGTGATATATAGGAGTCAATTATTAGGGCACCGGTCATCTCGGCCTTACCTATCACTTAGGTCAGGTACATCGGCCTGATCATCATCTTGGTCAGGTGACCTTGACTATCAGTCGGTACATTAGGCACCGGTGGGTCATTTATCCACCAGTTGATCATTCACAGTAATTTAGTCATTGAACCATTTCACAGTCAAGCCTCGTTGAACAATAATATAGAGACCAGCAATTCTTCTGATTTGTATATATTATTTTTTAAACCACTTGAACGCTGAAGGAGTGAGAAGTCGCATCTTAATAAATTAAGATAGAATCGCGTTTTTACCATTCCTTGTTGCACCTATGATGCCACTTGTTGAAAAATAAGTTTTCAAGAAATTCTTATGCTAATCAATCAAGAAGCTGGAAACCGTCCTATTTTCTTAGACTCGATCTCCCAACATTTTATAGCATGTTAAGATAAAACCTAAGTATTCTTAAGCTCAAACTATTAGCGATAGGTTGATAGTTTGAGCTTATATAGGTGACACTCTGCTCCAATCCCACAAGATGCATACAACACATGAATGAATGAATAAATGGGGGTTTAAACAACCTTTGTGCACATACTGCATGTTAAACTGTGCCAGTAAATCACTATCAATAAAGAGTTTGTATCCAGCAAACACAGTGCCTTGACAAGGCATGATGTTGAATCACCGTATACGACGTTGGCCCATCATCATGCCGGAACTGGGTCGGTGTCTCGTGTTTCCCGGGTAATATTGTTATCATTATTAACCTGTCAGCAGTAGTCAAAATGTCAATAGTTTGAATTGAGAAGATCATCCTAACAATAAATACTGCAATACTGCCGTGCAAAGCAAAATGGCAGCATCTACTTACTTTACAAGTATAAAAAGATGCTGTCCTTCGGCTTTGCAGAGCAGTATACAGTATTATTATTGATAGGCTTATCCAGACGATAACGCTATAATTAGGTTATTGGAGCTATTCATTTTTCTTGTATTCTGCAGTATTCTGTGTGTGGGCTGCAGTGGTTAAAATATGCCGGCTTGGAGAGTCGGAGATCCCGGGTTTGTCCTCCGCTCTGGCATTCAAAAATGAAATGAAATGGATGGCGTTTTATGCAACATTTGTGCACATATAGGCTAAGCTGGGCTAGGAGTAACTTTTGAAATTCAAAATTCGAGCCCTGGCGGACTAAAGCCGAGCTTGAAGGCCACTCTTACATTCAAGTTTCAAAGAAACAAAAACGTTTCTTCCACGCTCACTCGTAAATATGCTATATCGTGGGGAGAAGTAGCGTGCTCGGCCTTAGACCGCCAGCCCCACGCTCGCCTGCAATTGAGATAAAGATGGGGACACTTAGTGAACGGAGATTGACCGGATCTGAGACTCATAGTCTTAAAAAATAATTATTTTCTATGACTATGAGTCTCAGATCCGGTTAAATCTCCGGTCACCCATCTATATCTTAATTGCAGGCGAGCGTGGCCAGCCCTCCTGTGTCTGGAGGGCTGACCAGTGTCATCTCATTCATCTCACCAACCTCAGGAGGTTCTCATGGCCCAGTTTAGCCTATATGTACACATTTCATTTTCTGTATTATGTATTTGTCTTTATTATATTTGTGTTTGTCTTTATTTTTTAGTGATCGTGATAGTTCATCTTTGCACCAGCGGTTGTTGCAGTTATTGATTCTATGGCTATCATTTATATTATTTATAACATTATTTGCGACTATTTTTCTTTATTCTATGCCAGACATAATGCGCTATGTTAGTGCTAACGGTTGATGAGACAATTTGTCTGTATTATATGCCAAACATAATGATTTATATATTTATATTAGCGCTAACAGTTGTTCACACTATTAGTCTTTATTTAAAAGAAGTTGACAGGGCACTTAGTTTGAGAGAAGTATGAAAAATTGATTGTCAAACTAGACCCAGCAACGTCTAGACGATACACGTAGTTCTAATGATCGTACACGGCTCTGGCCCGGGAAATTTGAATTATAAAAGACAAATTTACAATTAAATTTGTCTAAGCATTTTCAGAAATATGTAAATAAAACCATTGGTGAGATTTTGCTGTATATTATATGGAGAAATGCTGCACGCATACGGCAAAACCTAACGACAGTAACTCCTTACTTTTCAAGTAATCAATTACTGCCTTTTTGGCCTTGCACGGCAGTATATGTGGACACTCTCCCTGTTATACCTTACGAAAGACAAAAACGTTATTTATTTCTCTATACTAAAGATAAATATCAACTTTTTTCTTAAGTATGCCATCATTTTGTATACGTGGATACCGGTCATTGGTACATCAAGGGTTAATGTGTCATTTAGGAGTGCCTGTAGGGCTTAACATGCCACGTGGATTGACAGGACGCTTGATCCTTCATGCGGAATGACAAATGGACAGTTCACCTGATCCCCATCATCCTGGCTCATATCAATACACAGGTACACGGACTTACTATATACAGGATCATGGGCTTCCAATACAAAGTTAGTTGGAAAATAGGACTATCGTTAGTGATATGCCACAATAAATTATTGATAGTACTATGCGTGTACTTATAATAGAGAAAGCTATCGGTAGTAATCTCCATTAATGTGACTTTATGGATGTAAATTATCATGTATTGTTTCTCCTCTTTTTGTGTGTGTGCAAATGTATGTGATTTGATGTACCTGTGGTTTATATTGTCTGCAATAATAAAGACCTTGATTTTAGCATAACTCAACTGTCTGATTTTGCTTAAACTGATCGCTATTGTTTGTTAACATGAGCATCACAAATACGTTCTTGTATTCTTGTATTACTTCCTAGTATAATGGAGAGAGGATATGTGTAAGTAAATGAGAATGAAATGGCGTGGGCCCTGGTGCAGTGGTTAAAGCTGCCTGCTTGCAAAGTCGGAGATCGCGAGTTCGAGCCCCACTATGGCCTCAAAGTTTCAAGGAAATAAAACGTTTCTTCCCCGATCAGTCGTAAAGATTCAATATGGTGGTTAGCCTCCGTGGCCGAGAGGTAGCGTGCTCGACCTCAGACCGCAAGGATCGAATTTCGAATCCTGTGTCTGGAAGGCAGTGTCATCTCATTCATCTCGCCATCCTCAGGAGGTTTTTCTGGTCCAGTTTATCTTATATGTGCAAAAAAGTGGCCTAAAACCCGATTCATTTCATTTCATTTTCCCTTGGTCATTTTGGTAGGACTAAATATTTTTGAAGGGCAAGTTACACCTTCCTGGTAGAACCAAGGAGACCTCCTTAGTAGAACCAAGGAAATTCTAAAGCGGAAATATAGTTTTCTGAGCTTTTTAATGTTTTGTTAAATGGCCTAATTACCCTCTAGGTGGAGTCAGGATCCGTGTGGGAGGTCACGTGATCTCTATAATGACGTCCTTATCACGTGTTTGTTTACGCGTCAGCGCGTCAGCCATTAGCGGCCCCCAACAAACACCAAACATTTATATAACATTTATACAATGTTGGTCCAACGTCGAAAACGTTGGACCGATGTTGTATAAATGGTATTTAAATGTGCTGTGTTTGCTGTGGGTATCCCTGCATACGTACAGTGCACACTTTGCCATCTATATTCTAATACTAGTATATCAAATATTATGATGGTTTATTTTCGATTACAACAGGTTGCATCAGTCATTAGAAATTGAAATAATGTTGGTTTATTGCTGGTTCAGCGTCGTAGACGGTGGGCCAGCATATGTTCAACGTTCAGATAACTCGCTGTAAATCATAGGATGCATCACTAATATGCGGGGACCTTCGTCAATTTGACGACAGATCATTCTGAAGTGAATTCAATGTGTTGAAAACCCTTGTGCTGCCGGGACCATAAAGGCCTACATTATATATGTTTCCCAGCATAATTCAGGTTATATTTTCAATTAAAATGTCACTAAGATTAATAAAATAATTCATTTTTCATAAATAGTTTGAGTGATGAATGAAAAATAAAAACAGAATTATTTAACAGAATAACTGTTAACCCTTAAAGCGCTACATTTTAAAATTTATTTCCCCCCCGGGGTTTTTACCCACTTGAAGTTGTGTCTCGCTGCCGCGACCCACAACTTCAAGTGGGTGAAAAATACTTACATTTGTACAATTTGAATCAAACCATCTGCCAACATAGTAAATTTAATGCTGATTTCTGCTTCATTATTTTTCTTGTTTGAAGGAGAAATATAGAGGCTGAAACGGCTATAGATGTGACTATATGGCACGTCAATAATTAACCCTTTAACCGCCGGTGCCGCATGTATTCGGGTTTTTATTTTTTATTACCAATTTAGGTACCACCTTTCAAACATGTTAAAGATAAAATGTGACAATTTTCATTCACTTGAAGTTGTGGATCGCGTCAGCAAGACACAACTTCAAGTGGGTGAAAATTCAGATTGAATAATTTGGCGGCTAAAGGGTCAAGATACATCTCCATTATATGACAGCGATTTTAATGAACAGCTCTTGGAGAGAAAAGGTTCAACAGGATTCGTTCCATGACATGTTGCTTTCTGGGAATGCTACAAATCCTAATAGACATACTTATCTGTGAATCGTTCTCTGACACCTGTTTGACTCAGTGATTGGTTGCTATTGTGCGAGACTCTGCCGCCACTTCGTGGTTTAGCACAACTGTGCAAATGCCTGATTTGGACTGTTGTGTTTTAATGACAGATATATGTATGCTGTATCGAGTCTGCAACAACAATATTTTTTTATATTATTCATCGCTTACACGACACTTGTCTTAAAGTTTTCTAATTTCTCTCAAGTTGATGAGGGCGACTGAATATTAACAACTTTGGACCAATTTTTGAAAAAGTCAATGAAGGCAATAAAAAAAAAGACATAGCTGGAACAATGTTTTTTATCTCACATGTTTTTTTTGTTTCGGAGATTGGCAAACATATTTTGTTATAATGCGCGACCTTCATCTAATGCTCATCTAAAACACAGAAAAAACATAGTGGCCTTAGGAGGGAAAACTGAAAAAATCTTGCCAACCAAAATCAGCCTATTTTCAAAATAATTGGTCCTCCCTGTGAAGTGAATAATCATTAAAACTTACTCACCGACTTTATAGAGGGGGTGGAGGAGAGGGTTATCTACCTGTAAACAGTCTCCACTGGATAGCCCGTTATCCAAGATAACATAACGGGAGCTTCACCAGTTTGTAAATATTTTGGCACTTTGATAGCATGAAGATAGTGTGGTGTTCTGACTCGTGTGTTCTAAGCCCGTGTATATTATCATACGTATATATATGCGTTATTATAATGCATAAGATCCAGGAGGATTTTAAGACAATACAAAACATGTTCCTTGGGCCTAATTAATTTATGCATTCATAACATTTTAATATGCGACCATAATCACCTTATTATGTCATATAAACCAGAATAAAATGAATTTACAAAATGCTGCAATTCATTAAATCAGAACGAGCATTCATTTGGCTGCTTCCAATAATCAGGTAATTTAGATTCCCGTTGCTATGGGAATTATGGCAATCCCAGAACGACATGTAGGGCTACAACACCCCCCCCCCCCCCCCACGCCCACCTCTACTCAGCATACACGATAAACCTTGAACCAATCTCGAATTAACGTTGGTCCACGGTCTGTGACTCTGGCTTATTACAGTCTTATCCTGTGTGGCGTCACGTAGGCTATATATGACGTCACCTGACGTCACGTATATGACATCATATGCTGCAGCTTCACTGTTAACACATCTGATGACGTGATAATTGACTGATATCACGGATTTCAATTTAAGCTCGTGAACTAATCAATTTAAATTTTCATCCGCTTGAAGTGTATCTCGCTACCGCGATACACAACTTCAAGCCGAAGCTGGTGACAATGTAGGTGCACTGATAAAGAACCCTTGAAGGGTTCTTTATCAGTGCACAACGAGCAACGAACATTGTTAAAAAACCTACATGTTTTAAGGCGAATAAAGGTACCTTATTAGATGTAATACTAGTAAATAAAAAGTCATTGTTTTTTGACACCAGTGTAATAATAAATGCTATCAGTGATTTTCATGCTTCAACTTCCACCAGAATTCGCTGTCATGTCCCACGCATGCAAAACAAATTCATCGAGTATAGATCACAAAAAAAGAAAGAAGACCCAGAGCATGGGTGGAGATTGTTTACTGACAATTTTAAAACAACTATTGACCATCATGTTCCTATCAAAAAATGCAAGGTTCGTTCAAACCAGCCGCCCTACATAAACACGCGCCTGCGTAAAGCCATCTAGAAACGAAAACGCCTGTACAAAAAGTACATTGCCAATCGAAATGAAGACACCTGGGAGAAGTACACAGCACAAAGAAATTTATGTGTAGATATGAGGCGTAAGGCTATGAGGGGCTACTTGTTTGAATTCTGTAAAAGTAAGTTTTTAAAACACGCTGGCTACGAAATAGCACCTATCATTTCTGGACTAATAAATAAATCTATTAAACAGGGGTGTTTCCCCAGCGTTTTAAAAAAGGCATCGGTTGTACCAATTTGTAAAAAAGCTGACAAGCTTTTACCAATTTTGGCTAAAATTTTCGAGAAAGTATTAGCACACCAAATTTCTCCTTTTCTAAATGATGTACTTTCTCCACACCTCTCTGCTTTTCGTCGAGGCTATAGCTGTCAGGACGCCTTGCTCTGTCTATTGGAACACTGGTGCAAAGACCCTCTTGCCAAAAAGAAAATCGGAGCTCTTCTAATTGATCTAAGCAAGGCGTTCAACTGTATGCCTCACGAGCTGCTGGTGTCAAAGCTGGAAGCCTATGGTGTTCAGCCAAAATCTTTTAAATTTATTTTATCTTATCTTTTCAACAGACAACAGCGTGTCCGTGTCGGCGATAAGTGCAATTCTTGAAAAAACACCTGCAAAGGAGTCTCACAAGGATCTGTTCTCGGTCCTATGCTTTTCAATGTTTTTGTTAATGATCTATTTTATTTTGTCAAAAATGTCCTGCTTACAAATTACGCAGATGATAACACTCTTTCCTATGCGAAAATAAATTTACAAATTACACCTGGAAGGGGAAGCAGAAAAATGCATCTGGTGGTTTGCTATAAACTGCATGAAAGCCAATCCGGACAAATTTCAGGCTATTTTATTCAATTGCGAGAGTGAGGGCAGTCATTGTCTTTACGTGAATGGTTGCTCCATTGCGCCAAGCGAAGAAGTAACACTGCTGGGAGTGAGACTGGACAATCGGCTAGTTTTTAATCACCATACCAACGAATTATGTAAAAAGTAAATGCTCTGAAGCGACTATGCCATCACATCAGTCAAGATGTGAGGATGGCCGTTTTCAGAGCTTTTATCTTGAGCAATTTTCAGTACTGCCCAGCAATATGGCACCATTGCTTAGTAGCAAATTCTAAAAAAAATAGAAAAAATCCAAGAACGGGTTCTGCGGTATGTCACAAACGACAATAGATCCGACTACAGATCTTTGTTGTGTCAGACTAGCTTGCCTTCCTTGGAAAAGGGAAGACGACAAAAAATAGCTATTCAGTCCTTCAAAATTGTAAATAACCTTTCGCCACCATACCTTCAGGATCTAATCACACCGCGGAAATGTACCCGAATTCTTAGAAATTCTGTGAAAACCTTAGACATACCTTTTTACAATATAGTTAGACACGGAACAAATTCATTTTCATTCTTGGCCCCAAAGATCTGGAACAATCTACCAGAGGAAATTCGTACACTATCTGATCTTCCCTCTTTCAGGAAAGCCATAGCTACTGGTCTGTACACAACAATAGATTAAAACTTAACTTTTTTCAAAATGTTTTTTTCATCAACAGCTCCGTTTGTCCAGCCTCCAGCTCCATGCAGTGTTCTTTCTGGTGTGTTTGTAGTGCGCATGCACATAATTATAAACTAAATTTATATAATAGTGTGTCATTTGTTGTATTATCACCTTACAACTTTTCATATCTTTTAACTCTTAATATCTTATATTATATTTTAACTTTTATATAGTTACTTAGTACGAATGCGCTTTTGTATAACTTTTATATAATTTTACCTAAGCTCCAGGTATCTGCAGAACCGAGTCAGCCAAACAGCCTGTTTTAGATGTTATTGCTATGTAATGTTTTATAGCACAAGGCGCTGAAATAGCTGTTGTTAGCTAATGTTTTACTATATACACTTGCGACTAGAAATAAAGCTTATATCTTAATCTTATCTTAAGTCATTCGATAAGAGCAGGGCACAGTCCCGACTTCGGGCTTCCTTCTGACTCAATATTACCATGATTGTGCAGAAAGCGACGTAAAACAAAATTCACCCACTTGTGTTTTGGTAGCATTTTGGTCTACATTCTAATTTTTTTTACAAATCAAGGCAATTTTCAGTCGATTGAAGTTGTGGGTCGCGATAGCGACACACAGCTTCAAGTGACTGGAAATTCACATTTTAATATCTCAGAGCTCTAAGGGTTAATAAACGCACTAGATATCATATTATACACAAGGATTTATAAGGATTTAACACAAGGATTTAAAATAAAATGGGAGAATTTTTAGTCAACTGAATAAATTGAATCTATAACCGTACTACTCACCTTATATTTTGATGTTACCGCATCATTTATAATATTGGTGTCGAGAACTGCACTTAGTTGTTGAAATAAATTGTTTTAATTTTAGGGAATGATGCAAAAGGGAATAGAAGAATTCGAACCAGATATTCTGGTCTCTTAAACCTACATTTATTTCAAGAGTACCAGTATCAATTCCGAATATTTGCGTAGAAACACATTTAAGTATGTTTATATCTCCAATTAATTGGAGACGAGTTGTTAATTGTTTTTCCATGGGGATGACGATAACGGTAACCAGTGTTAACAGAGTTGAGGATGTTGTAATATTATCAGCGGAAGATTCCCCATTTCTGATAAACTTACGTCACACATAATTATCCTGTCTGACTAAACACGGCTTATGACCACAGGAGGGTTCAGCTCCTACGTGTTTTAGTCACACCCTCCCACTGACTACCGTGCAGCGTTTCTTGTTTTTTTGTAAAATCTGACAGATTGACATGATCGAAATGAACAAAATCAGAAATGAAAAATGAGAAAAAGGCAAATGGAACAAAAGAGATACTAGATAACAGATAATATTATGTAAAAAAAAAGAAAATAATAAAATTTAATATAATTTAATGCTTCCCTCTTTAGTGAGAGCTGAGAATACGTATACATATCGAGTGTAAATCGACTATGCTGATTTTAAATCGCTGTCTTTTATGGTCAAGCTCATATCTACAATCGATTGCTGGTGTCAAAAACATTGGTAGCAATACCTTTGCTACACATCAAAACGAGAGCATATATTATGTAGGCCAGTAATATTACCACAAGAATAAATACTATAATCATATACTTTTTAAAACTAAAATGACTTAAAATGTATTTTTGTTCTTCTAAAAATATCTAAATCGACATTAAATCAATCATATTGGATATTTATAGTCAAACTGATAGTTTCAGTCGATTCCTTGTGTCCAAAAACATAAGTAATGAATTAATAGCATTCGCAATATTGGAAAATAGTTTTCGTTAATTTCTAGAACAGGAGTTTTACTTGGGTCTTTTCATGAGGGCTAGTTGGGACCTATAATAAGTCATAAAACCATAATAAGCCATAAAACATTTTTTAACAATTTGTCATTCATGAATCCTAAGATTGGAGCCGGAGATACGAGGATAGCAATGGTTTGTTTCAACACATCTCTTCAGGCCTCGTGACCCTTGGACCCCCAGATCATAAATAAAAAACCTTTCTTTTCACGTTCTTGTTCATTTTTTCTCAACCAGACATCTTGCACTAGCTAGGGTTCTACACGGTGACACATTCATTACTCCATTCCACTTCTCTGTCCAAGGTTCGCTGTACCATACTGATGTGTTCAGTCATGTACATAATTATTCTTTACCTCACACAGGTCAGTGACAGGTTCATATGTCTATAATTAGCCTCCGAGCTGTCTCCATCTCACAATAGATTTCAAGTGCGTCCAATTCTGTTCAAATCATATGGTTTCTCAATTCGCGAGCTGCGACCCTCGACTGGACGCTAAATACTGTCTCGGGGCGGGTTTGTATGGCCACCCCTTCGTGGGGCGGATTTGTAACGATTTCACTTTTAGTCATATTTGAATCTCAACTCTGTCTTGGCCGTGTCTTAACTGAGCAAAGTGCGATCTCAAATTTAAAATTGACTTAAGCTTTGTTTTAACTCTATAAGCGCTATAATCTAATCATGACTATACTCGTTTTTAATATGTTTCATTAGCAGGGTAAATCACTGCTATTGGAAACGAAGTGCGTGTTTAAACATCAAGATTTGCAAGTGTATGTTCTCAAATTATACAAATATGAGTAATTTCCACCAACATGAAGTTGTGGGTCGCGGTAGCGAATCACGACTTCAAGTGGGTGAAGATAACGTAGCGGATAAAGGGTTAATAATAATAATAATTTAACCCTTTCGAGCCTGAATTTACCATTGTCATCTTCAACCACTACAAGCCGCGAATTGCTCTCGCAATTCTCGACTTGTGGTGGACGAAGATGATTTGATGTGTTGTTAAAAAATTAAAGAAAACTCCCATGTATTGGTAAATTAGTTTCATGGCATTTTCGTTCTAAATCCCTTGGTTGTTGGAAAATGAAGTCTGTTTTCAGGGATGTAAAATGACGCTTTAATGCATCGTGAGGGCTCAAAGGGTTAATATTGTTTTAAGACAGATAAAAGCACGTCTTAAAACTTACTGTCTGTGGGACTACTATAAATATTTTTTTCATTTTGTCTCAATACTGGAATAAGCTTTGATTTAAGATGGACTCAACTTAATTTTTCTCACATCACACATATTTTAATTATACGATTTTGCTCCTCAGTTTTACTTACAAATACATAGGCTTATAAATTTGTTATTTAATGGTTTTTAAGTTTTGACTTTTGCATGAGTATGATAATAAACTGACGAAATAAATGAGGCCGTATTTTCGTACAAGTTACACGATACATCGTAACTTGTACGAAAATACGTCCCAAGTTTATACATTCAAAGGCTTGTGATTCATTGTTTTCAACAATGTGTCTACATGTACCCGACTGGTGCTAGGCATCATGAGAAAAGTAAACTTGCATCAAAATGATATCATAATATTATTTTGAGCTAGGATCTTCGCTAACTATAGTTTCAGTGTCCAAATCTATGAATATGTGTTTTGAGACGACTAAGGTTTTGTTTCAATGCTGATGTCTCATCCCAGTAAACACAAGACCAATGCTGGTTTAGTGTTGACCCAGCGTCTTCGCTGCTGGACCAACATTAAAACAGCATTGTTTTAAAATCTTGTGTTTGTCTCTAAGTTTGCGCTGTGCCCACATTGAGCGAGCGCCAGATCGCATGGATAGATGTTCACTCCCACGAGCAGTGCCGTTCGCTCACTCACAGGTGCATGTGCAATGATGAATCAGTGAAGGGTAGATGAGACACATCCCAATAAACATAAAACATTAATAACAAAGGCCCAACGTCGAAGACTTGCGCCGACATTGTGCAAATGTTATACAAATGTTTATGTTTACTGGGATAGCCTCGCATCACAATAGAGACATGGGAATCTGGTTTTGAAACTTCCTGATGTCGGTAGAACATTTATCTCTCATAATTATTTATTTATTTCTGGATTTGTACATTGGATAATTACTCTGCTCTCCCACGCTCATTAATTCAGGGTGACTAGTAACCCTCCCCCCACATCAGGATATGGACAATGCAAATCCGGCTTTAGTAAACACCCTCGTACATCCCACATGCGTGACATTCAATCATACGGACTGGCGGATAAAGTACGAATAAATCATTCATCTTAGAAAAGCCAAAATGCAGTATCTGCTTACTTGAAAAGTAAGCTGATACTGCTTTTTTGATTGCGGAGCAGCATCCATCGACGTGTTGACCAAAGTTGGCTTAATATTGGTCCAACATCATAGACGGTTTGACAACATTGAGCCAGCGTCTTTGTCAATGTCCCTAATTTGGGGAGATGAAACACGTAGAGATACAAAGACTGGGGGGTGAAATATACATCAATTATTCATAAAACACGGAAATGTACAAGAGCAAGAAAGAAAGTTTGAGAAAGTGTCCTCCAATAAAATTGCTCATGAAATTCACGATGTATAAACTTGTTAGTTCTACTGCGCATCAAATAAATAACCGTTGTACTATTTTGAAATTAATAAGCCCATGTGCACCGTGGCTTCAGAGCAGCTTTTTTCTGTTAACCCATGAAGAATTTAAATTTGCAGCGACCCACTGTAAGTGGGTAAAAAAAGAACCAACAAAAATGTTAAAAACGGCTATAGCCGCGATTAGCACTTTTAACGATTGAAATCATTACACAAACAGATAGGTGTTTATTTTTGTATCATAATATTAAAAAGGCTGTATAATGGGTTCCAGTAAAGGTGGAAATTACTAAAAACAGGTGAAGTTACAGCGGCATAAAACTATACATTGGAGTCCCTCCCTGACCACGTGTTAATAACTGTACGCATTGTAACCGAGTTTCTATCCTATGGGTGGTCAGATGCAAACTGCTCTGCAAAGCCAAAAATGCGCCATCTGCTTACTCGGAGAGTAAGCAGATACTGTCTTCTGGTTTTGCACGGCAGTACAGGTGAAATCACAGCGGGAAGTGAAAGCTCAGACACGCGGGCGATAAAGGAATATAATATGATAACCGTGCAGAGAATGGAGGGGGTGTTTCCGCCTCGTTTTGGTACCACCCCTCACCGTGTCTCGTTCAGGTACTACCCCTCCCCGCACCTTATTGTCAGGGTAACTTCCCTGGCCCCATAAAGCCCTAACCTCAAGTGAAACCCTTATGCTAAATCTACAGTCGTTATAGTATTTTAAAATTGTAACCTTTCTTGTTATGACGTTAAATGTTACTTGACCACATTTGAACACAACGTGTCATCTCTATGATGTTTTTATCAAACTATGAGCTGTAAATATCCCGCTATACGTTTAGGATTCAGGGTTCTACCCTACAGGGCTCACAAGGTGCGGTCATTAATAATTTGTCAGGTATTTGTCAATGCCTGACCGTTCTTGGAGACGTGCCTCGCGGGGGGGTCCACAGGAGGGTCATAATTATAGTAAAATATGAGCTCTCCACAATTTCCCCGCATGAGCACTTCTCTCAGACCCAGTCAGACATCTCTACAAAGCCCGCTGAATTGTTGAAAGTTCTGATTAGTCTCCATTAGCTGCCGATTTGTTCCGTGTGTTCACACACATTCTGGAGAATAGATACACCCTGGCTGTCATCGAGATCTCGTGAGTAAACATTTTACAATTAGATTATGATCTTGTCCAACACAATTAACACCACCTCCATCAATAGCTCCTCTATAAATACACACCTAGATTTACACGTTATTGATGGATTTGGTGCTAATTAGGGGGGAAATGGGTGCACACAAGGTTTTTGGCTGTATAAGTTCTAGTCGTGAATCAACAGAGAGTCCGATTTATATCCGACGTCTCCGTCCAATTTAGAATTTTTGCTATAACTGATTGTAATAGAGTTCCACACTTTCAGACATTATCTTCGTGATGCTTTTTGGATGTTCATGGTTTTATAGCTATGGCATAGATCCACATAATGTGAAATATCTCTCTATTATGCCATACAGTGATCCACAACTTAACCCTTTAACCGCCGGTGCCGAATTTATTTGTTTTTTCACCAATTTATCACCACATTCACTACCGCATTTTAAACATGTTGAAGCCATAATGTGACATCTATCAGCACGATTTGAAAAGAGTTGACCTCCATTTTGTCAAATCTGCATGATTTTTACTCACTTGAAGTTGTGGATCGCGTCAGCGAGACACAACTTCAAGAGGGTGAAAATTCCAATTGAATAATTTAGCGGTTAAAGGGTTAAAGCGCTAAAATATGTTTTGTATAAACCATGGAGACCAAAGGGTTTTTTTCGATTTGAAATCATCATACATATCTTAGTTAGCTCTTTCCTCTTCATTTGAATACCTATTTGCTGTGGATCTACGGCCGTTAAAAATCTTTTTACTTTTACTATCACAGTGCGGGATCGACATTATACGTCAGAATCTGACGCTCACAGACGTCAGATTCTGACGTCTGAAGTCGATTCACAGCGCTGTAAAGGTTCACACTGGACATGTGCTCTTCAATCGCTAATCTACTCTACATGAATTTTGTGAAAATATATTTGTAGCAGCGTGTCTTCAACTTTTTCTTAAAATATCCTAACTCTTCTATCTAACGCAGTTTAACTTAACCCTTTAACCGCCGGTGCCGCATATATTCGGGTTTTCATTTTTTATTAGCACATTAAGTACCACCTTTTGAATATATTTTAAAGATAAAATGTGACATTAATCAGCAATATTTGAAAACAGTTGTCCTCTATTTTGTCAAATCTGAATAATTTTCACTCACTTGAAGTTGTGGATCGCGTCGGCGAGACACAACTTCAAGTGGGTGAAAATTCAGATTAAATATTTTGGCGGTCAAAGCGGTAGTTTATTCCAATGTCGAAGGGATGCATTGGCAAAAGCACGATCTCCCAACGATTTTCATGACTTTGTGGAGGATCATCGCCGGTGAAGAAGTAGGCCACACCCAAATTTGAAGAGCGTAATTATTATCACTCTTATTTGCACTGTGTAGTGAGTAAAATAATGGTCCCGACACGGATCATTGTGGTACACCAAACTTTACACGTGGATGGGGTCGCCTATCATGTATAGTTCATCATGTACATTTCAATAAACCAAATTATCAGTCGCTGTTTCTAAATGAAGAAGGAGGGATATTTGTTTAAAAAAAATCGATAAATCGATGTATAACTATGATAACAAACAGTCAGGATTTGTTTCGACATAGAGTCAGAGGCAAACTTTTTCATTATTTTTTTATGAAAATACTCACACCCCTTCATGTAACATCTAGTTCACCCCTTTATAATAGCTATGCACCATATCGTGAGAGACGGTTGGAACACAAATAATCGACAAAAAATGTAGCCATGTGTTCGTCCTGTAAACCGCCGTGCGCATGCGTATTGTCAGCCGATATGGCCCTGTCATCACGTGACATGTAAACAGTCACGTGTTAATACGTCATAATTACCACACACGTCATACACCAGGCGTGAATAAAGCTCCAGTGGTCAAAGGGTACTTGCCCTGAACGACCTCCAGCCTGGAATGTTAGTCTACATGCACTGCCCGCTGGCCCAATGATGGTCAATGTTGGGCCAGTATCTAAGATGAAGGCCTAGTATACAAACAGCATTGGGCACACTATGATCTCAGTTGAGTTGGTGACCAGCAAACACGAGACCCAATGTTGAACCAAAGGTGAGCCACCTTCTACGACGCTGTCCCAACATTGGTCCAATATAGGGTAAATGCCTAGTGTTTGTTGGGATATATGTATACTGTTTTCACACACCCAGAATGTACAGTTGACACTGACATTGACCTTGATGCTTAACCCTTCCAGCGCGGGGACCGTCTTTCGAAGTCGGAATCTGACGTCTATAGACGTCAGATTCTGATTTCTAAAGTCGGTCCCCTTGCTGAGATAATTTACCAAATTATAATGACCGTATATTAAAACATAGGCAATCATATGAAGCGGAATGATCTAACTAGGACATTTATGATTACTCCAAATTGATAAAATCCTCGCATGGTCTCCATGGTGCATATAAAAAATATTTCAGCGCTCTAAAGGTTAACCCTTTAACCGCCAAATTATTCAA
The DNA here is from genome assembly GCA_964017125.1 of Flabesymbios commensalis. Taxonomy (NCBI): domain Eukaryota; kingdom Metazoa; phylum Annelida; class Polychaeta; order Terebellida; family Flabelligeridae; genus Flabesymbios; species Flabesymbios commensalis. Next base: position 23,368,988 of record OZ024916.1, on the reverse strand, counting down.
TCTGAATTTTCACCCACTCGAAGTTGTGTCTCGCTGACGCGATCCACAACTTCAAGTGAGTGAAAATTATTCAGATTTGACAAAATGGAGGTCAACTGTTTTCAAATATTGTTGATTGATGTCACATTTTTTCTTTAACATGCTCAAAAGGTGGTACTTAATGTGCTAATAAAAATAAAAACCCGAACATATGCGACACCGGCGGTTAAAGGGTTAATGTCTGGATACAAGTGACATTGACGATGACCTTTAGATGTCTGGATCTAATCACGGAGATGTCAGTTTGGTACTCCTCTTTGATGTCAGATACTTATAGCCCGACGAGTATTTAACCTCACAAGTGCATTGAAGCAGTCAGATACTTAAACTGTTAAAAGCTCAACTGGTATTTAACTTCACAAGTGCATTAAAACAGTCAGATACTTACCATTTAGATAAGAAACGTATATTGTTGCACTTGTTTAACCTCACGAGTACACTGATCCACTTGTTTGGTTATATCAAATTCACTTGAGGGAATTAATCTAACAGATAATGTGATATATGATGCTAAATAAATGAACTTTATAATAAAAAAACGTGTTTTGTTTAATTTAAAACTGTGTTTTAGCACAAAGAATGACGCATCTTTTTATGGCACACACATACTGTGATGCGGCTGAACTTTCACATAAATATAAAGTTTTATGGGCTGTTTGTGTACTCTATGGGGATTAAAGTGTGTTGGTGTTGAGGATATTTAATATCCCGCGGACTAATTAGCCGCCATCTGTATGTCAACATCGGCCACGTGTTCGTGGATCTTAGAATCCTGATCTCTCAGAGAACAGGATACATTGACCCAATGCTTGGTTAATGTTGGCCCGCCGTCTCCGACGTCGGTCCAACATTAACCCAGCATTGACTCATTGTACCGTGTTTGCTGAGGATCTTTCTGACTGCCTGTTATATCTATCAACAGGCGGCATGTGCAAAGTGCCATGTGCAAAATACCGGTATGAAGTGTTGACATGATGTTATGACCTTCGGGGGGGGGGGGGGGGTATGGCGGGCGGTGTTTTCGAAAACATGATTGTTTTCATCAACTTTATGTAATCCTACGGTGGCTTTTTAGGGCCACCACAAATACAAGTAAGATGTTGTGGAAATACAAGTTATAGTTGTCGCAATGCAAGTTAGACATGTAAAAATACAAGTTAATGTTGATGAACTACATCTTAGCTCTGTTGAAATACATGTTAGAATTGTTGAAAAACAAGTTAGTGCTTATTAAAATTAACTTGTATTTTGACAACACTATCTTGTATTTTAACAACTCTCAACTTGCATGTCGCGAAATACAAATTAATTTTGTCGAACATCATGTTAGCCTTTAAAGCATAATTTTTATTTCAAATGACAGTATTTTCTTAACTTGTAATTCTACTCTTCGGCTAACATGTTGTTCAGCAAGTTTTCACTTCTGTGAAACTACAAGTTATCTGACGAGAATTTGACCAAATGTTTGCAACGGTGGTTCAACAAAGCAAACACTTGGTCAAAAGCATTCGTTTTCCTGGAATGTGTAGTTTGACTTGTTGAATGGGATACAAATTATAAAAACTACATACTAGAAAACACTGCTGTATCAAATTTGGTGTTTGACTCATTTACAACCATGTAATCGTGTGCGATTAGAGACATGGTAAAAGTTAACACACTTTGATTTTTGTAGCGGATTTCTTAACCCAGCCTTTTAAAAACTTAATGACTTTTATGAGGTTCACACAATTAAAATTAAAATGGTGTCATACTTCATTATAACAATTCAGAGAGGAAGAACTTCCTGCATGATGATGGTGACATGAATGAGATGACACTGCCCTCCAGACACAGGATTGGAAATTCGAACCCTGACGGTCTGAGGTCGAGCACGTTACTTCTCGGTCACGGAAGCTCCCAACAATGTTAAATCATTACGAGTGAGCAGGAATGAAACATTTTGAATGCCAGAGTGGGGTTCGAGCCCGCGATCTCCGACTTTCCAAGCAGGCATTTTTAAACTGCACCAGGGGCCCCGCCCTGATTATGACGCTCATATAACAGTTCTAGCCTGGCGACGCCTGGTGAGAGTCAGACCGTGAGAGCATCAATATGCCACGTGGTTCATGGTTCACTGGTTCAGAGGTCACTGGGTCAGAGGTGAATCCCAGGAAGCACGAGATGCTGAAACAACTTTAGGTGAGCGTTCCGCGTTATCTGGCGGGCCAATGCATGTAACATTGGGCAAACACTGTGATAACGCTGGCTGAATGGTGAAACCACAGCATCATGACCCCAGCCATCACGCGAAAATTAGCGTCCTTTGAAATCACACTGAGACAACATTAACTGACAATATTCGTTTTCTCTGGGGTCAGATGTTAAGCTGCACTCAGTGGAGGTGTGCACTCAGTGAGAGGTGCACTCAGTGAGAGGTGCACTCAGTGTGAGTGCGAATGTTACGAGCACAAGTCCCCGAGGCTATAGCCTGTACCCGACAAACCGATCAAGACATGCAGCCTTGTCTGTTTTCCATTGGGCCACCGTTTTCACACTGTGGCCCAAGATTAACCCAGAATATATCTCATTTGCTGCGCTATAGTAAATCCAGACCAGCAGATTATAATGACGAAGCTAAGGCGCCGTAACTGTCACTATGTCAGCAGAGTCACCGTCACTGTCACTGATGACACGAGCCACGCATACTAATGACCCACAACACAGATTGAACAGCCCTGACTCCCTTCCAGCGACAAATCGGAATTTAACAAAGAATACATAGTTATAATACATCACATAAATATATATTAATGACGATAGAGATAATATTGTTACGATTAAAACATCGTGTAAGGGGGGTTTCTTCTGCCAGGTTATTTGTTCATCGTTTGTTTGCGCAATTTAACAAACATCTTATCTTAACTTTCTCGTATTCCCATTAGAAAAGTTCAGATTGATCTTAACGTTTCTAATGGCAATAACAGAAACGTAAGATAAGATCAAAGTTAAGATTTTTATAGCAGATGTTTTTTTCGGGCAAATTAAAAGCCTCAAGATTTTTTTCAAAACATTGTACAACCCCCCCCCCCTCCCTCTCCCCCTTCACCCACACAGTCCCCCTATTGAAGCAATATATTCAATTTGTAAAACAGTCAAAATAATAAATGGGTGTGAATCAAGGTGTTTTTACTTCCCGGATCTGAATCTTATCTACTATTCACTTCTAGGAGACAGTCACCCTGCAACGATTAGACGGCGGACCAATGTTGTTTTGATGTTGGCCCGGGACGTTGGCCCAACATCAAAACAACATTAGTTCAGGATCGCCTGTTTGCGATATACCGCCCTGCACGTTATAACATTTGTCATTCCCAGCAAACACGAGACATTGAACCAACGCTGTTTTAATGTTGGCCCACCGTCTTCGACGTCGGACCAACATTAAAACAACATTGGTCTCGTGTTTGTTGGGTTACAATTTTATCAAAGTGACATCCATCAAGCCGTCACAATGTTTACACAATCTGTTTTACAGACACCCCTCTATAATGATGTCAATATGTCATCTTTCCTACACTCTGTTTGATCGATATCTACCCTCTTCCCAGTATCTACCCAGTTCCTAGTACTATCTGCCCGGTATAATTATGACTGTCAAACATTGTAACGCACATCAAAGATTAACGTTCTTCATACTCGCCAGGGCTTGCAAGTGCAAGGCGATACCTGCAAAACACAAGACGTTGAAACAATGATGGCTTAATGTTGGACCACCGTCGGAGACGGTGGACCAACATTAAACCATCATTGGTTTCTTGTCTTCTATTTTACCTGGAAACACGACACCACACCCATATCCCCATTCCGGATTTGAGCTATCCCAGCAAACATTGCTGAACCAATGCTGGGTTGGAGGCGGGCCAACGTCGTAGACGATGGGCCAACATCAGCCCAGCATTGGTTCAACGTTTCATGCTTGCTGGGATGCGGTCCCGATCTCTCTGTAATACCAAGGAATGGTAATACTATGTCTGAGAGCCGCATAGTCTGGTACTGTGTATTGTGTTATGCGGTGCTATGCGGTGCTCAGAGACCAGGTCCGCATAGTCAAGCTCCAGATACAGGGTGTGGACATACGTAAACCCTTTAAGCCCTCACGATATATTAAAGCATCATTTTACATCCCTGAAAACAAGCTTGGTTTTCCTACAACTAAAACGTTCTAGGAGGGAAATTTCCATGAAACTATTTTACAAATACATTGCAATTTTCTTTAATTGTTTACTCACTTCAAGTCATCTTTATACACTACACGGCGAGAACTGCTATAAGAATTTTCGGCTTGTAGTGGATTAAGATGACAACGGTAAATTCAGAATTGAAAGGGTTGAACACAATGCATGGTTTCATGGAAGCACTGCGCACAGCAAACCTTGAGACATTATGTCAATCATTATTTCACGTTGGCTCACCGTCTACGACGCTGGCCCAGCGTGAAATCGTAATTGGCTCAACGTGTATCCTTATTTCACGTGTTACATATTTAACCCTTTAACCGCCAAGTTATTTAATAGAAATTTTCACCCACTTGAAATTGTGTCTCGCTGACGCGATCCACATTTCAGGTTAGTGTCCTGGAGTTTGACTACTTTCAAATCTTTGCTGATTGATGTCATTTTTTATCATGAACATGTTTAAAAGGTGTTACTTAGGGGTCTTGTCAAGTTAAAAAAAATCAAAAATCCGAGAAAAACTCGGAAATGGGGGGTCAAGCTGCAACTCGGATTTGTTTGTGTGTGTTTTTTGTGTTTTGTGTAGGCTACATGTTTAAAAAATAAATGGATAGGGGGAGGGGTGGTGGGTGTGTGTTGTCTGCCAAATCCTTTTTTTTCACTTGAGGCCCCTAAATATACTAAAAAAAAATGAAAAAAATATAATCAGGACCGGCGGCTACAGGGTTAATTGGTGACATGCAGTACAATAAGTGACAAAGTAAACAATACAAGCATCACACATCACTGGTATATAATTTAATTTCTCTAACTGTATGCAGTAGAAATGAGACCACATAGCGTGAAGGGTTCGGATTTGGATATTTTGAATCTGGATCTATGAGTGGCGCCATCTGGTGAATCTGGATCAAGGAGTGGTGCCACCTGGTGATTCGGACAGTGACCACCGCGGGGCGCTGCGGACAGTAATGGAGGCGCCGGGAGAGCGGCAGATAAAGATCTGATTCATTCTGACCGCCTCTCATGGCGGACAGACCAATCAAAGAGAATGGTAATTAACAGCCAATGAGAGACGAGGGTAATTAACAGAGTACGTCCCTTCTATCACCATCAGTGACGCTGTGCATCATGGGATGACACTGCTACAGATCTAGGTCATTATCACGTCCTCAATCCAAGACGTTGATCCACCGTTTTTAGATGCTGGGTCACGTGTCCATTGTGATGGAGTCTCCAGGATTATGTATCACCATAACCGTCAATCGGTCAAATAATCAATGTTTAAATGTGTATTTTACAAATCTACAGAAATAAAATACAATGCGTTTGAAAAGAGGATAACGAATGTTTCTCCTATTTAGTTTTGTACATTATTGAATTATGTGAGATTTAATAAAACCTATTATACCAGGCTTGCTTAAAGCAAGGTGAATAGAGCTGTTTTTACTTCCCTTGTTGAGAGAGATGGTGAGTTATCATCGAGCCAATGTTTTAAAATTACTGTATAAATACGAGTGCAGTAAATCAATAAGAGTTTTTCACTATTTTTAGATGGTAAACATTTTGTTTTGGACGTTTTCAGCATACAGGTTAGGATATATGATATCTTTCTACGCTTTGTCTTCAGTTTCAAGATAATTTACGATCTTTATCTGAAGTTTGTCTCTGGCTTTTTGAGGATGTTTTTTGAGTTGACATTAACCCTTACAGCGCGGGGATCGACTTTAGTCGCCAGATTCTGACGTCTAGAGTCGTCAGATTCTGACATCTAAAGTCGATCCCCGCAAAGGGGCAAGAGCAAACATATTTCTAATGACCGTAGACCCATAATATAGGTAGTCAAATGAAGCGGAAACAGCTAACAAAGACATTTATGATGATTTCAAATTGGGAAACCCTTTGGTCTCCGCGGTTTATACAGGAATATTTCAGCGCTTTAGGGTTAAGGCATGATCCATATAAGGGTTGTCAAAGAGAATACGTATATAGTGTCACCTGGCTCTAAGAAATCTTTAATACAGTGTGTAGTGTCATCAAGTCTAGACAGTTTGCATGGTGGGCAGTTATTTTTTTCGGAGTGGACATTAAGATATAGTATGGTTTCTGTATAAGACCCATAGAGAGGTAGAACAGGGGCGGATCTAGCTATTCAGTGAGGGGCGGTTTAAAATTTGAAAAAAATACTGTAAAGGGGTCGAGGGGCCCGCCCCCGGGGAAATTGTTGATTTCCAAAGGCTTTCTCACCAAATCACAAGGAAACCCTTAAATAAGGAGCTGATATTTTCTGAGGGGGGGGGGGGTAAACCCCCTAAATCCCTACCCCCCTTGGATCCGCCACTGTAGAAGTACATGTATTATCTACCTCTGTGATAGACCTGATCTTTATTTAGAGACGGGTTCCACCTACATATGAACCAGATATGATTATGGGGTTCTAGTTTCCTTGGTTTTACTATGAGCTCTATATTTGATATATAAAATGTAGCCTTATAGTAAAAAGAGCCTATGCATTCAGAGGCTGCATTATATATTTACCCACCGTTGTGCCAATGTTGTAGAAGCATTGTATCATGGAGTCACACTTGCTGAGTAGCTACATCTGGATAGAGGACGCTATCAGATAACGCTTAAGTGGTGTTTGATGGGGGATGCTTGATCCCGAGGAAGGGGTGGCAATGTCCCGCATCATTAGCTTTACATATCATCATCTTATCTCATGCACGGATCACTGAGGATCATCAGCTAATTGTCTGAAACCATCAGCCAATGCTGGGGCAATGATGGCTCAGTGTTGAGCCGGCATCGCCAACGCTTCGCCACCAGTTTTCCAGCTTCATGAGGTGATTGACTCTTCCTCCAGTCCAGTTAACCTGTCTTGTCTATCGTCCTGACCTAACTTTGGCTCATTGCTGTCATAATGCTGGGCCAGCATCTACGATGCTGGCCCAGCATTGGGACAGCATTGGGCCAACGTTTCGTGTTAGTGGATGAGCAGACAGCCAAAGACACTCCCCCATCCTCAGTCGCTCTGTATTCAGGGCGGTCTGCTAAAAAGTAACGTCCGTTATTTGTCTGTTTGAGGATAAATTATGGAGCATGACAAGATCATGGATGGCATGTCAGGTGTAACGTCAGAGCAAGATTCCTTGGTCAGAGCAAAGACAGAGCAAGGAGGTTATATCCATACCTCCTTGGTCATAGTACACACTCAAGGAATCTCAATCTCTATTGAATTTCCTTGGTCCACTAAATGGCCGACATAATGAGTACCATAGTCGTAGTGGTTCGTGGAGCCTTTGTACAAGAATCCTCTAAGAAATGTGTATCTAATAAAACATCCGACTTGGCTGATAAACCTACAGTGTATACGTTTTCTGACCCAACTACTATTGAACTACGTAACAAATGGACATTGCCATATTTTTCATTTGATCCAAACCTGAGCAATTTTTCAGTCACTTGAAGAATTTAAAAGGTGTTTTCTATATTCCTTGCTTGAAGCTTCAAGTGACTGAAAATTTAAATTGAATAGCTCATGCCTCTAGGGGTTAAGTCGAGATAGAAAATCCCCAGTCTTTGGCAGGGGTACATTTGAATTGACATTGGTACATATGGTCTGTGTTTACGTTCGCATTTACTATTCTGAAATTGACAACTGATTGAGTGCCTGGGGATTCTACCCCTCTGCTCTCTAGGTATTCAAAATTTAACTCAATCACGGCAATTAATATATGAACCACCTGTGTGAATGGTTGGTGATTGTAATAAACTGATTCGCCAGACAAGTCAATAGTGTGCGATATTAAACAATTAAATAGATTCAACAAACACATATGCTATTTTCAAGTTTGCACAAACTGCCACGTTGTTATTCTCGTCGTTTACCAGCCTTAGCGTACAGAGTGTCACCTCTACAGGGATCCACATAACACGAATTAGAGTTGTCGATTTCAAGGTACATTATTCTTCGTATACACGTAATATCCTGATCATTGCAACTCCAGACTATGAGCCAATGTAACTGGCCAGTCTTCCCTAGTCAAACACGAGACTATGGGCCAATGTTTGTGCAATGCTGGTCCACCGTCATAGACGGTGGACCAGCATTGCACCAGCATTGGTTTATAGTCCCGTGCTTGACCAGGTAGACGGGTCAATCACCTGAGCTGGATGTGATTAATTAACCCAGGACGTCATACCCCTGAGGTCTCAGCTTATTTGCAGCATAATAATAAATAGTTATAACACCATGCACAGGCAAGCTATGAGTTGAGGATTAAAGCAAGCAGATATCGCTGTTTTTCTTTGCATTGCAAATGTTCATTATAGAGTGAGAGAGTCAGGAATGTAGTACCTGATTTGAGGTAGGCTACACTTGGCTATATGTTATTTTCTAAACTACGGTCAAGGAATTGCTACAGTGTACTGGAAAGCTGGCGTTGCATAACTTTAACTCAACTGGGTCTCACAATCAGATGTTCACTTAAAATGAGCAAACAATATATCTGGGCATTCTAAACTGGGTTATTTCACCCCCTGTCTAATGACTAACGGATAAATTGATCTGGGTATAGAACCTTATTATTTGTTCCTCAATTTTAAGTTATACCTCTAATGACAATTTTGTTATGATAAACCTCAACTATATACCAGTTTTTTCCACACCATCTCACATATATCGACAGATCTGAAAACGCTTTGGTGTCTAAGGGGTGTGTGATGGGAGCGTGTGTCAATCCACCCTTTCTCTGCTACACGTCTACGATTATACCGTTCCGCGGGACAAGGGTAACAATCCCAGAGTGATGTCTCTGACGGCATAAGTGCTTTATAAGATCCCAATATGAAAATCCACATTTCATCTATAGAAATGTGTAGGTTCATTTGAATCAGAATTACCAGATACTCTAAGAGATGCATAAACTTCTCTCACAGTTTTCGTCATATTTGACATTAGAAGCCAAAGACAATGAACTATATTGCCAAAAAGTGGTATGTTTATATTTTTGTTATGTTGCAACCTTAGTGTTCAAGGTGTCACCTATACAGCGATCTACATACTAGGAATTAGAGACGTCAATTTCAAGGTACATTACTCCACAGCAAACACAGTCATGCACCCAATGTTGTTTTAAGGTTGGGCCGACCTCGAAGACGATGGGCCAGCATTAAAACAACATTGGGTCAATGTCTCCCGTTTGCTGGGATCTTCATTCGCGTAATATCCTGACCATTTTAAACTCTAGAATCCACCATCATAACAAAATAAATAATAAATGTACACACTTCACATGTATAATCTGTGATATAATTAATTCCAGATTGTATGATTATATATCATTATTAATGATACCAAGACGTGTACAATAATATACTAATAATCTTTATTTCGTAGCCTTGATGCATACATATAGGTCTGCTATACGTCATTTTGTTGGTATACTGTCTGGATGTGTATGAGCACCATGCCAATGTCTCAGATGATACCCCGACATTCGGCCACCACTGGGCCATCACTACGATCAGACTGACCAGGTACACCCCGGTATTAACATGAGACCAATGTTGTTTAAATGCTGGGCCAGCGTCTGCGAGACCGGCCCAGTATTAAAACAACATTAGTTCAATGCCTGTTACCTGACAAGACTGGTCAATCATCTGATATGAGCTGGCTGGAGTAATTAACGCAGACTGTAGTCATTAACCCTTTACCCTTAAAGCGCTGAATTTTTTTGTGAAAATCTTGGAGTTCAAAGGGTTTTTATGAATTTGAAATCATCATAAATGTCTTAGTTAGCTCTTTCCGATTCATTTGAATACCTATGTTATGGGTCTACGACCATTAGAAATATGTTGATTCTTACAGTACGGGGATCGACTTTAGTCGTCAGAATCTGACGTCTACAGACGTCAGATTCTGACGACTAAAGTCGATCCCCGCGCTGTAAGGGTTAAGGCGCTGAAATATTTTTATATAAACCACGGAAACCAAAGGGTTTTTTCATGTTGAAATCAGCATAAATGTCTTAGTTAGATCTTTCGGCTTCATTTGAATACCTATGCTATGGGTCTACGATCGTCAGACATTTTCATTCTTTCAGTGATTACAATTATTTTATTTGCTAACTGTGGGGATCGACTTTAGATTGCATAAATGTTATACAAATGTTATGCAAATGTTTCGTGTTCGCTGGGAACGTCGATCCCGTAAGTGAGCGCTGTAAGGGATAACCAAGGAATATATTCCTTGGGCTAACCCAGCGGTCATACTAGCTGATAAACCAAGGAGGTTATATGGACCTCATTGGATAAACGTACCGTATTTGTTAGCAGATATAAATTCGGAGCATTAAAAACAAACCAAACAATCTGCACCGTGCAGCGTGAAGTGAGAGACCTCGTTTTGAATCATTTATTGATTTAATCCCCCACATTTGGATCTGGGAATCGAACCAGAGACCTGCTGGTGACGCATCCTCGGGAAAGATCCGAAGAAAAATAGATGTGATCTAAAGAAATCTAGCAAATATTTTTATGTTTGGAATGAAAGAAAGATAAACAATTTATCACTCCGAAAACCTTGAATTTACAATACGCCATGCAACTATGCTTAAAAGACTAATAGTTGCAATTTAAAAATCCAATGATTGCTTTTAAATGCACTTCACTTTTTCCATGTTCTCCAGATCGCATCAGAAATACGCTGATTAGGAATCTTAAAAACTTGTTGGTACCTGAAGGGTGTGTCATGGGAGCGCGTGTCAATCCACCCTTTCTCCGCTACAGGTATACGTGCGTCCCCGCGGATACATGGGCCAATCCCACTAACAGTAAGACCATCTTAACTTCCTTTCAGGAAAGTTAGGATGATCTTAATATTAGGATTTCAAGTGTTAATCACGTCTGTATATGTTTCAGACGTTATTGTTTCTCCTTCAAACAAGATAATAATTGAAGTGAACATTTGGTAGGTTGGCATATTATGTTTTGAATCGAATTCTGTATTATGTAAGTAATTGTACCACTTGATGTTGTGGGTTGCGGCATCACGTGTGTGAATATTTAGATGTATTATGTAGCGTTTCAGGAGTTAATGTCGACTCTGAAGGCGCACATGCTCCACATGAACGCGGGAGGGATGCTGAAATAAGAAAATATCACAAACGATATAAATAAGGCTCTTTAGACGCAACAGCCACCCCAAGTGTATATAAATTTCTGCGGGTGGTTTCGCCATTTTGACCCCCCCCCCGCCCCCCCCCCCCCACCCAGAAACCAAAGTGTCGCATTTATACCCCTTACACTATCTTCACAGCCTACAATATGTGAAGGGTCATTTTCTCACACCTGAGTTTCTGGTAATTCACAGTAAACGTTCGCTTATAGGATTCTTTATCGGGGTAATTATACATCATACATTTTTAGCTGAGGATTCATTATCTCTGTAAACAATCAGCTTGAATAAATTGCGTAATCAAAATATTTAAGAGAAAATGACCCATAGTCCGTCAATCTGTGCTTTTATGTGTTATACTCCATTTAGGTATTCTATGCTGGGCCAGCGTCGTATACGTGTTTTATGAGTAATCCCATTTCAAGATAACAATGCCCGTGGTAAAGTGTCACCCGTGACATCTTGAGCTTTAGTCTCTCCTCACAATGGAACAATGCCTCGTAGATTAAAACAGTCGTGAAAATTAGCAGAGAAATCGGTGACACACTCACCCTCTGCATTTACGGTCGCCCGAGGCTACCATATTTTCTGTGTGGGATGGGTTGATTATCTCCTCACCCCGTTATTTGTGTCACGTCGCTCCTCTGGGGATGGTGGACCAGGTTCGGAGGTTGGGGGTCAGTCTTCATTTCCCGTCACCATACCCCTGGGGACCGTCCCAGATTAGCATGGTCAGCTATGATCAACTGCGAACCTTCAACCCTGACAAAAATGAAACGTGGACCGAACACGAATATCTAGTGAATGATTATGTATTTACTGGAATTTCATTCATACAGTCACGTTTTTTTCATTTCATTTTTTTTCATTGACCAGCAATGAAGTGGTGATCACACTGCATCTGTATCACACTGGAGCGCGCAGCGCGAGGGCTGACGCGAGAGAACCCACTAGTTCTCGTATCAACCTTATAGTGTATGTCTTTTTCACCCGGTGAGGTAGGTGATGTGTGCAAAGCAAGTTGTTATCGCAAGCTAAGTGGACAAGGGAAGACTGAATATATCCAACACAAATTACCTCAGCAGTCAACATCAATTATATTTAAAGTTTTAAATTATTTTTTTAGTTAAAAACACATTCCCATCTATTCCAAGTGAATTCGATACCAACATCAAATTATAATAATACTCTAGGCCCACACGTGTCGTCGAAATATTAGGTGCGTTATAACAATGGTAAATCTCGTAAAATGTGATCAGTGACTTTTGCAAGTAATAAAATAACATTTTTAATTGAAGCAATAAATGTAGCCTATATTGACCTTTACCACTAAAATTTAAATTAAGATTGGCTCAATGTCCTTTTATTTCTATTAGAAAAGTTAAATGCTGATGGAAATTATAGTTCATCTTAACCGTTAGCCCTTGAACCGCCAAATTATTCAATCTGAATTTTCACCCACTTGAAGTTGTGTCTCGCTGACGCGATCCACAACTTCAAGTGAGTGAAAATTATTCAGATTTGACAAAATGGAGGTCGACTGTTTACAAATATTGCTGATTGATGTCACATTTTATCTTTAACATGTTTAAAAGGTGGTACTTAATGTGCTAATAAAAAATGAAAACCCGAATATATGCGGCACCGGCGGTTAAAGGGTTGAAGCGCTAAATTAAATAATTACAATTTTTGGTCACTTGAAGTTATGTCCCACGATCCACAGCTTCAGGTGGGTTAAAATTACTCTTATTTTATTAAAATAAATATTTTTCGTTATTTAAAGCTAGAAATCGCGTTAGCAATTACAGCTTCAAATAACGCTGCGCATATGTGCCGTTGTTTTGGGCGCCCTAAATACTTTCTCAGCGAATCATAACGACCCATCTCTTGAGTCGGTTGGTGAAGCCGACTCCCGGTTTAACCAACCGACTTAAGTCAATATTTTGTCCTAAATATCAACACGTGATGATGTCTCAACAATTCAATGAGAATCTGGCGTCTATACACGTACGATTATGACGTCTGTAGACGTCAGATTCTGACGTCTAGCGTCGGTTCAGATCTCAAACAGTTAGCCCGTTTTAAGACCAAACAAGCTGAAAGGGTTTAGACCCCTGAGTCAGTTGGTCAAACCGAGTCCATAACAATTGGTAGACTGATCGCTTTAACCCTTTAAGCTCTCACGATGCACTAAAGCATCCTTTTGCATCATCGAAAACAGTCCTAATTTTCCTATAACAAAGGGTTTTAGAACGAAAATTTCCATGAAACTTGCCTACAAATACATGACAATTTTCTTTACTTTTCCACCTACATCAAATCATCTTTTTCCACTACAAGGCGAGAATCGCGGCAGCAATTCGCGGCTTGTAGTGGATGAAGATGACAACAGTAAATTCAGGCTTGAAAGGGTTAACAGTTTAACCAAGAGTTCTTGGTTTAACCCTTTCAGGCCTGAATTTACCATTGTCATCTTCATCCACTACAAGCCGCGAATTGCTGTCGCAATTCTCGACTTGTAGTGGACGAAGATGACTTTATGTGGGTGAGAAATTAAAAAAAATTACCATGTATTGGTAAACCAGTTTCATGGAAATTTTCATTCTAAAACCCTTAGTATAAGGAAAATTAAGTCTGTTTTCAGGGATGTAAAATGATGCTTTAATGCATCGTGAGGGCTGAAAGCGTTAACTAATATATACGCGTATAATTATTATTGGATAATTATATCAGGCACTGAACAATTAATTGAAGCAGCTCATTTAGATCAATTTGACGGCTTCGGAAAGGGTGTATTTGAGTGATACTCGACACAGCATGCAATTGAACATTGTAACGCGCAACTCACATAGTCTGTAGAAGTGGGGGGGGGGGGGGGTATTTTATGATTGAAGTTCGATAAAGCATGCACTTTACTGTAGTCTAAGAAGGATAACATCTATGAAGTTCATGTTATCAGGAACTCGATAAAGGGGGATTTATTATATTCATGCTGGTTGTTTGTTATATAAAATTACAGAATTAAGTATGTTCCATTAATTGTGTTACTGTGTTGTTACAACATAGTTGGGACATAATTAGTGCAGAAAGCGCTGTAAACTCCGCTTTCACTCACATTGTAAGTATTATAAGTTGTTATATGTTAAATATTTCTGCACAATTTCGAGGTCCTATCCAGTGTTCGTGATAGACCTCTGACCATGGCAAATGTCATCCTATGAATATTACAATAGAATGTACAGAGACTGGTTAAGAACATGCATATATATATTGTCACAAGGGCTTTGGCGTGCAATACTGTATGTCCTGTAAAAATATGCCATGTTGGACCACACAAGACGTATAAAAAAAAAAGTGTCCAAAGTATAATAGAAAGTCTGATCGATTGCATAGCTATAACCGAATTCAACAGTATTCACAAGTCATACAGTGATATATATATTCTCGCGTGTTATTGCATGAGAAGAAGCGTCATTATTTGTTTATTTGCATGCAAAAAAAAATACAGTTACATTATGTACAATAAAATACACATATAATATAAAATTTTGCATGCTAGGAAGTGGGATAGGCAGTATATACCCAGTAATTCCACCCCTGCTAGTTTTGACATTACGAGCATTGTCTACATAATGCACACTTACAGACATGAACCCATGTGCAGGTGTTGTTTACATTAAAATTAGATTCTAAAATATCGTTAAAATATGTAGTTAAGCTTTTCTTAAAACCAAGTAATGTGCTTGCACTTTTAACAGTCTCGGGACGCTTGTTCCAACTATATACAACTCTGTTAAAATAAAAATTTCTATATTGCTCAGTTTTACATCGTGGTATTGGAAAATGTGATGATTCAGATTGTCTAGTACATCGCTGGTCATTTCTAAAATGTACACTGTCTGGAGGTAATGAGCAAGGATCTTGAATAAATTTGTATAACTGACACAGGTCTGAAATATCTCGTCTGTATGCTAAAGGAAGCATATTATGTCTATCGAGGCGATCTGGGTTGGTAAGTGGGGATTCATAACCGAACATAAATTTAGTATAAGATCTCTGAATTCGTTCCAATGTCTGTATCTGAGATTTTGAAAGGGAGTTCCATACTGGTGTAGCATATTCAAGTTGGGGCATAACAATAGAACTGTAAAGACACTTACAGGTGCTGAGTGACCTACAGTCCGTTTGATTAAACCTGTTAACTTTCTAGCGTTTGCTGTGGTGTATCTGATGTGTTTATCCCACGATAATTTTTCATTGCGTATCATTCTATTTCGACGCTGTAAATAAGACCAAGAACAGACTGTTTTACAGGTCATCACATTTGTACAGGAAAATACCGCTTTTTAGATTATCACTTCATGGATATGTGTACAGGAGTAGGCAGTCTGATCTCAGATATTTGTATATACAACTGTTTGTATATATGTGTACATGAAAACTTTGATAGTCTGAAAATTTTATTATTACCACATGGATATTTATACATCACCTGTACATAAAAAGAAAGTCAGATTCATCTTAAATATTACTACCCGGTATGACTGGGCCGCCTAACTCATTTACTGCGCGATGTCATCAGGGTAAAATATTACCACAAGGATATTGATCTTAGATATTACCACATAGATATGTGTAATGCAGATTGATCTTAGATTATACTTGAATAAGCATACACAAGCGCCCTGCTGGACTAATCATTGTGCTTAACACTAGGATATCTGTACAATAGCTAAATTCTGCAAAATGAGAGTGAGAGTTGGATCTATATATTGTCGACTCTATGTGGACTTGATGTCACATTTAACTCAGCTAGGTATCGCAGTGATGAGTATCGAGATCATATGGCTCGATTCATCACAATGGGATACTCTCTAATTGTGGCTGCAATAGGCATACTACAGTTTTGTTCATTGACAATCACTTCTCTAAAGATCGCCTTTTCCCATAGTATAACAAGGCAGTTCTATATACCAGCAAGCCCGTATCTCCCTTGTAGGTCATTGGATTTGACCACTGAACGTTTTGTGTGTGAGATAACTTCAGAAGAAGATGAGCATAATTTGTGCAACGGAAAACATTGTTGCCTTTCCCCCAACTCACAGTGTCTTGGTGGCTCCCCCAACAAGATATGTTATCCCGTAGGAGATGTCACCACTCTACACTACGCATGCGTGTGTCCCTCTACGTGTGTGCACAATACAGATGAACATGTAACCTCGTGGTCTAAATGGGAGGTGAATGATAACCTGGCCCTTGGGTTTAACCACAGCAGAAGTCTGTACCTGATAGATTCTGGTGAGGTGTTACTATCTGAGTTTGCCAACAGATATATCAACCACAGTCACAGATACATAGTGTCTGCTTACAATCTACCAGATGACGTGTTCAATGCATCGTCCATCTATAACAGGATATCTGGGCCAGAAAGGGCACGTATCGATACATACTTCGATCGAGTATGTATGTGGCAGGGGAGAATGGTGGTCTCCATCCCACCTTATCTACAGATCACGTTGCCCACTGTGTACCACGTGGTGGGCATCTACATCGCACAGAGGTGTGATACAGGGTATGGCCTGCACTATGCCAAACTGATCAACGTGACAAAGTGTGACCTTATCGGTTATCCTTGAACAGTTGACCTTTAGACTGATGAGGTGAGACTAATGTCTCACGTCATCAGTCTAAAGGTCAACTTGTTGCACAGTGTGAGCTCATCGGTTATTATTATATATTAATAACTGATATAATAGCTACTGAACATGGTACACGTCAACCATGGAGAACTGTGATGAATAACTCTTTTTTGTCAAGGCAGCTGTTTGTTGATCATATATTTAGCTTTAATTTAATCAAACACGCACCAGTAACGTCATTTTGAAATATATGACAAAATTAATTAATGGTGGAAAAACATTAGGAGATAGAGTCTCATTAATATGTACTGACAACTATCCCTTATTATGTTTATTAAACATATGAACTGTGACAAATACAAATTATTAATTGATAGACTTACTAGAGTAGGGCTAAACAAATAATGCTTTCTATCTATCTTGATACCTGTAAGTATATAATATATTATCTCACTTTGTTAGGACTAGTTTCAAATTGCCGATCAATATTCGTATTGTCTATGTAAATGATTTTAATATTGACTAAGCTAGACCTATGTCACGAGCTGATATATTTTTGCAATTATACCTAACAAAAACTAGACAATATATATATCCATGTCTAGGCACTAGTGCCGCTGTTATCTAATAATACGTCGTTGTCATGAAATTGGTAGCGAAAAACGTATATCGTAATGCAATACTGTAGCTCAACTTGACTTATTCTCATTGTGTTACAGCTCTGACTGTTACCAGGGTGTATGCCAACTCAATGAGAAAAAATACCTTTTCAAGACCTTTTTAAAGACTCCAAAACCTAAAATTAATACCAGATCCATAGATATCGCCTCACTTGGAAAACCGAAGAATGGGGAAAAGATTTAATGAATGTGCTATTTTTTTCTTACCGCATTTTAAAAATCTGAGAAAAATAATAAAATTAGACCTTTTTAATACCTAACTGTCATTTTTGAAAACTTATAAAGCCTCATTTTTTCAAAAAACTAATTTAAAGACTTTTAAAGACCCGCGGTCAACCTTGTTACGTTATGATACGAGTGCCAATTTCCAACACAACGATGTCTGACTGGTCCGATGGCTCATTCCGTTTGTGGCTCGAAACTGAGTTCAAATCCCGGTCGGGTTGAATGTTTGTCATCATGGTCATCGAGGATGTTCACATATTAGAGTGCTCCAAACTGTTCAAAGGCCTGTGCAGTGCTGTCTATGGTACTGTGCACTACCATTGAAGTGTGAGTTTTAGCGGATGAGCTAATTTAATGCCTAAAACTCAGTCTTGTTATATTATTTTGATAACTGATCTTGTTATATGAATTGTATTTGTGATAATATTATAATCTTTAACTTATGTCATGCGATCGAAATGTGTTTCTATTATAACTTTTGATTGAGTCATTTCTCTCTTCCATATTCGATGTGTTATATCATAACATTAAGTAACATTTCGTTCTGTGTAAAGAAGTAATTTTAAGTGTCATATTTATTTAACCCTTTGACTTCCAGGCCGGAGTGCATGCCAGGATCCAGATATACTGGTGTAGGAGTTCTATTTTTCGTCATTTGAAGCTGGAATTGCTAACGCAATTTCCAGCTTCAAATGACGAAAAATACATAAATGTAGTATATATTTGACGAAAATTTGTGTCATTTTATGGTTACGTTCATTGACGAATGACGACGGAAATTTCCGTCATGTATGGTAGTGAAAAGGTTAACGGTTTACATTTTACCAGTGGAACACACACACGAGTTTTGCAGATTATTCTAGAATCACTGGATCCCCCCCCCCAAAAAAAAAACGGATGCGTTTGAGGGGGAACACCAGGGATTGGCTCCGGACGGTTCGCGCCTGACGCGGATCGCTCAGTATGAAAGAGGTCTGTGTGTTTGAGCGCGGTATAGATGGTTAGTACCAGAGAGATTGCGAGAGAGCACGAGATAGATAGAGAGATTGAGATGTTAAGGGATAAATTCAGAGAGATAATTTGTGAATGTGATATGAATAAAATGAATCAACAGTCTACCATGTTTTGCGTTGTGGACCCCGTACGTTGATAATATTCTAGCTGCGTTTATAGGCCTGTTAAATTTCCTGTTTGAGAGTAATATCAGCACATCAGTTTAATAAGGAGCCAAAGACACATTTAAACATACCAATTTATTCCTCATCTGTTTTTTGGTGGGTAGTATTTGTTTGGGGGGAGGGGGTTTATTTGACATAATATGTCTATGTGATAAATAGATGAAAAATCCAATTTTTTCTCGGATTTAAAAAAGAAAAAATTAACTTGACAAGACCCCTTAGTCCTAACCCCCTAACCTCTAGACCACTCGTGTTAACCATAGTTGTTGTGCAACAAGCTTTTGAAAGTGAAAAATGTCTTATATCTGAAAAATTACAAATCGGTCTAGTTTTCGGTCACTTTAAGTTGTGGATCGCGGTAGCGAGACACAAAATTTACAAAAAAACGTTTATTCAATCTAAAAATAAGATTCTAAGCTTTTATTTTAAATAACATAACTTACATATATACATAATGTAAACCCCACAATTAGAGTCAATAAAAACATCCACTTTATTGAATAAAATACGTTCTTTACTTTACCATTTGAATTGCGGCAGCTTGAAAATAAGCAAATATCTTGTTTTTTTATATTCCACTTATACGTGAGCTGTTCACGAAAAAATAACGCGCTATTTGTTAGGCGTTTTTTATGGGAAAGTTTATGGGGAAATGACAGGCTGTTATGGAAGCTAAATAGCCATAAAGATCACCTTGTCACACCCAGTCTCTCCAAAACAAAACGTTGAGAATATAAAAAAATGTACAGAAAGGGTCGCTCTAATGGTGTGGGTTTTTCAGCTTTAACATGTTGATGTATGGCTGGCGTTATGGCTATTAATATGAAGACTATTCCATCTTAAAAAGCCATCATATTCAATGAGTGAGACCATAATGTGTGTTGAAGACTTTAACGCCCAGGGAATTCATGGTGTCGCTGTATCGCCACAATGTACGGTTATTAGGCGCTACTAGTTAATTAAATAGTCAAATTACATGGCACGGAAGGAATTAATTGCATGTTTTAATTTTAAAATTGTATTTATTTGCAAGCAACTGTTCTTTCCATGATTTCCACAGATCCCGGGATCATAAACTAATCTAAATAATAAAATTAAGATTATGTTAACTTCCTCTTATTTCCATTAGAAAAATTAAGAAAATCTTATCTTTTCTAACGTTAAGATAATCTTAATTTAAAGTTTTTTAGTAGGATGTGCCCCTGAAACAGTAAGGATGCAGGGCATGTGGGTGGGAGGAATTCATCCCATACGACCCTCTTCCCATTCACACAGCTCATCTCAGCCCTATTGTTGAGGTTTCCAGCCCATTAGGTGTTAGTCAGGGTTTTTAAGGAGAGGGTTGGCACCATTTGGTTGTCACTGCCGTGGTATGTCTTATACCATGACATCATGCTATATATCTTCACAGGCAGGTACGCTTTGCAACCTAGGACATTACAATACGTTTTTTCAACAGGCAGGGGTGCTTTTCACTTTAGCATTGTATATAAGGCAAATAATATAAATATAAGGCAGTGTCATACAACAATACAGACATGTTAATACACGTATATATCTCCATATAAAAGCCAACATTTGCCCTATATAGGCAGAATAATACATAATGAATTTTTTATTCTGGTGGGGTTTTCTAAACTGGATTTTTTGCTATGCATGCTTACTACAATGAAACTCTGAAATTTCGAATGTTCGTCATAAAAAATGCTTAACCTCACATTTCACTGATAATCTTTGTTAAGTTTATCATCTATGCAGACAACACTTTTTGAAAAAAAGAGGTTTTAAGGGCCTACGTGCACAATATTTTGCAAACAATATCTGATATAAAATGTTGAAATGTATGTTGTTTGGACGACTACAATTATGTGCTGTGTTGGCTAAACTGGGTCGAGGTACCTAGTGTGGAATCATGAACTGATGACAACTTACCAGAATGAGATCGCCAATCTGAATATCGAATCCAGAACATATATCCCAGCAAACACGATACATGGATTCTATGCTGATTCAATGCTGGGCCACCGTCTTCGACGCTGTCCCAACATCGAACCAGCATAGATTCAATGTATCGTGTTTGCTGGGTAAGAATGTTGCAAAGGAAGCAAATTTTATTTTCCGGTAAAATGTAAACATATTGTTGCCCCTTAGAAAAATCTAATGGGTTGTCCCATTAATTACTGAACTGGGTCCATAAGATAATTGTTTGTAATGTATTTTTTAATTGATCTAGCAGTGGTCACACATATATTTATCTTGTATTATGGCCACGCCAATTTGTCACAAAATCACCTGATTAAAGGACGACTTGACCTATAACAACCATGACGATGACCTGACCTAATAATTACTCTATTTTTTCATTGTAATCTGATCATTCACTCTGAATGTTGCCTGACCTAATAGCCACGACCTTACCCAATAATCACTCTATTTGCTTTATTGGCCTCTGATCATTCACTACTTGTGTGAGTGTTAAGTGAAATCATTAGTCAATTCGTCACCATCACGCACCACTCTGTCATCATCACCGGGGGGGGGGGGTGATGTGACTAACGCTAAATGACACCAGCCTCAAAAATGGCATCGATGCAAAGGAAACACGAGATGTTGACTCAAGGTTGGCTTAATGTTGGGTCGACGGCCCAACATTAAAGGGACTGGCCCAGGCTAAAATCATCAAAAAATAGTTGATTTTATTTTGGCTTCTTAATATGACCATATGATGTAAACATGTCCATAGACTAGAACTGCAGAAGTTTTTAAATTTTTCTGCTGCGCGATCACCAGTTAGACTAGATATAGAGACGAAATTCCTGATTTGTAATTATTGACAACCATGTCAAAAATTAGAAATACGGGAATTTCGTCTCTATATCTAGTCTAACTGGTGAATGCGCAGCAGAATTTTTTTTAAAATTTTGCAGCTCTAGTCTATGGACATGTTTACATCATATGGTGATATTGAGAAGCCAAAATAAAATCACCGATTTTTTTATGATTTTAGCCTGGGCCAGTCCCTTTAAGCCAACATTGTGTCAACATCTCGAGTTTGCTTGGTGTCGTAGCTGGCTTTATTTTCCATATTAATAATAATAACTTTAGGTATAGCAAACATTATTGCGCAACTGTGGTATAGATAGGCAATTTGGGTCAATATTATGCGAAACTACGAGAAAATCCGAAGTGTTCGCCGCGACAGATGTATAGATGTTGAATTTCACACCAATTTACATGCAAAATTAGCGACAAAACACATAGTCAAAATATTAAAAAATTTCGGAATAAAAATTCAAGCGTTTTTGTTGTTTGATAACTGTTCAGGATACAACATATTACCAGACATCGTATATACTTATACGACATTACCATGTATCGTCAATGATTTGAGATCGAGACTAAATCACAAATGATCGTTGTTGTTTTTATCCCGTAAATTTTTTTTATTCCGTAAATATGTTTCTGAGATGGAGGTGAAACCACAGAGTTGATCGTTGTGTATTTATTCTTTAGACCTGTCTCTGAAATTAAGACCAGTAACAGATTTATGGGTTCGGGCGATTAGAGTTCCCGCTGTCAAAGTATTGTTCTTACCATGCGGCTAAACCCCGAGGCGTGAAGAAGTCACTGACCATTCCAGATCTGCCCAACCCCCATGGCCTGTTGCTCCATACCACCCCCTCAGGCCTCTACCCTGATCCACCCATCCTTCTCACGTATGGACAATAGCTGCGGCACACATCAAAGGACGGGATGAGTCCCTGGCAACAGCCTTACCTTTTAAACCGCCAAGTCAAAGAATTACAATTTTCGCCAACTTGAAGTTGTGTCTCGCTACCGCGACCCACAACTTCAAGTCGGCGAAAATACTCTTATTTGTTTAATTTGAGATGAAACATTTGAAAATATTTATGTTTAGACACACATTTCACTCTCAATAACTGTGATTTAAGCAAATAAAAAGCAGATTTAACACGACTATTGTCGAGCTTGGTGCTATAAGGGTTAACGTAGGACTGGACTCACTCGCAAGCGAGCAATCATTGATCCAATGTTGATTTGATGTTGGCCCATCGTCTACGACGCTGGCTTAACATCAAATCAACATTGGATCATTGTATTATGTTTGCTGGGGTGCTCACAAGCGAGCAATCAGGCATATAGATTGAGTACGGCCGGGGGCTGAGATGTAAACAGATCTTAAATATGAAAAATCAGCCACTGATGTGTGCACAGAATGTTGACCTCTTGATCATGTTATGCAATTTACAGCGCCATTGAGTCTCAATATTTTTGGGAGAGACTGGCGCTATAGAAGTCATTATACTTATTTAATTAGCGTTCCAACCTGATGTCAGCCAGTTTCTTGACGAGTGAGTATACCAGACAGTGCCCGAGATCTTTCAGAAGTTTGCACTAAGCAAACGAGTATTAGCACCAACGACACATTTTAAATAATGATATCCAGCATATGCCTTAATTACTGCCGTCGTGTCATTTGTTGATCCATAATAACCCCGGGGTCACTATTAATGAAGACTGTCTGTAAGGTAAACAAATAAATACTCCTAAATAGATCAGCCATGTCATACATTATTTACCTTACTGTCAACTTTTAAGAAGCCTGAGATTTGATCAAATATACATATTATGGTGTCAGTTAGTTGTATGTTGATTTACATGTTCAGCGTCTTTATGCTTGATTGGCTGCACGTGGTCGTTTTGAACTAAATATTTGACTTCTGATCTGAATCAATCAACCTATTCTTACTTTTAACATAGTACAGCGAAGTGATATTTTTTTTAATTTCACTGGTCGTAACTAGGGTCGGATCCGGGGCGATCACATCTCATAAGTACCCATTTTATAAGTGCATACCATAATTTTAATTAGATTTTAATGAGATTTTTCTCTCATTTGTTCTTCCTTACATACCTAGAAATGGTGTACTGCTAGCAATTGGTATTTCTATTGTGCATTACACAATTTTAAGAAATAACACAGCATGAGCAAAATAAAATATATGGTTTTTCATACAAGATTCCGATTATGTTAACTCTATCATAACTTGTTAGGATTGCATATTTTTAGCATAAGCCAAAACAGCTTTAATATTTGCACCAGATGAATGGTTATTTATTCCAATCTACGTCTATACATTTTTTTTTCACCATTTAGTATGCTTTCCACCGTGCCATGTCTACAGTGGCCTTGTTAGATGTGATTTGTTCATATGTTGACACTGTTTAGTGTACATTTCCACCATAAGATGTTTCCAGTTGGTCTAACATCTGTGCACTGAGCCTGTTAAGTGTTAGTTATAGGCCGCTCTTATTGTCCTCCGTCAGATAATTAATGACTGATCCTAAAGGAGGCATCACGGTACATCTAATAATAAAAGAGAGGTGTTAACATTTCACCTTCAAAGTGTCCTCTGGTCGACTGACCTTGACCTTCTGTGGCTGGACAGCGTCTGTCTGTGTGGCGACCATTGTAGTACACCCGCCACTCGCCAGGGGGTGTTGTTCACGGCTGACCTCCTTGTTCATCTCATCGCGG
This sequence comes from Flabesymbios commensalis, assembly GCA_964017125.1. Lineage (NCBI taxonomy): Eukaryota > Metazoa > Annelida > Polychaeta > Terebellida > Flabelligeridae > Flabesymbios > Flabesymbios commensalis. The sequence goes on along the minus strand of OZ024916.1, from coordinate 23,344,279 downwards.
ATTGAGGTTGATACATTTTGCAAGCGTTATGAGAGATTCTTAAAGAAATCTATACCCTTTAGAAATTAAAAATCGTATCGTATCACATTGCCATATAATATATTTTAATATCATATCATATCATATCATATTATATCATATCATATCATATCATATCATATCATATCATATCATATCAAATCATATCATATCATATCATATCATATCATATCATATCATATCATATCATATCATATCATATCATATCATATCATATCATATCATATCATATCATATCATATCATATCATATCATAGCATAGCATAGCATAGCATAGCATAGCATAGCATAGCATAGCATAGCATAGCATAGCATAGCATAGCATAGCATATCATAGGTAGATCGTATGGTATAGTATATTATTATACAGTAACGCAAAATATCGTGTGGCTTTCTTTTCGTATCGCATCGTAACGTATCGTAATCAGGTAATACTTTTCTATATGTCGCACTCATGAGATAGGTGCATTGAAGCTTAAACGAAACAAAACTCAAATGATTGTATTTTTTCGTATGACATAGTATCGTATCGCATCAAAGTAATGTAGGGATTCGGTGAATCATTTCCAGCATTATGCATTTCTGGTTCCAATTATAATACCTTATTCTACGGTTGTTCACTAAACATGCTAATAAACATGCAAACACAAGACCCCAAACCGCTTTAATGGTGGGCGACTGTCTGCGACGTTGGCCCAGCATGAAACTAACAATGGTTTAACCTCAGGTATTGGCTTGGAAGTGACCATCTGCTCCTATGTAACCACATATCACCGACAGGAAGAGGTGGGTAGGCATAGAGGAAGAGCTCAGCAGAAAGCTAGACAATGCTTTCTCAACCCTTCAACTCTTGAAGCGTTGAATTTGTTTTGTATAAACCATGGAGACCAAAGGGTTTTTCAATTTGAAATCATCATAAATGTCTTGGTTAGCTCTTTCTGCTTCATTAGAATACCTATGTTATGGGTCCACGGCCATCATAAATATTTCGACTCATGCCGTGCAGAGATCGACTTTAGACGTCAGAATCTGACGTCTATAGACGTCAGATTCTGACGTCTAAATTCGATTCCCGCGCTGTAGGGGATAATCGTTATTTGATTAGCATTTTCACAACTTCAAGTGAGAGCAAATTATTATTCAGATTTGATAAAATTGAGGTTAACTATTTTCAAATCTTGCTGATTGGTGTCACGTTTAATCTTTCATATGTTTAAAAGCTGGTACTTAACGTGCATATCAAAACATGAAAAAGCGAATACAATGGGGAACGGCGGTTAAAGGGCTCAAGTTGAAACGAACGCTTGAGTAATAGTCATTTGAGCTACCGTGTATGTACAGAACTGTCAGGTTTCTGACAGGTCTGTACATACACGGTAGCTCAGATGACAATTACATAATGTTAGTTTCAGCTTTAACTCTATGAGCAGAGTGAGCAGGGCGTATAATTAAAAAAAACGCCAACGGCCTAGGGTGCATTGAGAAAAACGCCAAATCAAATGGCAAACGCTCAGACACAAAAAAGTGAGCTAATTGTTATACCTCAACTGCATCTAAGTCCTTTATAGTTTTTTGTTCGTGTAATACATTTGGAAACAGGGCGGGGACCCTGGTGCAGCGGTTAAAGCTGCCTGCTTGGAAAGTCGGGGATCGCAGTTTCGAGCCCCGCTCTTGCATTCGATTTTCAAAGAAACAGAAAAGTTTCTTCCCTGCTCACTCGTAAAGATTCAATATTGTGGGGAGTCTCCGTGGCCGAGAAGTAGCAAGCTCGACCTCAGACCACCAGGGTTTGAATTTCGAATCATGTGTCTGGAGGGCAGTGTCATCTCATTCATCTCACTATCCTCAGGAGGTTCTCCTGGCCAAGTTTAGCCTATATGTGCACACAGGTTGCCTAAAACTCCATTCATTTCATTTCATTTATTTTTTGAAATATTTGATAGCCACACTATGTTGCAACAAGTACACCCAGTTACAATAAGGATCGTTTTTAGTCCGAGCTTCGGTATTATATATACTAAATTTCCCATAATATCTATATGGTATTGAAATACAGCTCTACGTTTCTAAAATTAAATTGTTAGTAGCGAAATTTGCTGTAAAGTGCAGATTTGATTTCGATATCATTGTTCAATGTGGTATATATACTTTTATATATTTAAATGTTGTATATATAAAGCTAACTTAAATGTAAAGGTAAGGTAAATGTAAGTTAATGTTATTGCTGAGTTAGCCTTTTGAGGACAGTTTCGCGCATCTGGCGATATATAGATGGTAAACGATGAAACCAGCGGGTGCGGAGGTACCCCTACAATTATCGCACGCTGAGAGACGTTGTCGCGTTTGTGCGACTCGCGCCACGACTTGCGTTTCACCTTCAGAAGTGTTGCTAGTCTTCAGACGGGCACTTCCACAAAAAGGAAGGCGTAAAACCACCGTGGAGAGAACTGCCCCCAGAATGCACTGGGGCGTCACATGACTGATGGGGATGCCTATGTTTGCAACTAGAGGGTGTATAATGACGACGGCAGGGGGCGTAGGTGATTACGTGACCAGGGGTAACAAGTAATGGGGGGTTACGGGGTGGTTACCCCCGTATCTGCTTCCTTCCCCAGAGCATGTACACCTTAAATAGTGATCCTACCGCGCAAAGCCAAAAGGTCGTAAGTAAACTGTACACAAAAGTGAGCAGTTGCTGCATTTTGACATTGTACAGCAGCAGAGATCTTCCCACCGGACGCACGACGTTGTTGCAACGTTGAATCAACGTCACTGACGTTGATTCAACGTCGCAACAACGTCGTGTGCCCAGTGGGCTGTGCTCTCCTGACCAGGCAATCAATTGAACAATGCTATGTAACTGAGAAAGTTTCAACATGCATTGTGGACGTTGACCTCCTTTATCACTTTATAATTAAAATAGAGAAATATTCGACATACATGGGAAATCTTCTCCCCTTTCCTTATGTAATAGAGGCATGTTTCATATTTATCTATTGTATGAGGTTTCCCTTTGATCAATATCACAACGAAGCTTATCCTTCTCCCAGATGCCTATATTTCAACTATGCAAAGTTAGTACATCATGTAGAATTATTACGACGCTAAGGAATTTCGGTGAAAAATGGCGACCAACTTTTTGATTTGCTTGAATCTTTTACTTTTAAAAAAATAATGTAGATGTATAAGGAAACCTGTGAATGTCTAGTAAAGAATAGAGACCAATAAGTTTATTAAATAAACAAATGAAAATGTGAAAGGGGCTTCAATGAGAACAATGCACATCGTAGAGAGAATTAAAGTTTTAGTATTATATATAAAGTCATATTTTTAAGTTTAATCACTGAAAGTCCTGCTCTATTCCTTGTTTAGAGAATCAAAAATATTCAAATGCTGGTGAGGTTTCAGCACTTCACTGAAATTACCTCATAACACTAGAGGTGGTGACAGGGCCATTCGCTAGGTGTCGTCATAGAGCACGATGTGTCCGCCATTACAAAGAATAGTACACCTAGCTGTAAGGTGCGTGACGTCACACTCTGGTGTCTAGAAATGCTGGCTGAAAGATAATTTTGGATAATGGCCAATTACCGTTACTGATATAATGTGTGATGGTGACGAATAATTTCCCAATCATTGATATTTCTATGGGCATTTACAAGACAGTTAAATACCACGATCATTTGTTTTATACTTAACTCAGGGCTCCCACCCTACAAGGAAAAGTCAGCGGAAATGTTTTTCATGCGAAGATAATGTTTAATTGATATACTAAAATGTGGATCGACGGGGCATTAATGGTTCAAATCCTATGTGAACTGCATTGATTCATACCACTTCAACTTAACATATAGAAAAAATATTCATTCACTCTAGTAATTGCGACAGTAATGCCAGTTTCAAGTGTATAACTTAAATAGTTTATTCATGCCAAGTCATCTTTTTGGATTAGGAAATAAATGGTTATTTATCATGACATTAATTTATGCTTGTATCCCATGCATCACAAAACATTTGCCCAATGTTGGATTAATGTTATTTCACAGTCTACGACGCTGGCCCAACTTAAAACAACATTGGTATATTATCTCGTGTTTCCTGGGTGGCTATTCAAAGCCAACTGGTCAACTGATTTTAGCAATCGCCTTGGTGTGACCAAGGAGGTTATAACATCCTTAATTGGTGTGATGTACACTCATTCTCAGTGTTCTTTCTCCGATGGTGGCAGTGTAGATGATGTGATGATAAAGAACAACTTATTTTGTATAAATAAAAAACAAAACCAGAAAACTGGCAATTTTTTTATTATTGTGTGTCGTATTACCGTACAGTGTACGTAAACTACCGAGATCATCTTGGACGAAATAACCGGACAGGGTGTTCACTTCTCATAATTACTCTGTTAACCTTTTCAGTGCGGGGACCGACTTCAGACGTCAGAATACGACGTCTAAAGACGATCCCCGCACTGAAAGAATTAAATATTTTTAATGTTCGTAGGCCCATAACATAGGTATTCAAATGAAGCAGAAAGAGCTAACAAAGACATTTATGATTATTTCTAATTGGAAAACAATAGTCTCCATGGTTTATACACAAATATTTCAGCGTTTTAAGGGTTAGACTCTTAGCTTGGTGTGATCTAAATTACATGCGTGGAAGCATGACAGTAATGTCAGCCCTGGTGATGATGTCCAGTGACGAGAACTTAGCGGGGGACCCGGCAGGATAAGATTTAGGGGGTCTTCATCAAATTCTCACATCTGTATGATTTTTCTCTTTGATAAACTTTCTGGACAGTATGTCAAAAATTGTCTTTTTTTAATTGCGAAATTTGTATTTTATCAGTAATTTAAAAAAATTGTTTGAGATTTAACAACTGATATTTTTACCTTCTTAAATGACTCTTGTCAGCTATGCACATCTTCAAAAACGTAAAGCAATATATAATCTTAATTATGCTTTTGCAAAGACATAAATTGCTACATTCGGATATTAACTGTTTTTTCTACCACAGAATCTTAGAACAATTCAACATATGAGAATAATATTTATTCCTTGGAAATTGTAGTCTTATATCTGGCCCAAGTAACCAGCCCCTTCCCCTCCCACACCTACCCCCTACATACACCCCATCTACCACTCGTTTGACTCGCATACAGCACAACAGTATTCTGGTACAACTTGTCACCAAACCCATTTAGCACGGCGGCCATTAGTGTCACGTGACCGCTAAGTGTCCAGGTGTCCGCTAGATGGGGTGGTGTAGTACAGGGTGCAGTATTTCACCCTCAGAGCGCGGTGATCACCTAGCACCCCGCTTACTGGGGTAATTACCCCCAGAAAAGACGCTGAATCAGCCTGTTATCCGACCAATGTTTATCTATGCTCCCTGTCTATTACCCAGTCGATTGTCTGCTATGCTCCCTGTCAGTTACCTGATCAATTGTCTCTCTATGCTCCCTTTCGGTCACCTCATCAGTTGTCTCTCTATGCTCCCTGTTTATAACATGACCAATAGACTGTCTATGCTTCCTGTCTGTTTCTTGATCAATTGTCTGTCTATGCTCCATTTCCATAACCTGACCAATTGTCCATTTATGCTCCCTGTCTGTTACTTGATCAATTGCATCTATGCTCGCTGTATGTTACCTGATCAATTGTATCTGTATGCTCCCTGTCTGTTAACTGATCAAATGTCTCTCGATGATTCTTGCCTGCTGTCTGATCAATTGTTTCTTTATGCTCCCTGTCTGTTACCTAATCAATTTTCTGTCTATGTCCCTGCCCAAACCTGATCAATTGTCTCTCCATGCTCCCTGTCTGTTACTTGATCAATTGTCTCTTTATGCTCCCTGTCTGTTACTTGATCAATTGTCTGTCTATGCCCCTTTGGCTGTTATTTGATCAATCGTCCCTCTATGCTCACTGTCTGTTACTTGATCAAATGTATATCTATGCTCTGTGTCTGTTACCTGATAAATTGTCTGTCTATGCTACCTGTCAATTGTCTCTCTGTGCTCCCTGTTTATTACCTGCTCAATTGCCTCTTTATGTTCCCTATATGTTACATGATCAATTGTCTCTCTATGCTCCCTGTCTGTTACATGACCAATTGTCTCTCTATGCTCCCTGTCTGTTACCTGACCAATTGTCTCTCTATGCTCGCTGTTTATTATCTGATCAATTGTCTGTCTATGTCCCTGTCCATAACCTGATTAATTGTCTCTTTGTGCTTCCTGTTTATGACCTGTTTTATCAATTGTCTCTCTATGCTCTCCGTCTATTATCTGCACAATTGTCTGTCTATGCTTCCTGCCTGTTACGCGATTTTTCAATGTTTAAGAATATCTGGGATGTTGGATTAGCACTGTGACAGCGTTGGAGCAATGTCCCGTTTCAGCTGAGCTAATATCCAAGAAATCTAATGTTATGTGTATGAAGAGTCAATTCAGACTGATTGTGTTTTTTCATTTCGGTGATGGCTTTATTGATAGTGTCCAAGCAAACAAGGGACATTGATCCGATGCTGGACCAATGCTGGTCCACCGTCTACGACGCTGGCCCAACATTAAACCAGCATCGTGTCAACGTATTGTGTTGACTGGGGTAAATCAAACACCCAACTGATTATATAGATCGCATAACTCTAGCTATCTCAACCATTCTGCTAGAACCCCGTGGCTTCGTGTTCGAGCCGCTGATGATTTCAGACGAATCATTGCCTCATCTGTCTCGTTATTTAACCTCGCCCTTAATACACCTCCTTTCAGTGGGCTGACAGAAAGCATAAATGATTCTATTGAATTTGAGATCTTACAAAGGAAAACTTTCACGAGCCAAAACTCCAGCTCTCAATTAGGAGAAATGGATACATATCGCACACAGATAATACCATTCAATGCAAAAATTAAAGTGTCATCACGTTTTCGCAATTCAAATAGTTTGTTCCAACAATTCCAGCTTGGTGTGTAGGGCATTTGGAATACCCCAATCCATCAGGTTGGGGCTAGATGGTTAATGACATTACCTACATGATATTACCTTAGTGTGTAACGACCCCATTCTCTCTCTCCGGGTAGGAATTGGTGGTGAGGAAGTTGATCAAACAGTACAATTATACCCAACAAATCAAACTCTCCAAATGACACTTGGAAACCGATGAATTATCCAAGGAAAAGTCAATTACAGTGAGAAGCACGAGAAGCATGGCCATCATCAAACTCCATCAGGCAGACAGACAGACTGATATTTTATTGACATAAAAAAAAGTCATGACAGATTTATTTATCATATAAATGAGAGGGAGATATGTACATGTATATACAAGATGTCAATTGGTAATGAGAGTTGTGAAAAAGCACTTGAAAAGTTAAATTAGAGGAAGAAAATCTTTGCATGACCCAGCGAATGCGAGCCGTTGACCCACCAACATATCGTCACCTTGGATATGAAAGGGTGTATCAGTCACTTGGTAAAGTGGCAGATACACCCTTTCATATCCAAGGGGACGACATGACAATTCACAAGTCGAGCCTTGCATACCTAAACAAATACAAGGGCTTGATAAGACTTCACTACTTTGGAACATCCTAAACTTTACGTTATATTATATCGAGCTATTACTATTGAAATTTAGCGTGGAACCCAATTAAAATTAAATAATTAATTGATCAATAAATTGATAAAATATGCGATCTAACTTTACAAATCCGACTAATTTAAGGCCGCCGCGATACAGTTGTGGATCGCGGCAGCGAGACACAGCTTCACATGCCAGAAAACTTACCTTGAATATCTCAGAGCTGCATTTGGGTGAAAGGCATGTACGGGAGTGATTGCTTACTTGAAAAATAAGCATTTACTTGATACTCGTCCAAAAACAATGAAATGGTGTCATTTGAAATCACCTATTATATAGTATACATTGTAGGATATTTCGATAAACTGAATCGAGGTACACCCAGTGCAGAATGAGCAGGTGAATGGATGAAACACCACCAGAATGCTCGCTCAAGGAATCGCCCTGTCAATTAGGCCAAGCTTGTCCAATCTCAATTACGTGTACACTCATACTCAGTATGACGGATGGCAGTGTGTATTACGTAGTGAATGTCAGTGTTGTGTTGTGATTTTACATGCTTTTTTTGGCTATGGGTTGATGTGAGGTTATTCTTGTATAATTAGATCCCTATAAGTGTCATTTGATCCCGAGGCTTCGCCTCGCGATCAAATAACACTTATAGGGATCAAATTATACAAGTCGGGCTTCAAATCAACCCATAACTAGCAAAACAGACGATACTACCGGATCCTGAATCTATGGTGATAAAATAAAATACCATGTATTTCCATGAATAACCCTTTAAGCGCTAAGCACGACTATTGTCGTTTTTAATCCGTTTTATTGGCCGATTGTTATTGGGAACGAAATGTGTGCTTGAACATCAATATTTGTAAATGCTTGGTGTGAAACTAACAAATATAAGTAATTTTGTGACAATTTTCGGGTGACAATTTGAATTTCATATCTAAATGAAATATCCTGAATAAATAACGTAAATAAATTAGGATGTTCTGTGTTTCAGTCGGATGCATCACACTTTATACTTTTATTAAAGTTTGATCGAAAAAGTAGGATTTTCATTATTAAGTGTTTCCAATAGTAATCATAGTAATCAGGCTTCGTGCATTACCATGATTACGACAGTATAGTACGTTGCTGTCATTCAACTGGGATTCCAAGAATTTTCCTCACATTGGGTGTGATGAGGCATTAGGATCTTGTGTAACAGCCTAATTAATCTCAGATGTGAACCGTTTTTTACATTAGGATGACCAGAAAAGATTTCGACCACAACGGGACGTGTGACGTCACAGTGACATTTGTATAATGGCGTGGTGCGCTACGTCTCTGACGCAGGCGTTATAGCGTCACTGTCTAACGTATGGTGTGAAAAACTACAGCCGGATTTGAAGGTGGGAAATAAACATCAGATCGCGAAACGGAGTTGTTACAATGCTGGACCAGCGTTGCTGATGTTGGCGTTCACCAGCATTCACCAGCAAACAGGTGGCGTTGAAAGAAATGTACGTTTAACCCTTTAATCGCCAAATTATTTAATTGGAATTTTGAAGTTGTATCTCGCTGACACAACTTCAAATGAGTGAAAATTATTCAGATTTGACAAAATGGAGGTCAACGATTTTGAAATAATGTGATTGATGTCATATTTTATCCATACCATATTAGAAAGAAGTTATTTAATGTGCTAATAAAAAATATTTGAAATAACGGATTTAATTGGGCCCGGCGGTTAAAGGATTAATATTGGATCACCGTCGCAGACTTGTTATATTGTTCTTTCTATTCCCTGCCGTTCGTTTCAGTTTTGATTCTTTTGTTTGTTTCTTTATTTATATCTCAATGACCAATATTTATAAATAAATGTTATATACCCTCTTATAATAATTATATTCATATCATCCATAATCAGATAATGTCCCCATCAACATCCAATAAACACGAGACGCTCATTTGACCACAGACAGTGGCCCAGCATTGATTCAATATTGGCTTAAGGCTGTGCCAATACGCAGCCTGGATTAACGTAAACGGAAACTGGCTCCAACACCAAAATATGAGATAAACATGGAACGGTCTCAAGATCCTTGATCGGTCTTAATAATTTAGACTAGCTTCTAGTTAACAGTTACAATAAATAATAATACAGATTTATTTCGTACTCGAAGTACATAAAACATAGTATACACAAAAGAAAATAAATTCACACATCAAAATTATACATATTAATCACATAATATATAGTCCAGCAAAAATGCTAAACGTTCTTTACATACATGTAGATTTATTACTCTGTAATCACGAGATGATATTAACTCTTTAGCAAATTGTACAGTAGCTTTGTCGTCATTCGTTAAAATATTATAGAGCATACGCTTAACTATCATGACTATGTCATGTATGGGGAAAGATGTGCTGTATGATGATCTGGCAATGGCATTGCGGTCTAATTGGTACCTAAAACAGACTAGAGATATGTTATTACATAGTGGGGAGCAACTTCCTCTCATGGCAAGTTTCACACACATGTTGACTATTTTGTTTTTATTTCCAAGTAGTGAATGAACAAATTTAATAAAACTTCTATGGATCTGGAAATCAATAGGGGGATCATCAGCTATCTCGTATACAAATTTACGGTGTGAACGAGGGGAAATTTTATAAATACGTCTGACAGCTTTATACCATGCTGTATATAAGCGTTGAGATTTTTTCTAAAACTTGCCAAATGGTGTCATCCATAGAGAGTTATTTATGTAAGATTGTGCCGTTGAGACGTACATTGCTCATCATATATCATATTTCACTCTTGTACATGTACAGTGACTCAACGCTACGAGCGGAGCACAGGCGTCACTGTTATGAGAGAGAAATATCAAATGTGACTGGGCCATCCCTTTAACCCTTACAACGACTAAATATTTGTATGTAAACTATGAGTTTTTCAATTCAAAATAATAATTTATTATAAATGTTTTAGTTAGCTGTCTCATTTGAATACTTACCATGCTTATGTCATAGGTCTAGGCCATCATAAATTTTTGACGTCTCTAGACGTCAGAATCTGACGTCTAGAGACGTCAGATTCCGACGTCTAAACGGATCCTGCGTCTAAAGGGTCTTTGTTGTCATATTCAACTGTATAATAAACTTAAAGTGACGCAAATCCGCATTAAAAACGGGAATGTTTGTTTTCTAATTGACTAGACACCAATGTAATGATGCAGCTACACATTTTATGTTTGATTTGCTCTTAAAATTCTGAGACTGACCAGACAAAGAACTTAGTGATCCTGATGGTCAGCCGAGACTGTGAGTAGAGGGCGTCCATTTTAACCGCTCGCAGACAGAAGGGCATTAACACTTTAAGCGCTATTATCGTTCTTAAGCCGTTTTATTAGCAGGTCAAATCACAGTTATTGGGAATAAAATGAGTGCTAAACATCAGGATTTGTAAATGTTTAGTCTCAAGTTAAACAAATACGGGTATTTTCACCGACTTGAAGTTGTGGGTCGTGGTAGCGAGACAAAACTTCAAGTGGATGAAACTTTAAATAAGAAAACTTAGCGAGAAAAGGGTTAAAACTCCCATCTGATTCTACAGCTGCTGTATTTACTTAGATCTGTTAACCAGGACAGATGAGACACTTCGAATAAATTATTGACCCTTCATTCAGCAATCTTGTTTCTAAAACTGTAATTATTACAGATATACACATGTTTTGTTGACACTATTAGAACACTGTAGAAGTCAATACTGACTTAATTGTCCCTAAAAATTACAGAATATAATAAGCAGACATGTCGTCTATGTATAGATAAATTAATTTTGTTCATTTCTAACATAATCATTTTCTGGTCGATATTTTTATTTCCTCTGTTATCGTGAGTTTGCTTGTATATTTATGTTTACTGTACATATATGTATATAAATAAACAAAAGAAATACATCAATTATTGACATAATTATCAGCTTAAATCTGATATCTATAAAAACTACTAAAATTGTCAACATGGTGAAATCTTTATTTTGATAAAATATTAGAACGCTACTAATACTATTTAACGTAAAAAAATTGTGTCAAAAATAAATCTATAAACAATGACAAAAAAAAGAGATTTTTGATTTTTTTTAGTTTGCTGTATTTGCTCACTTCAAGCATTGTCTCGCTACAGCGAGAGACCCACACAAGTTTATTAAAAGTACAGCTTGAATCAAAATATATGTCAATTTGGCGAATGTAATACTAGTATGTATTTATGCTTCAAATTTACATGTTGAACCGTATTGAAGGACAAGCAAAATGCTGAGAATATTTATAAACGTCATTAGCACTTAAAGGGTTAATAACTCTAATCAGTGTCGGCGTTTTGAGGTGGGTCCATTGCCAAGCTGTTGCTTTATTTCTGACGTTCGCTATACGATTGTCCGCCAACACAGCCCATATTCACCTATTATCACCCAAATCACCCATTATCGCTCATAATCTAACAAAAGCGACACTATTCACCTCTACTGCCGCGCAAATTCAAACGACAGTAGCTGGCCACTTTTCAAGTAAGCAGTTACTGCCTTTTGGCTTTGCACTGTAGTATAATCAGCCATATACATCTATTATCACCCGCGTCCACCTATTATCGCCCACCTCCGCCTTCACTATTATGCCGATCACGTGAGGTGTACGTCATTATGTGCGTAATGGCGGATAACTGACCAGTGAATAGTTGCCAGACACGCCGCTAGGGGGCGGGATGTGCTCTCAGAAGTCAAAGAACAGGAAATTATCCGAGGTTGACTTTGAATAATTCCTCAAAAACCACGACATAAATTGTGGCATTCTCATAATTAGCCTATGCGAGGCGCTAAATGGTCACCACCCAGTAAACACAGAACATTTGTATATAACATTAGTACAATGCTGGACCAACGTCGAAGACGCTGGGCCGACGTTATACAAATGTTTTGTGTTTGCTGGGTAGCGGGATGCTTGAGCTATGCTGTTTATTCTCAATGTATGAACATAAGATAAGACTTATTTATAGTCGCATAAGTGCATACAATGAAAAACATTAGCCAACAGATAGCTAGAGCTATGAGTAAAATTATATAAATATTGTCATGAGGATGATGATGAGGAGGAGCATGGATGAAGAGCATGGATGAGGAACATGGGACGATGATATTTAATAACTTATATAACTATCCTTGAATACATAACACCTTACACCGACGATATTTTTTATCTGATGCAAAAATAAATTATACATTCATTTTTATGAATCTATGTATTCATTCATTAAAAACAGCAGAAGCCGACTGAAATTGTAGCCGTCGTTTTATCATTAATTTTGCACTAAGCTGTGATTGGGTCAACATGCATACTTTGAACCAATCCTGGATTGATGTTGATTGGAAAATACCGTAGACCGTGGTGCGGGGACCGACGATTCTGACGTCTGTAAACGTCAGATCACTGAAAGAGAAGAATATTTGTATAATGGTCGTAAACCCTAGCAATGAATACAAGGCTATTCCGCCCGAGTATGCAGCGCGGGTGGACTAGCCTTGTGTTCAGGGCTACGTAAACCCGTAACATAGGTATTCAAATGAAGCCGAAAGAGCAAAGTAAAGTCATTTATGATGATTTCAAATTAAAAAAAAACTTTGGTCTCTATGCATGGTTGTATACAAATATTTCATCGCTTTAACCCTTTAACCGCCAAATTATTCAATCTGAATTTTCACCCACTTGAAGTTGTGTCTCGCTGACGCGATCCACAACTTCAAGTGAGTGAAAATTATTCGGATGGAGGTCAACTGTTTTCAAATACTGTTCATTGATTTCATATTTTATCTTTACCATGTTTGAAAAGTGGTACCTAATGTGCTAATAAAAAATGAAACCCCGAATATATGCGACACCGGCGATTAAAGGATTAAGGGTAATCCAGCATTCGTTCAACGTCTGGCGATTGCTGGGCGAGTGTCATTCAAATCGAGGAGGTTATAATAGAACCTACTTGCTCAAATTTGACAATGTAAGGAATTCTCTGGGCATCCCGATAATCTATGCCCCCGGACCCCCCGCGGGGCATTATTATCCAGCTCATCACTGGCCGTTCACGGCACCTATTGGAAAAAGATACCCCCCGCGACGTCAACTTGGGCGCCGCTAAACACACGGTTGCCCTGACAATAGCGATGACGTCACAGATGACATAACGGAGGTTCATCTACCCCCTTATTAGCTCCGTCTAGTGAGTAGTATTTGTGATGTGACGTCATCACGCTGGTGAAGCGGTAATCTGCACAAGCGGGAATTATAATAATAATCTCGCGATAACTTACCGGTAATCTCCGGGTGGGAATCTACAGATCCAAATATACAGCTGGCCCCCGCCAAACACGCCTACATTGACCGATGTTGGTTAATGCGGGGCCAGCGTCGCAGACGATTTTTCAACATTAAATTAGCATTGAGTCAACTTCTTCTGGTGTATTTGAAGGCAAGGTCTACCAGTTAATAATTTAATATTTAACGGTAATTGTCCATATAATTTTGTAACAAAATGATACAATAACTTTTTTTATCATAATGATACAATGACTTTGGGATTTGGAATCCAAATGTATTCTAAAATATATAGAATATAATCACTATATATCATCGTCTACTACTATACCAACACATTTGTTAAATTTAACAAGCAAAATTCAAACTGTAGAAAAGCGGGAATACTTGTCACATGATGATGCTCAACGTAAAGTGACCCAGCGTATGCGTTGACTGACAGATGGTGGACCAGTATTGGACGGCTTACTGTCAGTGATTATCACACAATTAAACTGCTCAATTAACTGTGTTAATCTCGCCTGGTCAATCAAACATGGCATGTAGACATAATCCCATCTGGTTAGATATCTACATAATCACTGAGAGAACCGTTATCATATTATACATACACCATTGTGACTATAATTAGATTTATCATGTTTATAGTGGCAGAATGAACGGTCGCATATATTTTATTTCCAGAGAAAAAACATAGCTCTACATAGGCTCGCTGGTCAGAGATATCAAGATCGACTTAATATAACAAGTTTTTCAGAGCTCGTTTGTCGTAGATATTAAAAGTGACATCTATTTCGTCTTAAGATATAATTAAAATTTTACTTTCAGCTCGTTGTGTCAGACTTGAACACGGACTTGTGCTGGGCATTCGATTATGTTATGTTTGGTTCATTTATCAAATAATGCTTCATTTCATTTGTCAACTTTAAAAAAACTATATATATCATCCAACAACCTACTTAACTTAAATCATCAGTTTGACTTTTAGCTTTTAATCAGGCTGATATTTGAATCACTGTTATCTCTATCCTGTTAATAATTGTCTGTTCAGTTTATTTACCCAAGGAAGATAAAATCAATTTTCCTTGATTTTCCTGATAGTGATTGTCCATAGTCTGATAATACAGGCATATCTAATGACTGACATAAAAAAACAAACAGTCCTCCCGTGCACAGCCCAGTAAACACGCGACGTTGATCAAAAGTTGTTTTAATGTTGGCCTACCGTCTGCGACGTTGGACGTCGCAGACGGTAGGCCAACGTTAAAACAACTTTGGATACAACTTTGGATTAACGTCACATGTTTGCAGGGTAATGAAGCCATGACAGAGGGACACATTGTGGAGACGTTTGTATCTTGAACCTGCAGTAAATAACACGCACTTACATGTTTCCTCAGTAAGCATTTTTCTATATTTAATATCTGCGGGTCGTTTCTCTAAGAAATCTTATCTTAACTTTCAGTCATTCATCATTAAAAAAGCTAAGATCATCTTAACGGTTAATGATAAATATATAACTGATCGCTAAGATAAGATTTATAATGGAAACAAGCCCCAGGATGATTTTGAAACAATAGTTGTGATATTTTGATGCGAACAGAAATCGCTGATGGTGCGATTGAGCTTATTATAAAAACTTGACATTTTAATTTTTAGGAACATAATTATCTTTGTCTTATTATTATTATTATTATCAGTAAATATGGTGCAGTTGCAAATGTTATTATATACATTGCATTGTATCCATATAAAGTTAATATCAAATATATCAAACATTATTTTCACAAGAAAGATCTTATGATTTTATGATATCTACCTGTACATTAACTTTTTCATTAACCCTTTCAGTTTTGGCGCTCATAAAAAGTAATGAGTGGAAGATATAAAATATACAGGAGCAGCTTTATAAAAAAACATACCAATAATAATTATTATTTGTTAATTATAGCAGATGTAATTTATAAATGTGAAGAATTATCATTTGTATATAATTATATATATAGCTGTGAATCACATTAAACCGATTGCTTCAGCAATTAAGTAGTTAAGATTAGTCATAGGTAATCATAGAAGTAATCATTTACATCCATGTAAATTATGAGTCACCGTCATGCTAATTATGCCACATTAGCAGAATAACATTAAGTAACGATTCAATTATAGTCAATTATGGAAACCGGTCGTTGGTAATAAGATCGACAATAATCATTATTTTATCAAATTGCAATGGGAATACAATTATGACAAAGTTGATAGAGTAACTATATGATGTGTTGAACAGGAGCTCAATTGAACAGAAGATTCCATAGAAGTCGGAACTGGGTGAATAATACGGACGTAGACAGTGCAGCCAATGAGAGCACGACAGATATGCTAACTTATTGTAACCAAACGTGAGTATTTTGAGTATTTTCTGTATTAGCTGTACTTACCGTATCTACCTCTACTTTGCCAAGATATTTACGGTTATTTGAAGTTCCCCCCACTTGAAGTTGTGTCTCGCTGACGCGATCCACAACTTCAAGTGAGTGAAAATTATTCAGATTTGACCAAATGGAGGTGAACGATTTTTAAATCGTACTGGTGATTATCACGCTTTATTTTTAACATTTTTAACACGTTTTATCTTTAGCATGTTTTAAAGCTGGGATTTAATCAGCTAATACAAAATAAAAAAATATAATAATCGTGACCGACGGTTAAATGTTTTAATGGCAACGGAACGATAGTTAGAATGTTCTCGCCCTCCACTATGTCTGTAACACGTTGTGGAGGGTGGCGTTTGCTAACTACGGAACGACATATGTTTTATGAGCTGATACAGTCACGCGAGGGAAAGTGCTCATGTAAATTAGTCATTGTGCGGAATTCAAAACTTGATGCGATTTTACATATGTCAAACAGTTAAACCACACAAGAACAAAGGGGTTATGTCCATATAACCTTCTTGGCAGGAGTGATCGTGCGGTTTAAATACAGATGGAAAATGAGTAGATGGTATCACGTACTGTTGTTTTTCATGATCACCGCGGGGTGGCGCTCACAGTCCTGCCTCGTATTCTGTCAATTAACCCAATAGTTGTTTTCTACAACGCTGGACCGGAATTAACTACCATTCTTCCACCATCTAATATTAAACCACTGCTTGTTTAATGATGACCCACCGTCTAAGACGCTGGGCCGACATTAATCCAGCATTGGTTCAACCTCTTGTTTTTTGCTGGGATGTTTGTCAGGAAACCAACAGTAAGCGTGTAGATTATAAGGTGTACTAGTGCCCTCTGGTGAATACCACAGCAGTGTTGAGTCAAATCAAAAATGTCCTTTTCCTCTGGATCGAGGGCTCTGGTATAGTGGTTATCGCTGCCGTTCTGCCACACCGAACCTTATGAGCTCGCTCCCCGCTCTGGTATAAAACAAAATGTTTCTTCCCCTCCCACTCCTAGATACGCGGTATGCCCTATTGCAGGAGCCTCTGTAACCGATGGGTGGCGTTTAACCGGTATTTTCACAAAAGTGGCCTAAATCTCATTGATTCATTGATTTATTGATTCATTATTCATTCGTTCATTTATTCATTCATTCATTCATTCGTTCATTCATTTTTAATGTCACTGATTCATACCCTGATGACATCGCAAGGCTGACAAACTGACCACCATGTTCTAGCGGGCCTGGCTCTACGGTGATCACCAGAGCGCGCTAGCTGACTAGGGCCAACACCGCTACCGTCTTATCGGTAGGCGGAGTCACTGTCTTTTTTACACGGGCAGCTGTGGAAAAATGTCAGTCACTGCGGCCGAGCTCCACGCAATGTGAGTAGCTTGGCTTAGCCGGGTAACTGATTCATACTAGCATATTGAACCTTTCCGATTTAAATCAGTGGAAATTTGGATAAGTCAATTTGACCCGATTTGGAAGACTATATTATCAACTTTAACATTTGAAATAAATTATCACTAAAATCATTATAAATAATCATTGTTTTCACACCTGTTAAAATATATATACAAGCGTGTGGGTATAAAATCATACATGTGCTAAAATCCAAATACACTAGTGTGTGGTAAATCTAACTTCGTGTGAATTTAACCCTTTGACTTGATCCAGGGATGCTGGCGGAAATATAGCAAATTTGACGGAAATTTCCGTCATGTATGGTCAAGTACATTAACGAATGGCGACAGAAATGTCCATCATGTATAGTCAGGGGAAGTTAGAAAAAAACCTGAAACAAATTCTTTACCAAAATATTTTTGAACAACGGTCTTGTATAAAGCCACACAAAAATTGTTTACTCTGGATATTCATAGGAGAATTTTTAGGAAATGGCCGAGTGTCTCACATAAATCACATAGGGGGTAGTAATTAATGATCAATTTGTTTACAAATGTGCTGATTAAATGATTGGAAGTAGCTATACAATAAATAAACGACATAAAAAAAATGACCGCCAAATTTTTCATTGATGGAAAATTGCTTGCGCCTGTTCTGTTTTCCAACGCTGCAGCAAAGTCGCGGATGCTAGAACAAATTTTCTACAGCATGACCATAATTGATACAGCGTTGGGTCAACGTCTTATTGCGTAGCTACAATACCGGCCAAGTGATTAACCTTGTATATTAACACTGTCCTTTGATGTTTACTGTAAACTATTTACATTCATTCCAGTCAATGATTTCTTTTCTTTCTCCAGTTATACAATGAAGAGTCATTTGAAAAGTGTAGCTGTGTCTACAACATCAAGAATATGTATTCTGTTGAACGTGTACTTTGTTAATATTTTCATTTTTTTCTTTTTAAAGGCAATTGGTAGTGGTAGGCCTAATCCACGTATTATTATACGTTTTTAATGTTTTTTAATTATTGTCGTGTGGTAACAGTCGCGAAATTAAAACTTTATTTTTTGCATACATCAGCACATTTGTAAATAGCCTTAAAATAGTTTATAAATTAACATAGGGAATAGGCTCATTTGATGCTCTTGTCGGCAAATTAATCGTAGTGCAATCACTAGGCCTACATGGTTTTTAGCAGCTCTTATTCTAAGCAGTATTTCATTTGGTTGGGTACGTTTCTGCATAGAAAATGTCATTCTTTTTCATATAATATTATGCATTACGTTATTTATATCACACCTCACTGAGATGTTTACAACATCCAGCTCAGGTACCAGCGGGTACCAGCGGGTGGTACGTGTGACGTCATGGATGTGAGCTGATATGACGTCACAGGTAATGATCTGCCTTAAACACAGCATCACCTTGTGAACACTTGAACGTCACTTGTTGAACAAACTGTGAGCAGGTTGAATCGGCCTTTACCACTCCCATAATCAAGTGCCGAAATCACCTTTAATCTTCAAATCTATACTGCACTGAAGTACAGGCCAGCAAACACGAGACGTCAATCCGATGTTGTTTTATTGCTGGCCCAACATTAAAACAACATCGAATCAACGTCTCCTGTTGGCTGGTCATTCACCTGACTAAACGTGTTAAATTAAACATATTAAGGATACAATGACTTCCTCTAATCACATTATCACATTCACTTTATATCCTTAGCACGATTTCCTTCAGATGTTTCTCCAGTTATGATTGTTGAATCACAGGCTCCAATAGCTTCTAAAGTGAGGCCTAGACTATACGATCCACATTTAGCATTTACATGTAGTTTTCTACACTTTTCAGAATATATTGCTTTGCTACTATTTATACATAATCTGATAACACTAGCCTATTTACTTATTTTATATCTACTTTTAGTGCGGTATTGTTGTTTTGTTTTTTACACCTATTCATTGACGTCTATCATACTCGCAGTAAATTGTGAATAAAATAAGCTTGTTGAATTTATTTTAATGAATTAAGTATCATGAATGTCTTAGGTGCTAATAAATCATCTTTCCTATTTTTCTTATAAAATATTATTCCTAATTAGCGAAACTTTTATTAAAGATTGAACTAAACTGAAGAATTTTTTTCAACTTACTAAGACTGATTTTCTTTAACAAACGACATTTTATCCTTATACACTCGTGATCAATACCTAAATGTTGCTAAAATATTGTCTTTTAAATTGACTATAAAAACAACTCTTTCATCCAGACAGCTTTGGTGATTTTGAAAGCTTGAACACTTGACAAATGAAAAATATTACGTCCGACAATTTAATTTGACTACAGCACTGAGAGTGTGTCTATGGCGTACCCCGTCTGGTGGTAATAAATTTAACTAATTAATCAAAGGCTCGCGGTTTTTATTCAGCCTCAAAGTCAGTCCGTTGGGCCAAGGAAACAAGATAGAGAACGAGACTAACCCCTAAAGCGCTAAATTTGGATAATTTTAATTTTCACTCACTTGAAGTTGTGCCTCGCTACCGCGATCCACAACTTCAAGTGGGTGAAAATTACGCAAATTTGTTTAATTTGAGACCAAACATTCCCAAATTTTGCTGTCTAATGACTCATTTCGTTCCCAATATCAGTGATTTTATCGACCAATAAAACAGATTAAAAATAAATGAAAAAGACTATAGCAGTGCTTAGCGATGTAAGGGTTAATTAGCAAAATAAAAGTATACAAAAGAAAACTGAAATAAAGTGTTGTGACTTTAGCGCTGACGTCACAACACTTTTTAATTGTCTTCATATTCACAAATATGCAAAAAAATAAACAATCGAATTTAATTTTTCAGGTCATTTTATTCAAGGATATTAAACTCACCTAAAAATGAGTGTAACGTACTATATTAATAGTTATCTGGCGAGTTTGGGCGGCAGAGGGTCATTTGAAGCAGATGGTGACATGACATGTGACTGGAGTATTTTATGGTAACTTGACAGACGAAATCTATGCTCTCTGTCTGCTGACAATAAATGCTCCCCTCCCTGCTGAGTATTTAATCAACCTAATAACTCACACACTTTAAGTCTAGACCAAACTAAGCATGGTCACTCTCACTCGACCCTTTCAATCCTGAATTTACCATTGTCATCTTCATCCACTACAAGCCGCGAATTGCTGCCGCAATTCTCGACTTGTAGTGGATAAAGATGACTGGAAGTAGGTGATAAATTAAAGAAAATACCATGTATTCGTAGAACAGTTTCATCGAAATTTGCTTTCCATAACCCTTAGTTGTGAGGAAATAGTCTGTTTTCAATTATGTAAAATGATGCTTTGATGCATCGTGAGGGTTAAAGGGTTAATCCATATCCTACTGATCACGAAAATAATTGTTGTTTTTAATCTGTTTTAGTAGTTGATCAAGTCACTGATATTAGGAACGACATGAGTGTTTAAATATCAGAATTTGCAAACGTTTGACCTCAAATGAAACAAAGATGAGTTATTTTCACCCACTTGAAGTTGTGGGTCGCGGCAGCGAGACACAACTTCAAGTGGATGAAAAATTAGATCAATAACTTAGCAGGCTGAGGGTTAAATTTAACCTTTTAAGCACCAATTTCGATTCACTTTGCTGCCCATCAAACATAAGACGTAGAGCCCATGTTGGTTTACAGTTGGTCCAATTCGGTCTTTTGAAATTTTATTTAATATAAGCGTAATCACACTTTCGAATTTTAGAAAATCAAGTAGTTTTGTTGATTTTCCTCAATGAGGAAGTGGATCAGACGATCACAATATATATTAATATTTGAAGGCCAGCTGTGTGTTTGTCAGTGCTGTTTTAACGTTAAGAGTCTACGTCTTCGACGCTGACCCAATATCAATCCAGCATTGGATAAAGTCTGTGTTCGTTGGGCCCATACTCACTGATCTATTATAATCAATTCTTTACCCGATAAGTTATCTTATGTTAATTTTCAATCTTTTTATTAATTTGAGACCAAA
The DNA here is from genome assembly GCA_964017125.1 of Flabesymbios commensalis. Lineage (NCBI taxonomy): Eukaryota > Metazoa > Annelida > Polychaeta > Terebellida > Flabelligeridae > Flabesymbios > Flabesymbios commensalis. The sequence goes on along the minus strand of OZ024916.1, from coordinate 23,322,439 downwards.
CATTTGCAAATCTTGATGTTTAAACACACATTTCATTCCCAATAATTGTGATTTAACCTGCTAATAAAACGAATTAACCCTTTAACCGCCGGTTAAAAAAAGAGTTGACCTCTATTTTGTCAAATCTAAATAATTTTCACTCATTTGAAGTTGTGGATCGCGTCAGCGAGACAAAACTTCAAGTGGGTGAACATTCAGATTGAATAACTTGGCGGTTAAAGGGTTAAAACGATTTTGGTCGTGCTCAACGCCGAAAGAGTTAACACAAGTCAAGTGTTATACCGCCACCCGAGGCCACAATTACTTATATAATCAATGATCATAGCCACGACCTTTGATGTTCACGGCTAATTACTTCCGTTCAGATGTCTCTGATTTTGCTCTGCTCCAGTTATGAGGTTAAGAGTAATTAGAAAATGTTGTATTCTATATTATTATTTTCCGTTCCACGTGAGTAAAAAAACGTTCTGCTTTGCAATGAGCGGTAAAGGGTGCATTCATTTAACTTTATGGTGGATCTTAGTGAAATTCGAAATGGGGGGTCTAAATGATTACGGATTGCTAGACGTATTTTAAACGTCTGCAAAATGAGTTTAAATTATTTACAACATGGGCAGAATTGAGATCATGTATTTTCAAAAATGCCTAATCCTTAAAGCACAAAATTAAGTAGTTTATTTTTTCACCCACTTGAAGTTGTGTCTCGCTATCGCGACCCACAACTTCAAGTGAGTGAAAACTGCCCATATTTGTTTAATGTAAGACCAAACATTTGCAAATGTTGATCACTCATTTCATTCCCAATAACAGTGATTTGCTCGACCAATAAAATAAAATTTGAATGACTATAGTCGTGATTAGCGGTTTAACCCTTTAACCGCCGGTGCCGAATAAATTGGGTTTTTCACTCAATTATTACCACATTCAGTACCGCCTTTTAAGCATGTTAAAGCCATAATGTGACATCAATCAGCACGATTTGAAAAGAGTTGACCTCCATTTTGTCAAATCTGAATAATTTTCACTCCCTTGAGGTTGTGGATCGCGTCAGCGAGACACAACTTCAAGTGGGGGAAAATTCAAGTTGAATAATTTGAATATTACAATGATTATGATACATTTATAATATCGATGATTTACAATCCATTCTGATGTCAGTAGACCCCCTATATTTGAATGTTTTACACATACAAAATATGACAACTTAAAATTTGTTTCTGAATCTAATATAAACTTTACCAGTGCATTAGCAACTCTATTTCTCAGCAGATTTTATTTTTAATGACACACATCTTTTTACCGATATGGAGGCACTTTGTATTCTGTATTTACCTTATTCAAATTAGATTGACTGAGATGTTTACAGCATCCAGCTCAGGTACCAGCGGGAGGTATGTGTGACGTCATGGATGTGAACGGATATGACGTCACAGTTAATGATCTGCCCTAAGCACCGCATCACCTTGTGAACACTTGAACGTCACTTGTTGAACAAACCGTGAACAGGTTGAATCGTCCCTTACCACTCCGATAATCAAGTGCCGAAATCACCTTTGATTCCAACTCAACTGAACACCAGAAGTAACTATGCTGATCAAATTAAGGACACAATAAAACCTCATAATCACTAAACCCTTAAAGCGCTAAGAGACACAATTCAAATTTTAACCCACTTGAAGTTGTGTCTCGCTACCGCGACCCACAACTTCAAGTGGATGAAAATTACTGATATTTGTTTAATTTGAGGCCAAACATGTGCAATTCTTGATGTTTTCTTGATCATTTCATTCCCAATAACAGCGATTTGATTGCCTTATAAAACGGATTGAGAACGACTATTGTCGTGATTAGCTGTGAAAGGGTTAATGTTATTATCCTCTTAACCCTTACAACGCTAAAATAATTTTGTATAAACCATGGAGATTAAAGGTTTTTTTTCAATTTGAAATCATCATAAATGTCCTAGTTAGCTCCTTCTGATTCATTTGAATACCTATGATATGGGTCTACGTCCATTATAGATATTTTTACTCTTACAGTGCGGGATCGACTTTAGACGTCAGAATCTGACGTCTACAGACGTCAGATTCTGACGACTAAAGTCGATCCCGCGCTGTAAGGGTTAATATCGACGCCCCATGAGGATTGTTAGATCTCGGACCAGCCAATAATATATAATAAATTATGTTTGTGTAAACTTTACAAGTCTAATGATGCAGACAAATAATGTAAGACCATGCATTCGCTCATCTAATTCTGAATTTCTTAATAATATTATTATTATTATTTATATCCACCATTTATAAGGATAAACAGATAGCCATAACAGCAGTAATTTTCAGTGACGCTCATTCCTTATCATTAAACGTTACAACGCCGAAATATATTTGTGTAAACCATGGAGACCAAAGAGTTGTTTTCAATTTGAAATCATCATAAATTAATCCAAGCAAATACAAGACGTTGAATCAATGTTGGTCTAACGTTGGACCAACGGCGTAGACGGTGGACCAATGTTCAATCAACGTTGATTCAACATATTGTGTCTGCTGGGTTAGTTAGCTCTTTCCGCTGTATTTGAAGAATTATGTTATGGGTCTACAGCCATATCATGAATCTCGCATATCATGATTTCATTTTTTTCAAATTTTTTAGCTTTTTAAAGATATTTTTTATCAACATTTCTGAGAACCCAGAGATAACCCAAACAAGCTATTTGTACACCTAAGGATACATGGTTGATTGTTAGCACAGCATCGGGCCACATGTTGATGCCGTCTGCCCAAATTCTTACTTTCGCACACCAATTAACGTCGGTGACTTTTGAGTACCTGTCATCCCGCGGCTGGTTTATTTGTGACATAAAGTGCTGTATAATACATAGCACCGTTTTGTTTACAATGACAATGACAATCTGCGGCTTGGAAACAAAACTAGTTTAGTCTTGTTCAGCGCTTTTAAATTGTTTGCTTATTTTTATATATTTTTAGTTGAGATCAGTAGGCTTTATTACTTTTCATTCATAAAAACAGTGAATTCATCGGCTTATAAGCAGATTTACAACAATTATAGTCTTGAAAAAGTTATGTTCATGCTCAGTCTGCTTTTAAAATCTGGATGTGGTATGGTTTAAACTTTTTACCAAATTAATTAGACCCCTATTTCTAATATCCCCCCCCCCCTATATTAATAATTATCAGGTCATCTTAGGGCCCAATATGCTGTTAATTTATTAAGAACTTGTAAGTAATTACTGAATAAAACGAACAAATACACAATATCAGGCATATATTTTTAAACGCGCAATCTAGTCCAATTGTCCACAGCACTGACAGGGTGTCTATAACGTACGCCGTCTGGTGACAATAAATTAAACTAATAAATCAAAGGCAGTGATATACGAGGGAAATGTAAAAGAAGGACAGACGTCCTGTTGTATCTTATTTCACTGCAGATCCACAAGTATGATAAATACTGGAGCAAACTAATTATTATGTCAATATTTTAAATATTGTTTTTTAATTAAATTCTGATTTTTATATTCATATGGTCCTGGGGCGGAGAGGGTCATCTGAGACAGATGGTGACATGACACGTGACTGAAGTATCTGACGTGACAGACGAAATAAATAATTGTTCCTTTCTTGCTGACAATGAATGCTCCCTATCTCTGCTGGTAATTAATGCTCCCTTTCTATTTATAATGAAATGTTTTTTACCTGCTGAGTATTTAATCGACCTGATAAATCTGGTTTTATTCTCTGACAGTTCACGCATGTGCAAGTCTGCAAAGCCAAAACACAGTATCTGCTTACTTGAAAAGTAAGTAGATATTGCTTTTTGGCTTTGCACGTTATAGTGTTGTACTCAGCAAGTAGCCGTGGAAGAGTCCAACACCGCAAAGTTGTGAGTCTTGAATTGTTAAAAGCGTCTTCCCTGTTGATTTTCAACATGCATGGGTCAGACAAATGTCCATATTATTTTGATTACTAGGTGAAAAAATGAACTCGGCATGCGTAGATGTAGTAAAATGTTGCTGATTCTAATAAACCTATTTTCGACCTGATTAATCTGTTAATCGAGTCTTGGATGATTATGAGCGCCCAAAGTAAGACGTACATTTTTTAGGAGTGGGCACAATCTGTGTGTTAAACCTGCAGTTTCAGTCACATGAGTGCTATTTATCTTCCCTACAACAAGGCTAGACTTCTTGACGTCGCAGATCTGCGACCCCGAATAGCCTATGGCCTTGCTGTAGGGATGATAGATCTACTCTCCCTCGTCCTATGACCTTTCTTGCCTTTTCCTCACATACGTCTATAGCGAAGTCAGTAAATATAGGCCTACGGCTGGTTTACTGACAATAAATTATTCAAACATCTTGTTCACATACATCACTGTAATATACTAGAAACAGAATAAATGGGCTCCTATATTTTATTCAAATAAATATACTCACGTTTTTAATTTCCCTAGTTTTATCATACTCAGGTACTTAACACAGTATTGCATTTACTTTAAACTGAGGCTTGTGGGAGCAAATCACAGCTCGAAGTAAATGTAATTCGAAGCATGGAAGGATAGTCTGTTTTGAAGTTCAGTTTTTGGCTGAGACACACACGGTCACGTGGGGTTTCCTTCTTTTTATTTGTCCGCATGTTCAGCTGATATTTTTATATGAAGCCGAACTAACCACCGTCGACACGCAACATTCAGATGGAATAGTATTCACATGCCGAAGCGTAATCATTTTTGTATTATTTTTATTCGGAACGTTTTAATATGACCTTCATCTTGACATTGCCCGCATTTCAACATGTTCAACGGCGTTTTTGAAATATCCAGGCAAAAACGACGCGTTGGACCAATGTCGATTTAATGTTGGTCCGCCGTCTACGACGTCGGCCCAACATTAAAACAACATTGGTTGGTCGTCTCGTGTTAGCTGGGATAGTTGTCATGAGACCGGACACGCCAATTTTCGGATCATTGAGATGATGGTACATTTATCGGCCAGACAGACACACGTCCATGTGTGCTGATTTTTATTATAATTATTTACCTCTACCTCTACAGGTTTTAAAGGTTTTCTAGACCGTTTACATGTCAACATTGACATATTGGTCATTTTTATTTCTTTATTTTTTGTACGTTTTTTTTATGCGGTGCGAATCGGTTGTGCGTTCGGTTGTCATTATTATCCCATGAATTTGAACAGTTTGGGTCACTGCATATGTGTGCACCAAGGAAAGATATCAGCCGCAGCGGGACTTGAACCCGGTACCCTCAGGCTCTGAGTCGACCACGCTACCAATGAGCTATCCTGGCTAATGTCCATATGCACGTTATATTTAGATAGAAATGTGATCTCTGCAAAGCCAAAAGGCAGTATCTGCTTACTTGTAAAGTAAGTAGATACTGCCTGGTTATATCCAGCCTCATACACACGTGTCGATTGTTGTTATTTTCTTATTTCAACACTTTTTAGCGTGGCCCCCTTTTTGACACTACCGGCATTTTTTATATTTTTTTCATTTGTTATTAATGCTTATTTCAAAGAACACGTAGCGTTTATATAGAGGCCGGTTATCAGGGCAGACGGAGTCCTATGACCGCCATCTGTTATAATATAGACTGTATAACACACTGTGTCACACTCCATGACGGCGTGATGGAGTTGACACACTCCGTCACGCAGGGACATAAGACAAGGAAACTATCACTTAAAGCGTTTTATGCATATTTCAAATGCGGTTTCTGAATGAGAACATCATCAATGATGTTAGTACTCCACGAACAAAACATATTAGACTTAACATTTAAAACTATTATTCCTATTCAAACCTACCCGCGACACACAACTTCAAAATGGTGAAATTTGCGGTTTCTGAATGAGAGTATCATCAATGATGTTAATATACCAAGAACAAAACATATTAGATTTAACATTTAAAACCATTACTCTTATTCAAACCTACCCGCGACACACAACTTCAAAATGGTGAAAATATGTGATAATTGTAAAATTTGTCATCAAATGTATGACATCCGTTATGATAGGGTTAGTGATTAAGGCACATCGTAGCAGAGTTTTCTATCAACATGGCATCTGCGTTTATTTACCAATAAAAAAAACTTTCAGACTTTGTGAATTTTAGTTCAAAAATAATTTTAATGTTTCGTGATAATAATTAGTAATTTTTAATACAAAAAAATGCGAAGATTACTTGTATAACATATAATCACTGGCAGATCCATTGAGACGTAGTATGATGAGATTAAACCTACACTTAAATCTGCTTTTATAGTTTTTCCTCAAATCTGTATCGCTCTATTACCCCCTTAGGGTTTACCCGCTGGACGATAGCGACACCTAGTGAATACAACATAATTGCTCACACGGAAGCCACCTGGTGAGTCTGGAAATAGTATTTATTTATAACTGTGCCACCTGTCGCCATGTTTGATTTTTCTGTTTGTATTGGGGAGTGGTTTGTCAGGAGTTTGAACAATAGATGATGGAGGGAGACAGTGATGCTTCTAGGTTATAAACGAGGAATTTATATGTTTACGGGCGGATGAATCTAAACCGTATCATAACTGGTGAGGCGGTAAATCAGCTCACGTGCGTGATTGTGTCCCCATGCCTCCGCACAACAAAAGAACACCTGTGGATGATCGCGCCGTATAAGCGATAAAATAGCTTATAGGCATACTATCCAAGCGTCAGAATCAGATTCTGCTGTTCAAGCAATAGAATCAGATGTTCAAGCGTAAAGAAAAATTATACTAGTCAATCGTAAACAAATACTGTTCAAGTAACATAAAGAAACTGATACTGTTTATGGGTCAAAAACATATTCATGCAGCTGTTTGAATGAAAACAACAGATTCTGTTTTATGAATCACAAGAATACGTCTGCTGTTTGAATAACAAAAACATATTATGATGTTTGAGTCACAAGAACAGAGGTTGTTGTTCGCAGAACAAAAACGAAATATGTTGTTTGAGGTACAAGAACAGAGTCTGCTGTTCGAAAAAAAAGTACAAATTATTTTGTTTAAAAAACAAATTCAGCTGTTTGAGTCACAAGAACAGAGTCTGCTGTTTGAGTCACAAGAACAGAGTCTGCTGTTCGAGTCACAAGAACAGAGTCTGCTGTTTGAGTCTAAGAACAGAGCTTGCTGTTTCAATGACAAAAACAAACTTTGATGCTAGAATAACAAGAACATATTCTGTTTGAGTTATAATAAAATATCATGTTGTTTGTGTCAGGAGAACAGATTCTACTGTTTGAATAATAATAAAGAATTATGCGGTTTGAGTCACAAAAAACAGATTCTGCTGTTTGAATAATAAGAACAAAATATGCTGTTTGAGTCACAAAAACAGATAATGTTGTTTGAATAATAGGCCTAAGATAAAAAATATGCTGTTTGTTTACAATATTTGTAAAACAAATCATACTATATAAGCATATAATAAAACAATCATACTGTTCAAAACCGACGATGCATAAAATGAAAACAGCGACACATAAAATCATGAGATGGTCCAAATAAGTTTAAATATCTAAAAACAGACATATTAATTCCTTATTTTTTCTTTTTGTTTCCGAAGGAAGGCAAAATTTAAAAGTATTCTGTATAGTAGTTTTGTTTAATTTATATGTTATGAAATATCGTAACATTTTCTCATTAAAATTATGTTTTCAAAATCTATTAGTTTTTAGTACATTTATAACTGTTGTCAATCTGAGTAAACAGATAAAATCTCTCACAATAGTTCCATTTTATAACTGGGAATCCATCAGATTGATGACGATACCCCCACCTCCGCCCCGAGCAAAGATTTGACATGTATGATTTGACAGGGCTATATTTTCCTTAATTGCCTTCTTCTTGGTTCCCATCCCACTAGACACTAGATCCTCAGTCGATATTAAATGTCTTTATTTCACAACACACAGGAGATAATTATATACAATTCGCTTCAGCAGAAAATGAAAATTTTGTGAGAAATTGATATCCAGTATTAAACAGAAAATTTCAAAAGAAAGAAAAAAAACAATTCCATTTAGGTTTCTGTTTAAAATCACTCTTCAAATAATCTAATTTATCACATTTCACATTGTGTCCCTGGCTTCCAGATTGTGACAAAGGAGCTTGTAAATTGATAAAAGCGGGTCTTGTTGGTGGTGTTTATTATGGGATGGGGGTCACTTGGGGTCATAATGTTGATTGACGGACATCGTGTCAGGTGCTCTTCCCGCTGTGAAGAAAGAGGAAAGAAAGTGGTTAGAGAACATACGAGGAGTCGCGAGACTGTAATTAAACGGTTAAGTTCTGTCACGGCCTTAGTGATGGGAACGGGATGCCCACATCTACCTTTTAAAATGTATTATTTGAAATAAAATATATCTTCAATATATGCGTATTTGTTTTCAATTAAGAAGAATATAATTCTTTACTAGCAGCCTATATCGATTTAAATGTTGATATACAAGCTACATTTTAGCTATGAACTTTTTAAATAGAAATATAATTTTTATTTTATTTTTTATATTGCTTTTAGCTTTAAGCTAGAATTTATTTCATGAATCGTGAATTTCCTTACTCTGTCCTTTTATTGGTGTGTTTGTTCTTCAGATAAAACTGAAAAAAAGGTTAGAAATGGTTTCATTATGAAACGTGAAGGCTATTTTTCCCATATCTATTTTTTAAAGCACTGCTCCTCACACTTGATATCCAAAGCACCACACTGAACAGCCTGACCCCTCTTCTCAAGGTGTCACCTCTGACATGACATCTTCTCATATGACCTGACCTATAAACAGGCTACTCATCGTTGAGTACCAGACCCTCCATGATGCGTTGACCTCCTATCCAGTTACCAACAAGCCAGTGAACAAGAGACGCCAACCCAGTGTTAAATTAATGCTGGGCCGACGTCACAGACGTTAATCTGACATTGGGTCGACTCCTCGTGTTTGCTGGGAAGTGATAATGCCTGGAAAGTCGGAAATCGCGGGTTCGTCTTCTGCTTTGGCATTCAAGGTTCAAAGAACCAACAGTTTCTTCCCTGCTCACTCTCAGATATTCAACATTGTGGGGAGTCTCCGTGACCGAATTTCAAATCATATCTGTAGGGCAGTGTCATTTTATTCATCCCACCATCCTCGTGACTGATGTCAAAAAAATCCGTTTGACGCCAAGAGGAAGTTCCACCCAGTACTTCTATATAGTGGGAAAAAATTATTATTATTATTATTAAAATATTATTTAAATAGAATGGAGAATTACTTTGTGCGGAGGTAGACCTAGGGAATTCAGCTGACCTTAAGTACTGTCACTAAGTCACTAAGTGTCATCTTCCTATTCTCTTGCTCTTTTTATCCCTGAGCTAGGCTCACCTTAGACCTTGTAATGGCTTCAAAATCCATGAGGATTTCAAAAGTGAAAGAGGTATATGGGTCATATTTTCTTTAAAATCAGATACGAAAAAGGTCAAATAGAACCATGAAGGTCATCGAGGAGCATTACTGACAAACAGGTCACGTGCAATAAACAGGTCTCAGCAGATTTATTTACAAAACTTTACATATTCCCATTATTTTTTATTTCCCGCCATTTTTTAGAAAACAATAAATATGAAATTAAAGATCATTTTGGTGTCAATGCCGGGCAATACACGTTGGGTGGACTGCGGTCAGTTTATCCCCCAGGTCAGTTGACCCACCCGTTGTGCGCTGTAGATCGATTTCAGCACATGTAAAAAAAATCCAACAAAGAAGTCTTTTTGCAGCAAAAAGTGAAAATCGTCGTATCTGGTATGTGAAGGGCTGTAGGTATTACTATTGCAGATGTGAAATTCTTGGTTCGGGGGATGATTATTGCTTGTTTTACGTTTATTTTTAGCATTTATTTGTTAGAATTTTTTATCTGTTGAGCTCAGATAATCAAGCAAAACAATATAATGTTCCTTTTGGCATAGAGTCAGTTGATCCATAAAAGTGCTTAGTTGAGCCATGGATCAACTGAGGTCAGCATTGATCAACTGACCCCAGCATTGGTTACCTCACCTGACCTATCAAGTGTGGATTGTACATTATAACATATTTAAAAGTTGATTTGTTATTTAAAACAGCTGATGTATTTCAGGTGTATAATGTTGGATCAACTGACCCCGGTAGGTGGATCAACTCACCCCGACACTGGGTAAGTTGTTCTAAAAGAACATCTTACAAAAATTAAACTTGTAATTCACTGACGGACATTAAGTTGTAGTATACAATGCAATATAGAGCATTAACGTCCTTAATTTTCTGTGGGTTTTGGACGTTTTAAAAAATCGGCTCAACTGAGGGGAAGTTAGTAACAGACCTTTTATATAAATTATGATGTGGTTGACAACTCACCTAATAATTCAATCTATAACTGGTTTTGTTAATGTAGTCACGGCGCATGCGTCAGTGTGGACCACCACAGGACAATATATGACCATGACGTGCCATATGGTCCGTCTCGGGGGATTCCCTACCCGCTGTGTGACGTCACGGAATACCCCATATCTTACCAAACCCTCTATGTGCTACTATGCATTGAAAATAAGTAGAATAATTTTAATGTTGGATCAAATTCTGTCTCGTTGATCTAATATAACCTTCAACCAGAATCCGGCCAACATCATTTGTTTGTGAGATAGGGTACTATGCCGTGCAAAGCCAAAAGGCAGTAACTGCTTACTTTTCAACTAATCATTTACTGCCTTTTGGATTTGCATTGCAATACTACTTATTTTCTGTGACCTCCACTTGGTAGAATGTATGCTACTCAATATGTATAACTGAATATATTTTTCTTTTTAAAAAAATGCCTCATTCTGCAAACACACTCTGTTATGTAGTATGAAGCCAGGGATATTTTGAATAATTGCACAGTAAATGTTCCCCAGGGAGCAAACGGTTAATGAGTTTGTAAACCCGTTATTTCAGGTCACATGACCCGTTACAGTTCAATCACCCGGATGATAACTCACCGTGACAATGTATCACGTGATCATTACTGCACAGGTCACGTGGCCTATTGTGACAGAGATATATCTATGTTATCAAAAACAGCGATCAAACAAAACAAAACCGACTTATAACAAACAGCGCACGTTGGAATATGTTTGCTTAACGTTGGGCCAGTGTTGCAGATGTTGACCCAGCGGTGATCCAACACATGTTTTTAAAACAGAACCATAAACAGTCAAGTTTGATGGCGCGTTCTCATATTTCATAAAGAAGAAAGACATTCGATTATTCAGCCATATATAATGGCATGTTTATAGTATGTATTTTTCTGGTATGCATTTTACCTCATATTAATACATGCTTAAAATAGAACTACATAATACTCGCACGTTTCTAAAAAATACTTCGATATTCATTGGATCTGAATGTGTGAACCCCTATTATCTATTGCAAATACACTGATATTCTATTATATCTGCAAATATTATACTCTTTAAAATAATCATGGTGTGCTGAAAATGTGAAGTATCAACAAAAGCCACGTTTTATAAAAGCGTATAAGACTATTAAACTGATAAATCTGAATAAACTCTTATGTTGTGAAAATATGAGCTCGTTGAAATTAGGTGAGAACTGTCAGTGATAAAATAGGCATGGCGTGAGAAAAACACGCAGGTTACGCAACAAAATATATCTGTGTGTGGATGTGAACAAACTTCGTGTATTTGTACCTCTAAAATAATTTATCACATCGTATTTCTCAAAAAAATGACGCAATTATACGGAAATACGTACCTTGTCTGGAACACTTTATATAAGATAAAAGTCAGTAAACACGAGATGTTAACCCAATGCTGGCTTAATGTTGTGCCAGCGTCGAAGACGATGTGCCAGCCTTATAACAGCATATTGGGCCCAATTACTCTTGTTTGCTGGGAAGTATGCTGAACATTACTGGATCATTGTGGGATCATTGCAGGGGAATATCCCAGTAAACACAAAACATTTATACAATATTGGACCAACGTCGAAGACGTTGGGCCAACGTTGTACAATTTTTTCGTGTGTGCTGGGATGTTGATCATAAAACAGTATTGTGAAAGTTTTGAACCTTTTGCTTTAATATCTTACAAAATACAATAATGTATACACGATAGGAAATAATCACGTTTACGAAGAAAGTAAATATAAATAGAAGTAGTTTATTACCGGTACGCCAGATCTTAATGATCTATATATCTATGTTAACCCTCTGAGTGCCACATCTACCACGCATTTTAATCACTGGTGGTCGTTTCAATTGCACATAAATGTGATCCCTGTTTTTAAATCACCCCTTTTTTCATAGCAGAGCCATGCACGCAATTTTATTAATATATTTCCCCCTCTGCGTTCATTATTCATATACTATTATTGGATTGTTGAAAGCCGAAGCTGCCGCTTTGAACAGATTGAACAAAACAGCTCGATCAGATCGTCGAGGAAGATGGATAATTTGTGTTGACGTGCGATCAGACAGTAACTGATAGAATTAACAGTGATTTATTCTGATTTTTCCGATTTGTTTGATTTTTTCTGGTTGACTCGCTAGGAGGCGTTGATCGTAAGGTGAGTGTCATTATAAGATCATTGCTTCCGGTTGTTTCTGGTTGACTCGCTAGGCGGCGATCTTAAGGGAGGGGTCATTATAAGATCATTGTTTGTGATATGTTGACAAATTATCTTTGTGCGCACGCTTTTCTAGCTGAACAAACCATTAACCTGTTAACTCTCTGGCCTTCGTGAAAATAGAAAAATAAAATTATGTAACTAGAAGTGACGGATTCTCTTATAGTTTTTTTTTTAAAAAGGATTTTTTCAGAGTTTTTGTTTTTTTGTTTATAAAAAAAGATGAATAAATTTGTTTTATTTTATTTTGAAGATGTATTTCAACCATTTATTTCTAGATGCATTGTTTTAATATTTCCCCGACAACGATGACATAATTATGTAAACCGTTATTTTTAAAATTATGTGTGTTGTTTGTAATATGAAATCAATTATTTTAACTCTTTGTGTACACAATCCTGAGTTTTTGGCTTGATGTTTGAAGGATGGATATATATTATCTCTGAGAGTGTCCAGTGGACTCTTCCCGCGCCGTGAACACTGGTGAAGTTCCGACTGTAGCCACGTGCTGTGGGCGTGGTCAGAGATGCTTGACAACGCCACCGTCACGTGATAAACGAGCCTAGTGACGGATGGATGTCGTGGCCATGCATGGTCAAGCAATGACAAACTGACCACCTCCCACGCCCCAATCACCTTGACCTTGCCCTGTTGACCTTCAACGTGAAAAAGTGGACACCGACCACTCGGCACATCCCATCCCATTTGGTTAATTCCTTAAAAAGCATCCTGTCAAAAAGGCTCGAAAGTTGAGATTGGAGATTGAGTTATGGCGGCCGGAAGCTGCGCACGCCTCTAGCCCCACCCTCGGCTCACACAACACAATATAGAACATATTAGTTTCAAATCCATTCTGACACCTTGTCTGTTAAAAGATTCTAATTTGAAAATTCTCAGGCATATCCAATAAGACGTGAAAACTACCATGTATATCGCATATCTGATTATTTATGTTTAAATTTAAAACACCATCTTTTATGTTACGTATTACATATATTTTATAATCATGTGGCATGATATTGGGGCTCCTCGACATTTTTATGAAATGCAGAATGTGGAATAAAAGTTGATTTACGTCACAGGAATAACGCAAACATGGGACAAACAATGAATAATGGCACAATAACAACGTTAACCCTTAAACAACTAAGCGCTACTATACTGCTCTGCAAAGCCAAAAGGCAGTATCTGCTTACTTGTAAAGTAAGCAGATACTGCCTTTTGGCTTCGCACGGCAGTATCGTAGTTTTTAATACATTTTTTGGAAAGAGTGTTTAGACAAGATGTGCAAATGTCTGGTCTCAAATTCAGCAAACATCAGTAATTTATACCCATTCGAAGTTGTGGGTCCCGGTACCGAGACACAAATTGAAGTTGGGGGGGGGGGGTTAAGTTATTTAATTTAGCGCTTTAAGGGTTTATAGTCTAAATAAATTGGTATATGTCCGTTCTGTTAATGTACAAGAAAATGTACAATATATTATCATTTATGTCTCTCTTTTGGCTCTGTAGCCAGTTTAGTTAAAATAAACATGACTTCACTAATATCAGAAATACATATGTATTTCTGATAATATAGAAAGAATGTTTACATTTGAATCTAATAAAATAGGTTTTTTTTAATGAATGTGTATTTGTCGGTTTAGGTTTGAATATTTAATCAACTCTCTATAATTAGAAAGAATGGTTCAAGCAGGCCTATATCGCCAGGAGGTCTTAAATAGAATATTTAATTGAGTACAAATGACCATCCTGGCCCAGTTTAGCCTATATGTGCACAAAGGTGGCCTAAAGCCCGATTCATTTCATTTCATTTTTACAAATGACCATGTTCACAATATCCCTGCTATGTTCACACCCGAAAACTAATTTAACCTTCAAAATACCCAGATGTCCAGCGCTGCTTTAATAGTGGAACAGTTCCTAATTATACACCTTGTCTTTGTCGTAACATAGCTATTGGCTACTGCATAGGCCTACATTTTTATGTAGCTTTATTGGTGTACCTATCTTTCAATTTGAAAACAACAATTTGAAATATCTACATGTTCCAAGATGAGCTATCCATTGTTGAAAGTATATCTATTTTGAGAGGGATATTTCGGTTTGGCACTTGTTCATAACAAGGCCTAATGCAGAAAAAGAACATGATTTGCGCCAAAATACAACTTGAAGAATTGGTATGGTTCCTGCAGTACAATTAAGTGTGCATAATAATAATTTCATGAATTATTAACAGTGATGACCACTACAATATAGTTACGATATGATATGGGAACGTTTTTTTCATGATGATCAGATTGCTGATCACTGGAATAATGTGACCCCAGCAAGCACAATTTGACCTTATGCCAATGTTGTGTTAATGTTGGTCCAGCGTCGTAAACACTGGACTAACATTAAAACAGCATTGGTTCAACGTGTCGCGTTTTCTATGATTAGTAACTACATGAAGAGCAAGACTAGTGATCATGAGAACGAGGCAGACAGGAGTCAAACTAGAGACGGTTTACATCAGAAACTGAATCAAATATTGATGATCGTGTGCTCGCCACCTGGTGACTATCAGAATAACTAGTTACGCTCAAACAGAAACACGACTCTCAGAATGGTATGGCAGATCATGGGGCGAGGAACATGGCTGTGACAAATAAGCTAATTAGAGCTCATTAATACTCATGACAGCGCAGTAATAAATTAGCAGTGGTCAGCAGTGGTCAGCACGTGCCATACGCGAGTCAAATGCTGGACAAGTTAATAGAATGTGACGGTTCAGACATAGGTCTGTCCCGATGTTGTTACAACGTCATAATGATATATAATTAGGTGTCATTCTCTCCGGGAAAAACAGCAATTGGTCCCAAGCTGTGTTCCCAGATGCGAATTTGTCGAGGCTTATTCAATTTACCACTTCATCACAAATAATAAAGGATTAATTTACAACGTCTCTTATTTTTCTTTAATTAACCCTTGAAGCCCTCACGATGCATTAAAGCATCATTTTACATCCCTGAAAACATACCTAATTTTCCTAAAACTGAGGGTTCTAGAACGAAAATTTCCATGAAACTTGTTTACCAATACGTGGTCATTTTCTTCAATTTTTAACCCACATCAAGTCATCTTCATCCACTACAAGTCGAGAATTGCGGCAACAATTCGCGGCTTGTAGTGGATGATGATGACTATGGGAAATTCAGGATTGAAAGGGTTAAGCGCTATAGACGTCTTCAGACGTCAGGTTCTGACGTCTAAAGTCGACCCATAACATATAGGTATTAAAATGAATCGGAAATAGCTAACTAATACATTTATGATTATTTCAAATTGAAAAAACCTTCAGAGTGCGGCAAGTCGGCTACAGAGATAAAAGTAGAGGGGGTAAGTCATCACTGGGGGGGGGGGGGGAGACAGCTGGACAATAACCATTAACCATCTCTACCTGGGGGTCATTCCGAATTAGAAAGACATTTCAAATAAAGGCCTAATTGTCATTATCACACCCAATAGAACTACATATATATACATATAGTACTCCTTAATTGATAATTCATTTAATTATTTACACGATATATTAAGTTGAAAAAACGTATACCGATTTGCACGCCTTTTTATCAGTGTTGTTTTGCAGTTAAATGTTGATAAATTTTGACAGCGGGATTTGCCAATTTAATGGTCCCTTTGTTCTTGTATTTTCTTCTTCCTGACTTCACACATACCCCGCTGCTTCATCCCAGCAAGGAACTCTGATCCCAGCGAACACTATACGTTGATGTTGTGCTGGTTCAATGTTGGGCCAGCGTCACAGACGGTGGACCAGCCTTGAACCAGCACAAGGTGAAAATATCGTGTTTTTTTAAATTGACCACTCAAAAGCAAACGGTTATATAGAGGACAGCTGAGAGTTCCACATTAATCCCAACAATAGGATTCAAGGCTCATCCAGAGACACCATTGTGCGGCAAATGAACCTCTATAAATTAGTTTATTGTACCATGGAATCCATAATGTACTCTGCTCTTCAAAAACAAACTATTTAAAAGTTTTGTGTATAAAATTGGAACAATAACATTTGAACAATTTCACTTAAAATCGTATTTATCCACATTTAGTTTTTCAATCGAGGTCTTCAAATAATGGGCTATATTTTTTTGGAAATCAGACTTTAATTTATTTTAAATTAATATGGACTCTCCTGGAAATCTTTGAAGTTTGTTTTGCTAATACATTTTACATGTTTAGATTATCTGGTCTATTAACAAAAATCTAGATATCTAAATACTCATAATATTCTTCACATAAAGTTATTAGTATAATTTGTTAAGCTAAATATTTGGACATTGATGGACATGGGAATACTAAAGTCACAGAATATATTACGGATCTTGGAGCTCAAAGGTTAATTCAGTTATTGACAAACTAATTTTCCGACTGATTTATTAACTTCAATCATTTACCCCCCGCTCAGCATGTCAAAATAAGTTAATTGCCCGTCATTTAGAGAGGATATACAGGAATATTAATCGTATTACAAGGCGTTTCATCTTCTATACTGGGTCATATGTAGATTACATTTTATATCATCTCAATAATAAAAAATATTTAAAATGTACAGTTTTTAATTAACAAAATGTGACTTATTTTTAATATGCGGACTGGTGATTTTCGAGTTTTTTTCCATTACCTTTAATTTATTTTTTGTCTGAACTTTAATGTTTTTAGTTACATATTATGCACTTTTGGGTATATTTATCATCACCATGACGACAACAATGAGCACCTACCTGTTTGTTCTGTTGGTTTTGAGGACTTGAAATATATCTAAGCAGTTTCAATTTATGGCAAATTAAATTATAATTGCATTTGATTGACCTGGTTTCTAATAGACAAATAATCTTTGAGGGGTCAACATTCAAATTTCTGTCATTTATTGTCTTTTATTTATTTCAATTTCAATTGATTTCAATTGTAATTTTATTTGCTAATGTATGTCACTGTATAAATCAATGATGGCGAAACTGTACCAACATTCTAATACCACAACTGCAGCAATTATTTAAATGTATTTTACTGAACAGTCCTCAAACTGTCAATATGAAGCCAACGTATAGTATGCATTACAGAGGGTCGGCAGATCTAATTGAAAGTCACCGCAAAATAAAGCCTAAAATCCTTAAAGCCAAGGCACACAACTTGTTGCGGCCAGGAGGCGAAAAACATAATAATTTCAATTTTCAAAGGCCACCATATTGCTATAGTCTATACGCGTCAGCAAACACACAAAAATGTGCTAAAAATTATAATAATATCAAGGTAATGTTTCACTTGTCAGTTGTAAAGTAGAGTGCGATGTATGCACCTGATGCGATATCGAAAGCGTTTTTAGTTGTAGAATGTTTGTAATAGCCTGTTGATCATGTGGAGGGTAATATTTCACACAAAATGCCGCTATTTTGTCAAGTTTGTCATCGACTTAAATTATCAGCACTACATTCGATCTATAGCCGCAACCATTTTATATGTGGAGGATTTTTTTGGTTTTGTTTGCCCTAGCTGCTTGTTTTGTTGTTAAGTTATTTAATTCTAAGATATTATGACTTGTAATCATTTTAATTATTATACCATTTGGTAATTTAGTTTTGTGCCGCAGTTGGTAGAGGGTGTGTTGCTGGGCGGGGTAACAACCCTGGACACAGGGGTGGGGTCCACAGTGGCACATAAGCCCCAGTGGTCAGCCGGTCATCATATGTGACCGGTCACTACTGAGGTCAACCGTGTCACTGGACAGTCACGTGACTATCTCAGCATCCCACAATGCCCCTCGCGGCGATCACTCATTCCGGTAAGTCTTGTTGACTGACCAACAGATTAACTGACCAGAGCACTCACTATAGATTCACTATTACGTCATCATCTGGGGATTTAGTAATACGCGTGACGTCACAGGTGAAATCTTCCCTGGGAAAACAGTACGGAGCGCCTCCTGGCGGGATGTAAGAGACGCTTTGAGTCTTAGGGTGAGTCAAATTAGTCTTCAATCGCTGGAGCTCTGAGCTACTCCATTCTAATTTTCTGACAGTTGAAGTGACTATAACCCGTATTCTGCTAATTACGACTATTGTCGTTTTTAATCTGTTTTATTAGTTTCCCAAATCACTGTTATTGGGAAATAAATGTGTGTCTAAACATGACGATTTGCAAGTATTAGTGCTGAAATTAAACAAATTTGAGTAATTTTCAGCCACTTGAAGTTGTGGGTCGCGGTAGCGAGACACAACTTCAAATGGGTGAAAATTTAAGTAAATTACCTTAGCAGGATAAAGGTAAAAATACCTTAAAGAGAGGGACCTGGCACAATGGTTAGAGCGTAGCGCTTCGCAATAGCCGCTGTCTGCCATGCGAGTTCGATACCCGCTTGGTGCAGGATTTTCAGAGAATTATAATGTTTCTCCCTCCTCAACACTCGGACATAGTTGCTACGAGGTTGTGCGCATATTCAAGGCACCTCACCCTCACTGGCTTTACTTGACTCAGGTGTAAATGAGTACCTGGTAGGACAGATATGGTATTGTGTGCGATTAGTTCCTAGCGCCGAAATGGCTGCAGTGCTGTATGCTCTAAAAGAGAGTTTAAATGGTACATGAATGACCATATCGAGTGACCAGGTGTAATGTGTGTGAAGCCCACAATATGACTGTGCTATATATAGGAAAGTTTTGCATAAACCATGGCGACCAAAGGTTTTTTTCAATAATTATTTGTAATCATCATAAATGTCAGAATCTGACGTCTAAGAAACGTCAGATTCTGACGTCTAAAGTAGGTACCCGCACTGAAAGGATTAAATGTCTTAGCCTGCATCATTCTTGACCAACACAATTCATTTTGTTGATCATTATTGTTTAAATGTTTTTTTTCTTGTACCTGATTGTAAAACATATTTATTGTCTGTCTTACCAAGAAAAAAAGAATCAAATTCTATTTTACTTGGTCATACACATAGAAAAGCTCTCCGCTGGACCATTTTCCATTTCCCAATGAAAGATTAAAAAACAACGTAAATAATAGCAGCAATTTTTCAAACCTGACAGATTTACATGCAATTGTATTTATGTATTTTAAAAATAATTTGTTGCTCTATTTCCTGAGCTCTTCATCAGCCGCTCATCATAATAAAAGCGAATGACATAATCATGGAACTATTGTTGTCTATAAAAATATGAGCATACTTAACTACATTTCGTGACCCGGTGTACGGAAACTGTTGACTCGTTGAGATGTTAATCTGTTTATCGTTGGTTACGTCTAGCTGTGAAATCAATTAGCTCTCCCCGTGACGTCAGATTATATGTGTCGTCACATGATCGCATGCATGTGGGTATTTATCTTATGTGTGGGCATGGCTGGAGGGTATATAGTGTTGATGAGAGTGTGTGAGTCTCACAATCTGAATAATTCACCATTATGCTAAATATAATTGTAATTAATCTAAAATGTACATACTTCAGTACTTTAAATATTATATGAATCTCAAATGTTGAGACCGTTTTCTGAGCAGGGAACATAGTGAGCTTAAGTTTATTGAAACACTGCTGTGCTATTCCTCTCGCATTAGGCCTATCTTGTCCCGATGATGTAAATATCCATTACAGCTAGTAGATCATAATATCGGTTACAGAACCATTAAGGCCGGGTGATATTATCATGTTTACATGCTGACAAGCTGTCATAATCCGCCCCGCCTCTCACCCCACACTGCTAAGTCTACTCACTAAAGTCATAACTAAATATTTTCTCATCCTCAATTCTATATATTTGTATTAATCCTTGAACCTTTACAACGTCACTCTACATTACATTCCCCTGTCCAAGTTTAGCCTATATGTGCACAAAGGTGACTCAAAACCCCATTCATTTCATTTCATTTAGATTGTGAAGTCAAATTCGTGTCTCAATTTAAATAAAATGTACCGTATTTTATAAAATAATCAAGTGTGATAATTTATATCAATTGAAAGCCATTTGAAAGTCCATCACTTCAAATTAATTTATTCTTTTTCAAAACATTTCATGTGGTGCCTATAAATCGAACGGTGGTGTCTAAATGGATGGATAATCACGTCTCGTTTATATAATGATAGAAATACTTCAAATCAATAATGATTAAACGTTTACTTTCTTTTACATCTACATCACGGTTTATTTCTAAAAAAGTAAATAATGTATAAATGAACCTGTAATCATGGTAATGGCAAAGAGTAAAAAATATGTTACCCTTTTAGCCCCTCTATACGTGTGTTGGAAATTAAATGGTGTATTTTTATACATTGAATTTTGCATAGGAAAGTATAAATTTGGTTCTCTGTCTGAAAAGGCTTGAATCATAAATACTTACTTTTTTCTAAAACACACTCTGATACTAAAAGATGGAAATGATGAAAATTTGGGAAGTGAGTTCAATGATAAATCTCCCGGAGAATTCGTATTGAACATAATTACCTGACACTATATACAGTACTGTCAATTGACATCTCTGAAAGTATGTTTGCAACAGTACTTTAACAACAGACTTGATATTATATAACTGCCGTTTACATAAGCATGATAAGTGAGTAGTTTTTCACCAAAACTTTCGAAAAATTGAGTTCTTAGTAAAGAGATATAGATATGGTTTGAGTTATATTTCTCACAGTGAATGTATTTTTATAAAGTATGGATTTCACTGCATTTCAGTATATGACAATTATTTTAATTTATACTTGGTTGATTACCTTAAAATGTTATCCTTTCCTATTATTATAAATCTACAATTATTTTACTTTATACTTGGTTGATTTCCTTAAAATGTTATCCTTTTCTATTATTATAAATCTACATTTATACTATTCGAATGATTTTAAAGATTTGTGGAATTCCTTAATTTTTAAATCTAACTTTTGATATGACATATTTTGTGTATGCCACTCAAATATCAATGAAAATATAATTATTTTCGATGTTTAACCTCCAGCTCTTCAAGTTTCACTCTGTGAGAAGAGCACTGGGTGTCTTTTCGATGACACCCTTGTACGATCTTATATATATAAGTGCTATATGAGAATCTACCCCGCGGCTATTAAATCCCTGTTGATTTAAGGTGCGGGATAGACGCTAGAGACACCTAGCGACCACTCAGTGAACTACAGATCCTCTTATCTGTCGGATTATCAGGGGAGAGATGGTGTGAATCTGGGGGGTGTTTATTGCCCCCATATTTACCCCTGTTTTGATCTCTACTAACCATACTTTTAAAAATTCGGAATGAAATGATGTGTCCTGGATTTGCGAAAAAGGTGTACCAATTATGTATGCGATGCTGGTCCAACAATAATTTCAGGTTTCATGGAAGTGTATTGCTTGCCATTATGATATCAGTATATCCAGTGATACTAAAGCAGTACATTCTTGTGACTGAAGTTCTTACAAAAGGGCATCTTAATTTTTTTACAAAAGTGCACATACACAATATTGAAAAATATTATCTATAATAACGTAACGTCGCTCATACTAAACAGATATATATTTGATAACAAACCATTTCTTTTAGGTTTGTGGATTATAATTCCAAATTAAAAAAAAAAGTTTTGTAATTCACTGGAGAGGATTTATTTGTGTATGTGAATGTGAAGGGTGTGTCAAGAGATGTCACTACCATAACGTTTACAATAAGGTGGGAAAGCAGAGAGAAAAGAGCAAATATCACGTGCGTGTGACGTCATCGCCATGTGGTGCCACCTAGCGAAGATAGAGGGAGTTAGCGGCCATGTGGTGTAGGCAGTGGCATCTAGCGAAGATAGCGGCATTTATAGATGTATGGCGGATAACTGAGCACGTGGGGGTCACAGTGCCGGAGTAAATAAGAATTGAATAGTTTGATGGCATGAGAAAATACTCCCATCATCGTTCGTACATATCTAACATGGAGGTGTGACTTTTTTCATGACAATAAGAACCTCTTATGACGTCGCATAGCACTGCATGGATGTTTTATTGAAGGTGAGATTAGAAATAAGTTGTTAATTATCTGTTTGTTTGTAGATACACATTGGCGTTTGACAATGTTTTATGTTAAGTCTATTTTTCACATCGTGGCTGGACATTAATATTGCTCCAAATTTCTCAAATGCCTGTGGTGTACAACAATGCTGTCTATGCCATCGTGTACTGCGATTCGATAACAGTATAGCATAGTTTCGTCTGCAGATATGTTTTCACTACGATATTGCAAAAAGTGTAGAAAACAACTTAAAATAGTGTATAATCACTCATGTTAAACAAGGACATACATACTTTGAACTATATGAGCTAGAAAATAATGATGATGCTGGTTATTCGTACACCGAACACTGTGTGCACCGTTTATCACCAACCACCACATTCGGGATAATTTGCACTGTATGGAGTTGTGGGTATTTGGATGGAAAACGAGATGCGAAATTAAGTGTGTGGCGCATGTTTACGTTGACTCTACTATTAGTAATACATACATTAAATACGTAAATTCACAAGATCTACATGGCCTTTTATAGCTTATTTTAACATCACTACAAAATCTTTTAGCAAAGATTTTGTGTTGATATCACAATATTAAAATAATAAAAACAATTGTTAAAATAGCCTTATGTGATGGCACATAAAGTAGCTGTCATACCTCTTAACCATGTTAACATCTCCACTTCTGATTCCCAATACTTTACTTTATAAAATACACTTGTAAGTGCAATTCACCAAGTTAGAGCTGTGATAATTTGTGATGACTTATTTTTGGCGGTTAAGGAAAGAATCAGTGATACTCTATATTTAAGTAGTGATCCACCATTAACGGGATAAGGGTATATAAAATACTCAGAAAGCATAGCGCACGTTACAAAGACAATACGGATAAACGCCACTTGATTCACCAGGTGGCGTTTATCTTTATTGTCTTTGTAACGAGCGCAATGCTTTCTGGGTATACCTTTGTACCGTCAATGGTATTATATTATATGATATATTATATAAACTATATACTAGTATTATATAAAATAAAGGCATTGGAGTTAACAAGGTCTTTATGTATATTGTGGGTTAAAACTTTTACGGTTAATATTTTCATTTTATATAAGGTAAGTCTCAGTGGTATATAAAAAATCACAATTGTTAAGACCAGTTATATAAGACATGACTAGTCATTTGAACAGCACTCTACCACACCACAAGTGACCGGGATCTACCGGGATCTCACAGATCACCAGGATCACCTTTGGATGATCCTAGAGGTCACCAGGGGTCACATTTGGATGATCCTAGAGGTCACTATAGGATTCTCATCTTGGCG
Source organism: Flabesymbios commensalis (assembly GCA_964017125.1). Classification (NCBI taxonomy): domain Eukaryota; kingdom Metazoa; phylum Annelida; class Polychaeta; order Terebellida; family Flabelligeridae; genus Flabesymbios; species Flabesymbios commensalis. The sequence continues at coordinate 23,298,397 of OZ024916.1, read as the reverse complement.
TAGTTTAGATGTCGTGTGAACTGTACTGCACTGTAAAGCGGAAATGCAGTAAGTGATTACTTGTAAAGTAAGCAGTAACTGCCTTTTGGCTTTGGTTATGAGTAGAGATGAATACCACAGATAATTTTAGATCTGAGATGACTGATAGTAAACTAAACAGCCACCAGATGCCGCTCCTGATTGCACCCTTATCCAGGAGAAAGTTCTCACTGACTGATCGGTTATACCAATGCTGGGTAAATACTGGGCCAATGCATGTAACATTCTCTATCCATATTCTAGTGAAACCGTGATATTTCTTTCCCTGAACTATCTGGACCAAGCACTGCATTTTTTATTTGTCCTCCATTATTCCTACTCAGTAATCAGTATGTGTAAATGAAGATTGAATGGAGGAGTTATCACATTCGAGTGTCATATATGAGATGGAAACTTAACACGTCATTATTGTGGTTAATTAGCTTTTCTATTCAATATATATTTCAAATGTCACGTGTTGTAATAATGTGACTTTTTTCTGGGATGGTAAAATAATGAATAATTAGTTGACAAAGACATGTGGGCTGAATATGCGATCATTCATTCAAATTAACCCTTTAACCGCCGGTGTCGCATATATTAGGGCTTTCGTTTTTTATTAGCACATTACGTACCACCTTTTAAACATGTTGAAGATAAAATGTGACATCAATCAGCAATATTTGAAAACAGTTGACCTCCATTTTGTCAAATCTGAATAATTCTCATTCACTTGAAGTTGTGGATCGCGTCAGCGAGACACAATTTCAAGTGAGTGAAAATTCAGATTGAATAATTTGGCGATTGAAAGGTTTATTTTATAAACAAAATGAATGACTGTTGGTGATTAGCATGAGGGTATAATGTGCCACAGCTTATAATATCAGACAAATCCAAGTAAACATCGTTGATCCAATCTTGGTTTAAATTTAAAAATTAGTTTAATTTGAAATGACAAGCGGCTGGTACACTAGCAACGTATCCAGTCCGTATCCAACTTCAAGTGAGTGAAAATTATTCATATTTGACCAAATGGAGGTCAACTGTTTTCAAATATTGCTGATTGATGTCACATTTTATCTTTAACATGTTTAAAAGGTGGTACTTAATGTGCTAATAAAAAATGAAAACCCGATTATATGCGGCACCGGCGGTGAAAGGGTTAATCTGTATTATTCGCTGGTTAAATCACAGTTATTGTGATTGAAATAGCGATAGCGAGATACTACTTCAAATGGGTGAAACTTTAAATTGTATAACATAGCGCTTTAGGGGAAAGGCATAATTGCAGAAAAGATTTTACAATTCCTCAGCACCAAGTTTGGAAATATACCCCCCCCCCCTCCCCCCCAGATTATACCCTGATAGATTGTGGGCGCCCCAGAATCTACCCGGGGTACATTCTGGGAGATCCCAGAATCTACCGAGTATAGTTTCAAATGGGTATAATCTTCGATTTTACATCAGGATGTTATGAGTTTTAATTTGATGTCTTTCACACCAGAGTGGTGGTAAATGATTTGTTGGCAATTGAATTCTATTGATTAATTTTATTTTATTTTTTATTAAATTGAAATATTATTAAAAGTTAATTCCTAAATCAATCATATTAAAACGTAAGAATACTAGTATATCTTGATAGATATAAAAGACAGCGGTATAAAACTAATAAAACTGGGCTGAAGATGAAGTACATTTTCGCAGAGATTTTCTAAATGTTGTTTTTATGTGCACAGTGGCTAAATGTCATTGTTTTTGTAAACTTTAGAACTCCCAGAATTGCCCAAGGGCAGACTTAAATAACAAAGATGTAGGAGATATAAAGATGACAGAAATATGATAACATCAAAATCATACCAGACTAAGAGAACTCAAAGTAGACACAACGCCGGCCAAATGTTGTGTGAACGTTAAAACGTTGTTCCTCTATTGGATCTATGGTGTTTATGATTGTTGATGATATTTGTCAATTGCCGTGATTTATAGGTAACTGTAGACATCATCAAAGAGTCACCATAACAACGAGCGATGAAGATTACCCCAAAACGCCTCATTGCAGCTACAACTGTACATATGATTCACCGTATTATAATGCCTGTCTATACTTTATGATCACTACGTGGTAAATAAAACCTGAAATTAAGCTGAAAATAAAACATTGACTTAAAATCTGACATTGTGTATTTGTATAGACGAGCATAAAACGTAAGATCATGATGATGGTACTGAAATTATTTCTAAAAAGTAAACCATTAAAATAAACATAAATAATAAATAACCTTTAATATTTGCTCATTTAAAACATTGTCTATGAGATGCATACATTACCAAAAAAACAACATAGTTCATAACACAAATGTTAATGAGAAATAAAACCAATGTTGTTGTTTTCAGCTACATGAGTTCAAAAAAGAGATAAATAGACATGTCGGGTAACAGACGGTGTGCCCTTTCACTTATCTTCACAACAATTGAATGAGAAACAAATTAAATTTTCAAAAGATGATGACCACAAATGGGTTGATTAAATCAGTAGTAGACTTATCAGATATGACTTGACAAAGGGCTGTTTTACATTAACCCTTTAACCTCCGGTGTCGCATATATTCGGGTTTTCATTTTTTATTAGCACATTAAGTACCACATCTTAAACATGTGACAAAGATAAAATGTGACATCAATCAGCAATATTTGAAAACAGTTAACCTCCATTTTGTCAAATCTGACTAATTTTCACACACTTGAAGTTGTGGATCGCGTCAGCGAGACACACTTCAAGTGGGTGGAAATTCTAATTGAATAGTTTGGCGGTTAAAGGGTTAAGACCCGTATTAATACATGTATTAGTCTGAACAAGGTCTGAACGAGATCAAAGTTTACACTCACAATAACGTCTTACCGCCTATCATGATAATAGCCGCTAGGTTGTCATATATTAACCCTTTAAGTCTACACGATGCACTAAAGCATCATTTTACATCCCTCAAAACAAACTTAATTTTTCTACAGCAAAGTGTTTTAGAACGAAGATTTCCTTGACACTGGTTTACCAATACATGGCAATTTTCTTTAATTTTTAAACCACATAAAATCATCCTTATCCACTACAAGTCGAGAATTGCGACAGCAATTCGCGGCTTGTAAGGGATGAAAAAGACAATGTTTAATTCAGGCTTGAAAGGGTTAACCCACTATGTTCTATGGTCACAATGCCTACTTATCGCTAATAGCCGCCAGGTTGTTATAGATATTAACACTCTGCATTCAAGAGATACTCGATGAGAGTAACCTAGAAAACACGAGACGTTCACCCAATGCTGATTCAATGCTGGCCCACCATCTGCGACGCAGGCCCACCATTGAACCAACATTGGGTTAACGTCTCGTGTTTGCGGGGAAGAGTTGAAAATCAACTCCTTTCAAACCACTTACTGTGATCAACAACTTCGAGTGACTAAACATCACAGATTTATTATTATTTATTTAAAAAAATCAGCGATTCTGATCAGACACATTTTCATCTCCATGAATACTTAAAAAAAAACAATTACCAGTTTACATCCAGATCAGATTAGGACATAAATGGTTAAGATGTTATTGTGACGTTATTTATAATGAGGCCAAGTACGGTAATTGTACTCAGTTCATCCTGGATATAACGCTAAGATGTACACACATCGGGTATCATCACTCGGTAAAAGATTTGTGTAACATTTGTACAACGTTGGACCAACGTCGAAGACGTTGGGCCGACGTTGTACAAATGTTATGCAAATGTTTTGTGTTTGCTGGGCAATGACAACTTTGAACTCTTTCTTGTAAAGGCTTATACGGTTATTGCCCGGGGGTCAGGGGTCAAATATAATAACTTTTTGTGAAGGACTTAGAAAGTTGACCCCGTGTTTATAACTTCTACCCGTTTGCCTCTGAATTGTCTGTTTATAGTTTGTATTCAGTTAACATTAGAAATGATAATGCGATTCCCAGATTTAAACGACGAAAAATATGCATATTTATGCCCAATAATTACAATTATTTGAATAACTATATACGCTTCTACCACTAGTTATGTTATTAATTACACAGACATTTTTATCAAGTTTAAAATTTCTTTGGAAACAAATATATGGCCTACACGATCCCAGCAGAATAAGGGTTAACCCTTAAATCGCTAAGCGCGACTATAATCGTTTTAATCCATTTTATTAGCAGTTTAAATTGCAATCATTGGAAACGAAATGTGTGTTTAAACATCAGGATTTGTACAATTTTGTCTCAACAAATATGAGTAGTTTTCACCCGCTTTAAATTGTGGGCCGCAGTAGCGAGACAAAACTTGACAATTTAAATTATTCACCTTAGAGCTTTAAGGGTTAGGAGCTGTAGTTTCTCCAGTGTTTATTACCCCAGTCAGATCAGACGATGTTTAGCATCTACTCGAGAAGCATCTTCATACATATATCATTTTAAGGTATTTCAGTTTCTCTATTTTTGAAATGCTCAATGTCGAATTTATTGAATTCACTTTTCTGGATTTTAAAAGTCTCATCAATGTTACTGTCAGTTGATATATTTACGTTCTCTGAGAATGTTGCTATATATATCTTATATAAATTCCTTCCCATCAGTACGCTTCACCAGCTGGTAACGTTGTTTTCTCTTGGAATGTTTTCTCTTGGACATATATATATTTCATTGACTTATTTCACACCGGAATTTATTTTACCTCTTATTGCATGATGGGTTATGCTGAGCAGTATAATTTAACCCCTTAAGCTCTCACGAAAACACAGTTTATTTTCCTACAACTAAGGGTTTTAAAAGGAAAATTTTCATGAAACTGGTTTACCAATACATGGTCATTTTCTTTAATTTTTCACCCACATCAAGTCATCATCGTCCACTACAAGTCGAGAATTGCGACAGCAAGTCGCGACTTGTAGTGAATAAAGATGACAATGGTAAATTCAGGCCTGAAAGGGTTAACCCTTACAACGCTGAAATTTTTTTGTATTTTGAAATCATCATAAATGGTTTAGTAATTAGCTCTTTCCGCTTTATTTGAAAACCTATGTTATGGGTCTACGGTCACTATAAATATTTAATTCTTTCAAATCCAATCAAATAATTTTTATTTGAAATCGTTTTTTGTGATCAATACAAACATTAGCCAAAGGCTATCCTCCCGATTTGTAATTTAGAAGTCAACAATATTATAACAATAACACACAATAAAATATTTAGACATGCATTGTAAAAGTACGGTGATTGCGGGAATTGACTTTAGACTGTTTTCAATCATTTAAAGCTGGCAATCGTGAAGTAGAACACTCTTTATTGCAGCACCTAAATAGTTAGGGTAGCTATAGATAATCATATTTTGACAGCCGGCTGATTTACATATGTAAATTATGAGATACGGACATATGTCATAATTACAGAATATCACATTAAGTAATTATGATGAGGACCAGATGTTGCTATGTGTGTCAGCCGAGAGCATCGATAATTACCTTATTAAATTACAATGTGAATACAATTATGAAAAATCTGATACAATAACAATATGATGTGTTTAACAGGAGCTCAATTGAACAGAAGATTCCATAGAAGTCACATCTCTGGTGTGTGCGATATACATTGACTGGGGATTTGAAAGCATCCGTGTATATAGTATATTACCAGTATTACGTTTACACTATATTGTAAGTGGTGAGTACTCATCTTTACATTATTAACCCTTTCACCTATAATCACGACTATTATCGTTTAAAATCGTTTTATTTGTCGATCAAATTCACTGTTATTGGGAACGAAATGTGTGTTTAATCTTCAAGATTGGCAAATTTGGTCTCAAATGTCATCCACTTGAAGTTGTGCATCGCTGGACAAGATGACCAACGCGCGCGCGAACTTTATCAAATGTTTATCAAAATCTTATCATTGCCAAAACATTGCTAAAATTCGCGTTTGCCTTCGCGTGGGTGTGTTTTGGAAATGATAAAATAGCGCATTTGATCATTTTTGCTCTCGCACTCGCGTTGGTGCGCAATTTTCAAAATATTTAATCAGATAAAGACATGTATTTAGAACTCAGAATTTCCTTTACAAACATTTATCTTGGAAAATCAAGTTTTTATTCGAAATACATGTAATATGCTTGATTTGTCTTCACCGTGAGGTGTCCGAAATGGGTTTGCGATTTTTTGAAAACTTGTTAATGTCATATTATTACGTTATTACAATTCATGACAGGTTGGCCCTATTTCTAAAATCCCTCTTCTTGATAATAAAGTAAAATATGTATAAAAAAGTAGACTAGATCACCCTTTATTTAATATTAAGCCGTAGGCAAAGTTTTGAAATGCAAATGTCTTTACCGTTAACAAGAACCCATAAGGCCTATTATTTTTGCAAGTATTCACCAAATGGCTCTAGCACATAAATTTCCGGATCTAGTCAACTATTTTTTTCTTAAAGTAAACAAGATTTGATTTATGGACAAAGATAAATGCAATATAAATACAAAATAGGATGTCACAAGTATAATGTCACAACAATAGAATGTCTTTACCGTGTGTCTGATAGCCTTGGTTGAAAAATTAAATAGCTGTTCTAGATTATTCTTGTCATTAGTACATGAAGAAAACAACGTTGTGAAGTCAAAAATATGCACATGAACAGTTTTGTGGTAATTCAATGTCCCTTTAGTCATAAGATGTGCAAGTCTGCAAACAATCATACTGAAAAGCATGCCTGCTAGCTTATAACACCTAGTTATTTAACAAAATTATTTCTCTACCGTTACATCAACATCTTTACTGTTACAAAACCGTCTTTATCGTTTAATATTCTGTCTTTACCGTTATAAAATTGCCTACTATTTAAGCCATACCGGTAAAGACAAAAACAATTTCTATTATGGTCTCTAAAAGTGCTAATACATAACATGCTGCTTGGTTATTGCCCACTGATGCTCGCCATAGTATCCGATATACACACATAACATTTACATTCACAAAATAAGAAATATTTTTTTCTCAAAATGTCTTTACCGTGATTGCTCTTTTTTTTTAAATGGCCCTGGTACGTGTTTTACCCTATACCGATAATGTATTCACCAGGTGGCGTCCAAGTGTCCATTGCTTCTTTCAGAACTACATGTATATTATTTAATTACTTTTTTTTATTTTCATTAATTATTTTTAATATGTGTATTCTCGACCTCGAGATCTTTTGCTAATTAAAAAATGCATATACATTTAAATGATAGTCATACGTTTAAAATAGTTTTGCTACTAATAATATGTCATAATACAGTCATACAATGTACATACATGTACAGTTGGTTGATTTGTATCACTGTATAGTAGGATAAATATATTTGTTATTATACCTTTAATACACTACAATAAACCATTATTATTACACATCTGGATTGAGTCTCTCCATCGCAGCACAGAAAATAATTACACAAAGACGCAGTGAAATTATAGACTGGACATTTGGAAATATATAATATTTGATTGAAAGACATATTTCGGCCACAACATTTATAACAAGAAAGCTGGTATGTATAAAAGTGCTTAGTACACCGTAAAATACCTGGCAAACGCTATATATAAAAAAAATTCCTTAAGACATCTATCATGCCTAGTACATTGCGTCACTTTGGCAAGCAAGATTCATCTGGAGCTTTACAACGTCAAAGATACGTCAGCTATATTTAACACAAACATGCCGGATAGCACATACTGTAGACCTGGTAAAATTAGCGAGGTTTTAATTTTCGCGAATTTCGCGAGGACAAATTTGCGAATTTAAAAATCTCGGGAAAATTATTATAAAAATAGCGCCACCGGAGAAAAATGAAAATTCGCGAGTTGTAATTTTCGTGAAAAGTCCCAAAATCAGAAATTCGCGAAAATTAAACCACGCGAAAATTACCAGATTTAAAGTATATATTTTTATCCCAAGGCCATAAATTTCGGGGATATTACTTTTTTTTTACAAATGTGAGATCACTGTTCAGCTTGTCAAGCTCATTTCACGACAGTTCCACACAGACCCCATGCTGATTTGCGGCACGTGAGCGGCACAGAACCCATTGTTGGTTAAAGTCAAACAATCTGGTGTAAATCATGGTGTGACGTCATTATGACGTCATCGTATTGAATGACGTGCGGACCTCAGGGATCAGTGTCTGATGTACGGGAGCCAATCACTGACCACACACCCCCTCAGCGCTACAGCTCTTCACTCACCGTGTACAAGACAGAAATAATTATACATATAGCATAATTATTATGATATGTTAAATATCATGATTTAGACGTCAGATTTTTAACAAATCTTGATAAACCCGCGATATTATTTCTTTTCACTGCTCTTAGTCAGAAGTTATAAAAATATGACATTTTTGCTGTTTACAAATGGATATAATAGTTACCAAGGGGTGGATCTCAATGATTCAACACGTCATTGATCCAAGTGGTAATTATTCTTTAGCCACCAAAGGGTGGATGTAAATAAATCAACACGTCACTGCTCCAAGTGGTACTTATCCTGTAGCCACCACAGGGTGGATCTTGTGGATTCAACTGTCACACGAGCAAGTAGTAATTATCCTGTAGCCACAAAAGGGTGATCTTGTGGATTCAGCACGTCACACGAGCAAGTAGTAATTATTTTGCAGCCACCAAAGGGTGGATGTCACAAGACCAAGTGGATTGTTGTGAAGTGAGCGATGATTGGGGTATTTAACTCAAGGGGACTTTACACACTTTTCTTGTTGATAAAACAACTTGACTTTAATGGGCAGCGTGACGTAATGTCATCTTATGGCGGCTGTCATTAACCTTTACAGCGCGTGGATCGACTTTAGAGGTCAGAATCAGACGTCTGCAGACGTCAGATTCTGACGTCTAAAGCCGATCCCTGTACTGCAAGAGTACACTATTTATAATGGTCATAACACAGGTATTCAAATGGAGCGCAAAGAGCTGACTAGCCTAATACATCTATGATGATTTCAAATTGACAAAAACATTGATCTCTATGATTTACACAAATTAATTTCAGCGTTTGAAGTGTTAAATCTACTACAGACCCTCAGCATCACCAGAACTACTGTAAACATGTATTATTAGAAATTAGAAAATAGAAAAAACATTTGTAATGCGCCGTCATTTCTCATTAGATTCATGGGTGCAGTTATACTATGTATATTCACAAGCACGATCTCCACCACAAAAAATAGCTTTCTGCCTTTCTCTCATTTTTCATTTAATTGACAGATTAGTGTGAAAACATCGCATATAGATTTTAGCACAAATTGACTGCTTTGGTTTAGGTTTACATTGTTTAGCTATATTTTAAACTTATATTTATGAAACAGCCAGAACCGTGCAAGCATTAGAAGACATTGGTACCTAAATGTAATATGTGTTTTATTCAACAAGATTGACAAATTCATGGTAAATATTTCAGCGCCGTAAGGGTTAATGTTTCAACTGAATGAGAAATGTAAAAAGAGCCATAGGACTTATACTGTGGCAGGATCTAGGGCTTAGAGTGGTATTTGTGTAGCTCTGTGTCATAATCCCAGGATCAATCTGGACTCTGTACACTTATCGTGTCTACCGCGACACACAACTTCAAGTAACTGAAAATTTGTGTAATTTGTGAAATTTAAGTCCCAACAAATTTCAGCATTTTAGGATTTAAGACATATTATTTTTACTTTCAATAACTGGTGTCACTTAAAACACAAAATATATACTGTAGTCGACACCAGTGTTCTAGGGGTTAAACCATATCATTGTCTGAGATTTATAAAGAGGAAATTGCAAATTAAACCGCGGTAAAAAAATATCACAATACCACACAATTTCCGAGATTCAAATTGCAAAAATTAAAAATCACGTCGGGTTTATAGATTCATGGATCAAATTTCTTAATATTTAATTGCGATTTAATTCGTCCAAGTATCATGTGAGTGTAGGCCATATCACCTGATCACAGTTAACCGTTTTTACAATATTTTTTATATTTAAAAATTTAACAATGTTCCTTTTTTTAAATTAAACAATTCGCTTCCCATAAGCTACCAGGGAAGTTTAAGGCACTCACCATCAGTATCAAAAGAAAGAAGAACTAGACCGTCATGCAATGAGTATACTTTTCGACAATATGTAATATCAATAATTTTATATATCAGTATAAAGTTCTTGCTGATATGCTATGGGAAATTTGGCATTTTATTGTTTGTTGACAGTTTTGACAAAAATAATAATCATAGTTATTTTTTAGCTTCTTACTAAAGACTCATAGTGATTTAAATACAAAGATGAAAAACTGCCAATAGATTATTGTGTCGTCTGGGGTGAATGTTTACAAACAGTGGACCGACAATGTACCAGCGTTATAGGTCAACGTTTTGGATGAGTTAAGGTTTATCCAGCAAAAACATCCGGCAAACAATATTATTTTAATTCTGACGCCGGCCAAAAATCAAGACAACAATGCTTCAACGCTTGTCGTTTACTGGGCGTTAAATTATATTTTGCCCTGGGTGAAGCTTGGTGCCGCTCACCAGGTGACGCTTCGGTATTTCATTCCCCATACTCCGCGTTCAACCTCCACACAATGAATGAATGAAATGAAAACTTCTATAGCGCCTAACTCCTCGGAGGGCCGAGCTCAGAGGCGCAATCCATCCTTATCAAATTCCAAAGAAGAGTCGAGGGAAATAAGCATGGTCGTCATCAGGGAGCCGGGACGCAGAGGAGCTAGGGCGGAAAAGCCAGATCGAAGAAATGCGTTTTAAGCAGTTTTCTGAAAGAGGAAATGTTTTTAGCTACACGAAGGTGTGCAGGCAGTAAATTCCAAAGAGTAGGACCAGAAACAGAAAAGGCACGAGCACCGAACTTAGTTCTGATACGTGGTACTTTGAGCTTATTTGTGTTGTTTGATCGCAGATGTTTCACGGAGTCTGCAGAAAAAAGAAGGCTAGATAAATAAGATGGCTGACCATCATCGAGACAACGAAATACAAAAGTGCATATTTTGAATTGTATTCTAAATTTGATTGGAAGCCAATGTAATGATTTTAGTAGAGGAATAGAGCGACTGAAACGAGGAGCCTTTGTCACAACCCTTGCCAAACAGTTCTGAACACGCTGTAATTTCTGGAGATCTTTAGCTGGAATTTGGTGTAATAAGGAGTTACAGTAGTCCAGTTTGCTTGTCACCAGTGCCACTGCAATTTGTTTTGCTAAAGCTAGAGGTAGACTTTTTCTGATGCGTTTAAGATCTCTAATGTGATAAAAACAGGAACTGGACACCTGTGAAATGTGCTGACGAAAATTCAAACCACTGTCAAAAAAGACGCCCAAATTCCTTGCGGAATCTGCTGGATTCATCTCATTGTCCAACACCGCAAGGGGGAAAAGGTTAATAAACTTCTCCCTCTGCGATTTCAAGCCAATGAGAAGAAACTCAGTCTTGCTAGGATTGAGTTTTAGTTTGGATTGAGCCATCCAAGCAGATACCCCGGTAATACAGCTCTGAAGCATTTTTAATGACTCAGTAGCTGTGTCACCTGTTAAGGAGATGTAAATTTGTGTATCATCGGCGTATAAGTGATGACTCAATCCATAACTTGAAATAATGGTGCTTAGAGGAGCGGTGTACAAACTGAAAAGCAGAGGGCCAAGTACAGACCCCTGCGGCACTCCATGCTCAAGCAAACTAGAGTCAGAAAAAGATTTGTCAATTTTAATTCTTTGATGCCTGCCACAAAGGTAGGATTTAAACCAAGCCAAAGCCATTCCAGAGACACCATACCACTCAGCTAGTCTATTTGTTAGAGTGTTGTGGTCGATAGTATCGAACGCCGCAGACAAATCAAGTAAAGTCAAAGCTGTGACATGGCCCTTGTCAAGAGAAACTGAGATGTCATTGTGAACTCTTAACAGGGCTGTCTCAGTGGAATGGGATTTTCGGTACGCAGACTGCATTGGATTGTTCAATTTGTTAGAGTTTATGTGAGCTTGTAAACGGATGGAAACAACTTTTTCAATAATTTTAGAAATGAAACTTAGATTGGAGACTGGTCTATAATTTTTGAGGTTATTAACAGGAAGGTTTGATTTCTTTAGTAAAGGTGTGACATGAGCCTCTTTGAATGATATCGGGAATGTTCCAGATTCTAGAGATAAATTAATTATAGTTGTTATGGGTTTGATTAAAATATCCAACAAGGCCTTAAGGATGTTCGTTGGAATCGGATCAAGGTCACATGATTTTGATGCAGACTTCATAATGATCTTCCTGACCTCGTCCTCTGATGCTGGTTCTAAATTGAAAAGTTGAGTTCTTATTTTAGGCTTCTGAACAGATGGTACATCATTCACCTGATTTGAAAAATTAGCCCGGATCGTTCTGATTTTGTCACAAAAATATTTTGCGAAATGATCACAAAGGGACTTTACATTATTTGATTCCGGTAGTGCTGAAGCTGGCGTTCTATGTAAAATATTGTTGATGGTGTCCCAAAGGCGGCGAGGGTTTTCAGAATTTTCATCTATGAGATTTGAAAAATATTGAGATTTGGCCTCTGTCATAAGACGATTGCATAAATTTCGATAGTTGCGGTATTTTGATCTGTCATAACCAGAGCGTGATCTCCTCCAACGCCTTTCCAGCTGACGACATGATCTTTTACAATATAGTAGTTTAGACGTCATCCACGGCGTTGGAGCCTTCTCAACAACTTTTTTAGTTTGAAGAGGAGCATGTTTATCAAGAAGTGAGGTTAAAACTGATGTGTACTGGTCACACAAATCATGGAGTTCATTCTTAGGGTTTTTTATAAGTGAAGAGTCCAAGATATCAGCCCTGAAAGAAGTCATGCAAATTTTTGTTGTTTTCCTGAAAGTGATTGTTTTTCTAGGACTTACGGGTGCGGAAATGTTGATTTCTGATACTACGGCAAAGTGATCTGAGATACCGTCAGCTGGAAAAACAGATTTAACATGATCGCATGATGATTTGGTGATGAGGAGGTCAAGCCAATGGCCGTGGACGTGCGTTGAAAAATTTACATGTTGTTTCAAGTTAAAACACTTCAAAATTTCGTTAAAACGTTGGGTGTTAGAATCAGATACATCAAGATGTAAATTAAAGTCACCTAAAATATAAATATCTAAATGTGTTGTAACAATGTTCTCTAGCAAATCTTCAAATTCATTAAAAAATGTTTGCATATTTTCTTGGAGTCTGTAAAGACAGATAAAAAGACCTGAAAATGATGAGCTGGAAATTTCAGTGGATAGTGCTTCAAATGTATTATAGCTTGGAATTTTTTGAACTTTTGTTTTAAATTTGTCAGATACCAGAACACCAACCCCACCACCCACCTTCTTGTTTGATCTAGGCTGGTGGTGAAAATGATACCCAGGCGGGGCAATATCTGCGATGGCTGCCTTGGTCTCATTTTTCTTTAGCCAAGTTTCAGTAACGGCAACAACGTCAAGCTTCTTAGATGTTACAAATTCTGTAAAAGGTGCTGTTTTGCATTTAATTGATCGAACATTGACAATGATGATCATCTAGAAGTGTACAAAGCTGGAATTCCACTCTCATCTAAACCCCATACAGACAGTGTCGGCTGTAAGACAAAAACAACAGTGACAAATTTGTATATTTAGTTTCAACTACATTTTTATTACTAAATATAAGTTGTGTACGCAGTGGAAAAGAAATATATTTACAATGTGTTGTATCAATAGATGGGAACTCAACCAAATAATGATCAACCTTTTAGAATTGTGGAACATGACAAAAGAACTGCTCTTGCAAAATCGACGTCAATTTAATGCTGTTATTTGAACAATTTATACATGTACATATATCCCTCTCATTTCACTGACAAATAAGTCTGTAATGACATATCTTTATGTCAATAAAATATGTGTCTGCTGTCTGTATTTTTAAAACGTGTCACTCAGTATTCTGTCTGTCTGCCACTATAATCTAAATATTGGAAGTCATATTAAATCAGATGTAAAGGTAATATAAAATTATATGATTAATAATTAAAGACGCAAAAACAAAGCAACTAAGGAAACCTCGAACAGATAAATGCGACTGGAGCAAAAATAAAATGTATGTTATAAATAACCTTGAGCAGACAAATGGTTCCTGACTCTCTGCTGCTAATCTCTAAATAAACGTTATACGGGATCGTGGAAATCACACGCTTCACCTGACGTTAAGCTTTCACAACAGTCCGTTAAATAACTCGCCTTGTGAAATCCTCTTAATCTGAACGGCATAACCATAAAGTGGTTCTATTCAATAAGACTGAGGATTATTTTCAATATCTATTTGTACAATCCTGACCAGTGTTTTAACATCGCGATTAGATAGTGAATCGGAGGTAAGTTATTCATTTCGTCAAATAATATAACATGTATAATATGTATCTTGTTTTAGTCCATCGTAGCAGAGTCAAGGATATATCCATGATTTATAAGGGTTAGAGCAGAAATGTATCATACACATCACGCAGTAATATGTATTTCTGGTTAAAGGCAGTTCAAATATCTGGTTAAAGGCATTTAAAATATAATTATTCAACAAGCGCGTTTTTTTCCAAGTAACCGAAAATGATTATTATAGATTTGAAAGACAATCAAATTCCCCATGCATTAGTGGAATTTAATATGGAATTTAATTTTCTTTCAACTCTAAAATAAAAATAACCATTTGTGACTGTCTTATTATGCCATTTGTTATTATATTACTGACGCACTTGCATGCTACATTTTTTTGATTTGTATCTCAAACTACAGCACAGCCAATGTTAGAGATGAATTTGTCTTATGTGATTTCGGTGCAGTATGTGGACCACAGTCTTGTGCTAGTCACATTACTATAGGTTACTCTTCTAGTAATGCCGCTCTCATTGTAACCCGTGGTACATCTCATCTTATTTCAAAAAATGAAAAAAAATTTCGAGAGCTCTACAACATATATTTTTGCAATGTGCATAATGTCAGCAATGTATACACAGTTCATGGAGCAAGGAGTTTAGCAGTAAGATAGATCAACTTTTGTCAATTTTTGACTATATACAGCTTCCTGAACATCCAATTTCACTCGCATATAATTTAGAAGTGTATGCATTTCTGATAATGTGTATATACCATTATTTTATTCAATATGTTATCAATTTGTTATCAATATCGAAATCAGTGAATTAAAGTTATCATATGCTGAGTTAGATATGATATTATTATATTAACGGGCGATTTAAATGTCAGAAGATCTACATTGAGGATCTCGTCATGTTGGCTCTCATGCGTCGTCAAAAAATAAACACTTTTCTCGTGATGATATAAGAGTAATATGTGTCTAAAAATATAGTCACCTTGGATATGAAAGGGTGGATCTGCCACTTTTCAAAGTGGCAGATCCACCCTTTTATATCCATTTTTTTCTAAATGTTCCCAAATTAATACTACAACAAAGTAACTCTTCAAATTAAGCTGGTTGCCATTCGCCTCGCTCTACACGCAAAAAAATAATTTGCGTGATTGAATGAATCCATCCAAGTAGGTTTGCGTCGGCGGATAAAAAATGGTTGTGTTTTTTATGATATACCATATACCAGCGGTTTAAAATTTAAACGAGCGATAGAAAACTTGTATGTTCCTGACATCAACTAAACAACAACAATAGAAAGATGGATGGGGTTCAGGTCAAAGCCCTGACTTAGGGGTTGAGATGAGATAGGGTTTTATGTATAACCCCGGCACAGGCTACACCTGGGTCATATATAAAATCCCTAGTTTACCCAACCCCTCGGTACCCCACCATGATCTCAACCCCTTTCATCCGCAAGTGATGCACCTGTCGCTGTTCTGTACATCAGTATTTTTATAAACCTAACTCATTTTAATGCCCTGTTTCATGTATGTGTCGTGATTGATGAGGTTTAACCCTAATTACAACGCAGCCATATTTTTGTATTTATTTTAAGCAATTGAGACCAAGGTTTTTTTTCAATTTTGAAATCATCATAAATGTCTTAGTTAGCCTTTTCGTGTACCTATGTTATGGGGCCACGGCCATTATCATGATTAGAAATATGGCTTACTCCTTCAGTGCGGGGAACGACTTTAGACGTGCACTTCAATTTCCAAGTGAGGGCGCCATTAACGTGACCGTCTAGTCACAAGGGATAAACAGTCTCCAATGTGGAATCGAATCTTTATTTCTATTTTAATCTCTTTTTGTGTCCAGCTGTATTTAGGTCATATGTTATGTTGCTGGTTGCAGAAAGGCGAGGGAATATTTGTGTGGCTAAGCTCAGAACAAGAAGTTAAATTACTGCATTCATTAATTAGTTTTTTGTCAAGTACTTTGTTTTAAAACGTGTCACTCAATATGTTTTCATAAAAATAAAGACCACATCGCGTTCAAACTGACAACAAATTATTTTGAAACCCGCTGTGACTGGGGGTTGTCATTACACTTGTTGCATGTGGAGGGGTGTAGGGTAAATGTTTATCAGAATGGTATCCTTAGCAACTCTTAATGCTGGTCTGACGCTGTTTCATTGCTGGGTTAGCATCGCCAACGCTGGGCCAGTGATGGAGACAACATCCTGTGTCAGCAGTGATCGGCTGGTTCTGGGTCGAGTGACAAGTAAAACAACAAAAGAAGAAAAATGGGGTACGGGTGTAAAAACCCTCACCGTTTACACCCCACCAGATTCACCTGTTACTGTGTAAGGGGGATGACCTTGTCAGTGTGACCCCTCCCTCTAGAGCCCTCCCTGTGTCATTGACGCCCCGCACAATGACGCCCCACTCACGCTAAAAATATGATTTTAAGGTGAAATTCTCTGAAGCTGGAAATCGTGTTAGCAATTCCATCTTGAAATGAATGAAAAATAGAAATAAACAAATTAGCAGTCCTAGGGCTAAATAATGTTTTAATGACGAGAGTACTTCATTGGTACACGCTATCGCACTGGGATCGATTTCCCAGATTCGAAAGTAGAGGCGGAGTTTGTTTTAGACGTCACGACGGGGGTTTCTGACGTAAGGAAGGGTAATTTTGTCTCATAATATGTTCATGCACATGTACATGTGGATTTTGATTTATAAAAAATCTTCAAAATTTCTACACAAGTCAGGCAAGCGCTGCTAGAATGCCGGAACGACACTACAAATTCTGGCCCGTCACTGGCCCAGCTGCTGGCCGAAGTCAAACATGGACTCGGTTTCCATACGGGCTTATTGAACTAGTGTAGAACCATTGAAACACATGACATTGACCCCACACCGCATCAACAAACCTCTGTACGAGAATTTCCACCTTATTTGGCTACAATTATTCATGTTATTAATTGGTGGACTTTGTGTGTCAGTGTGAAATTTATTGAAACTCCACCCAGCCCAGTGAAGCAATGGGGTTTTAGGCCAGCTTTGTGCATATATAGGCTGAACTGGGCCAGAAAATCTCCTGGGGATTGGGGGTTGAATGCGATGATACTGCCCTCCAGACACAGGATTCGCAATTCGAGCCCTGGCGGTCTGAGTCCGAGCACGCTACGTCTCGGTCACGGAGGCTCCTCACAATATTGAATTTTACGAGTAAGTGGAGAAGAAAGCTTTTCTATCTTTCAAACTTGAATGCCAGAGTGGGGCTCGAGCCCGCGATCACCGACTTTCCAAGAAGGCAGCTTTAACCATTGCAACAAGGCCCCATCCTGTCATAGGCAGACTTAATTGGTTGAGTGAGAAGGATGCAGGGCCCCCGCCCCACGTAGCCCGAAAAAAGGATGTACATTTCCAGTCCTAATTTTCGCTAATAACTTATAATCAGGGGAATAAAATTACAGGATAACTCCAAGGAAATAACATTATTGATATAGTTCAATAATTTTGCCAAACTGAAATCACTTCACCTGTGCTTGTATTCGCGTACAAGTTACGATATATCACAGTCTTCGGATTGGTCGAGATGACCATGTCTGTGGAAATATCATAATAAGCGAACAACCTACTTAACAAAAATTCTCTTCATATATTCATAGTGTACATCGCGCAGTATCATAAACCAGCATCCGGCGTAGCCGAGATTCAAATTCGAAATATCTGGCCCCACAGCCAAATGAACCACTGAGAAAAGCAAAAGGATAAAATACAATTCACCTTTTGAAAGTAAGGAGGGTTATCACCCCTACCCCTGAATAGCCAGCACCCCCTGGAAGGAGGTGGGTGCGTGACTGAAGTGACAGGTAGAAGATGAGGTGCGGCGCATGCGCGTAAAGTGCCTCTCCACCAGCTCACAACACAACTCTGTCATACAGAGACAAACAGCAGTAACTGATTACTTTACAAGTGAGCAGCTACTGCTGTTTATCTTTGTCTGCCATACAAAGGCAAACAGCAGTAATTGCTTACTTTACAAGACAGTAGTTACTGCATTTTGCCATTGCACCTGACTCTTTTACGGATGCGTTTTGTCAAGTGTTTTGTGCGGCCGTCAATAATAGTGTTGGTTCTGTTGTTTGTAGATAATAGAGTTTATCTCACCACGTTTTTACGCCGTGAATGACAAGTAGGAGTTAAGGCTATTAACACCTACAGTGAAATCTGTACCACTCACCAGGGGTCCACGTACAGTATAATTGACAGGGAAATTTTTAAAACTCTAATCAGATGCTCAGTCTTAATACCAATAAATTAGAATTTTTCACAATTCAAAATATAATTAACTAATAAATGATTTAAACATTATTTACTTTTGTTTTAAATTAGTTGTTATATTTTAGTGTTATTACTTTAATGCGATATGGATGTGAAATCGAATTATTTATAATTAAAGTACATGTTATTTCCAGAAATGTATCCTATTTGTTCATATTTAGGTATTATCTGTTAGGAAACATATCTAATTACCATAATACATTTTTTTTCGAAGATTTTTTTGTTTTCCGCTTTGACACATTTCTTTACTAGGTAAAATCTTTTCAAATCCAGTGAAATCTTTTTAAATCATTGTTTCTTACAACTAGATATTGAATTTCCTCCTAAACGTACATGTTCTTGTTTTTCCAATCACTCAAAGCTGACAATTGCGTCGACAATGCTAGTTCTTAATTAATAAAAAAGTAACAAAGAATTAAACACTCACACCTGGTCGCCAAGGTTACTTGTACAATCTGTTCAGGAACGGAGATTGCGGAGATAAAAGTTAGATCTAAAGATACAGCTTTCAGGTGATATCTGGGCAGAAACACGTGCTCATTATCAAGATTGGCTTATGCCCTTTTGCTATATTTGTGACAGGTGGATTTTACAGGTGTATCTCAGATTCTCCCATTCTTAGATGACAGTGTTTATTGACCTTCCACAATACGGGTGTATCTAAGATTCTCCCATTCACAGATGACTGTGTTTGTTGACCTACCACATTACCCTCCCATAAAATACATATGCTACACGTCTCCTCCAGCAAACATCACACGAAACATCTCCCCGTTTTAGATGGTGTTAATAAACATGTTTTTCTATGAATCCTTTTACACACAGTGTATTTACCATTTTCTATTTAATTTAACATCACACTTTTATAATTAATAATTTATTCACATGTCATTCATTGAGAGTTTTTTTCTTAATTTTTTTAATTATATTTTGTGGTTTTCATGAATTACAAGCATTCTTTATGATTTAAAAGATCTTCACAATAACTGTATAATCTATGTATTATACTTAATTTGTAAATGGATGAATTCTTTTTTTTTATACTTTTTGTCAATATTAACAGTTGGACTCAGGTATGGTACTATACCCCCTAATTTAAACACCAATTCGTCATGTGACAGACTGATCCATTATTTCATTGGATTAGGGTAGAATACCATACTTGGTCCAGCAGTTAAGTGTTAAATGTTTTGTATTCATCTACTGGAACGTCTACACTATGTTACTTAAGATGATTTTCCAACTGTAACTAAGAGTGATTGTAAACAGGAAAACAGTATATTGCCATTTGCTTTTTTATTTAAGCATATAATAATAATGTATAGTTCGACTTTTACTACGTTTCAGTAATTCGGATTCCAATAAATGGAACATCGTATACGTTGAACTATACATTATTATTATATTTCTTCTTATAAAACTTTGAAATAATAAATGAAATAATGTATGCATTAGAGCGATATATCGGAGATAATGACACGAGGTTGCGGGGGTACATAGATCAGGGAATATGGCGGGGGGGGGGGGTCGTGTAGGATAACTCTCAAAATACAATAACTACTCCACAGGGCATCATCAAATACAGGTTTCCGCAACAATAACCCCGTTGTCGGTGATTTATTTCCAATTTTTAATCGTTTAGTTTAATGGGAACACCGAACTGGGTTTTTATTCTATTGCAACGGAATTATTTTGCGTAGGAGAGCACCCAATAGATCATATTTATTTGAATGGAATAAACACTATATAATAAAAATATGTTTTCTGTGTTATACTATAAATGATATTCATTTAAAAATCTACACGTGGATATAAACGTGGATTAAAAACAATGTTAAAAATGTATTTATCAACATTTCAGTTAAATTGTTTGAACTAATTTTGTATTTAATATTGGCGAACAGCAATAATTGGATGTGTTTTCTGAAGAAGGTCAAATGTCATCAATCCGGATGTCAAATATGATTGACATTCTGACATTTATAACTGACCGTTGACACTTAACCCTTTCAATCCTGAATTTACCATAGTCATCTTTATCCACTACAAGCCGCGAATCTCTGCCGCAATTCTCGACTTGTAGTGGATGAAGATGATTTGATGTGGTTTAAAAATTAAAGAAAATTGGCATGAATTGGTAAACCAGTTTCATGGAAATATTCGTTCTAAAACCCTTGGTTGTAGGAAAACTAGGTCTGTTTTCAGGGATGTAAAATGATGCTTGAATGCATTGTGAGGGATTAAAGGGTTAAGTCGAGTTCAACGCATCCATCACACGTAGAAGCATTGTCTACTTATTTGTATTTTTTTAGAATAATAAAATGACCTATTCATTCAGTTTACTACTATTATGAAAAGTTGCCCAACATAAGACGCTGTTACTTTATTTTGCATACCCTCTTCAAAAATATTCGCTCTTATAATTTGTGTAAGATTGGTAATGTATTTTAGATACTGTACATGTACATCACCTTTCTTGGCGTAAAATTATTAAAACACAATTGTTATTTATTGCAATTTAGCTGGCATAACCTACGAGTGATTGCTACAATGAAATAACTATGTAATTGGATGATTACCATGTCAACCAAAGCATGGATATCAAAGACAAGAAACGGTCATTATTATTACCCTACCCATTTAAAACCTCAAGCTCAGAAGTAGATTTTATAATTGTTTTATCATCATGCATGGGCGGGGGCCCTAGGGTAGTGGTTAGCACCGCTGCCTTTCACGCCAGAGTCCGGGGTTCGGTTCCCGGTCTCGGCGGTTTGAAAGAAACAAAAATGTTTCTTCCCCATCCACGTGTGAAAGTCAGTATTGTGGGGAGCCTCCGTGACCGAGAGGTAGCGTGCTCGGCCTCAGACCGCCAGGGCTCGAATTTCGAATCCTGTGTCTGGAGGACAGTGTCGTCTCAATCATCTCACCAGCCTCAGGAGGCTCTCCTGGCCCGGTTTAGCCTATATGTGCACAAAGGTGGCCTAAAGCCCGATTCATTTCATTTTATCATCATGCATTATTAACTTATACCGGTAATAAATAGTACTAATTTAACACGTGTGGCCATTGTTCTCCATGTGTAAGCTTCCAACCCCCTACTTGAGAAATGACAATATGCTTCCAGCAAGCTCATCTCAACAAGCTCAGAAGTATATTTTGTAATTGTTTTATCATCATGGATTATTATTTTATACCGGTAATAAATAGTATTAATTTAGTATGCATTTGTAAGCTGCATGGCAATAATATACATGGTGTATACTTATAATTTGGTTGGCCTGGTACGCTGCGCGTCAATGATATGGTATACATACTTACTATTTGATTGCCATGGCAATCTAGATTTGGGTAACATCAATGTTGTCATTTGGTTGGTATGGTAAAATGTTTGTGGGTGGGATCCAAAACGTGCGGTGACCTTAAAACAGGTGAAATAACCAAGGTCGTGAGATCAGGGTCGCGCCCAAAGGTCAGGGTGAATAGACAAGGGGCGTGAAGGAGAGGTTACCTTAAAGGAAATAAAAAAACACCCTCTGGCGACTATGTCTGAAATAAGAGGTGACCCAGAAAACATGAGACGTTGAACCAATGTTGGTTTAATGTTGGGCCACCGTCCACGACGCTTTCTCAACATTAAATCAACATTGGTTCATAGTCTCTAGTTTGCTGGGAAGAGCCCTCTGGCGGTTATATCTGATATTAAAGGTAGAGTTACAGATGGCTGACACTTCACTTCCGGTATTTTGTCAAATAATATGATGTGATGCTGGAGCTAAAGTTCAACCATCGATCAACGGAAACATTTTACTTTTAAAGGAATGTTTGGAGGTGATACTCATCAACAGAGCGGTCCAATGTCGTAATATCAGAATAACGAATTGATGGCTGTTGATTGGCAACTTTCAATGGTCTTTTTAACCATCATAAATTAGTGCAAATTTATTAAAGTTATCACCCACTTCAAGTCATGTTCCAACAGGTCCCAAAATTTTTAGCTTGTCGAGGATAAATTCCTGCTCACCGTAGACCACCATTACCTCGAATTAGACAAGTCAGTAAAAGTTGTCAAAATGGCCATACGCTATGAGCCCAGAATAAAATATTCATGTATTATTAAAAAAAAACAGCCAAACGGAATCTTTTTTTAAACTGAGTGTTGCTTTATCATGCATACACCTCATTGCACCCTGTCAGCGACATTTTTTTATCATGTCACTTTTGATGAAATGATATTATGAAGTTTTTTTTCGTGTTCTTAAAGACTAAAGTTTATTTCTTAAAATTGTTTTTCATACACTGATTTTGTCGGGAGATGACTAGTTATACATTATTACACGAAATTTAACTCCAGCAGTCATGTATTTGAAGTTATGACCAAAAAGCATCTTCACTGGGACGCATATCAAAATTAGTTTAAGTATACATGGGGTACGATACAATTCATACCATCGCGAGGCACTGTTTTAATTGAGTGGCTAAATAAATATTTGAATGTGTTAACTTTACAAGAAATTAAATATTCTTGCTGACCTTCAAGTTACCTTGTGTTATATGATGTAGTGTATTTGCCTACAGCCTCAGTATTGGATAAATCACTGTTGGTTCTCAGCCATCATAGCCACCATTGTGGATGCATTGGGATAACGTTGGGTCAGAGTTTCCAGTTAATTTGTGTTGACCTTACAGCCGCCACAGTTAACACGTGTAGCCATTGTTCTCCACGTGTAAGCTTCCAGCCCCTTACTTGAGAAATGACAATATGCTTCCAGCCCCTGATGGAGAAATGACAAATTTCAGCCACTTATTTATTAATCACACACGGGAGTCTCACGGTGACAGCTCAGCAAATCTGACTGTTTTAAAGGTGGTAATAAATTTACAACCATTTGCAGTAAATAATACTCATCATCATGGCACCCAGCCAATTTTTAATTTGATAACTCCTTAATCCATATAGCTTATCTAAAATAATTAGACACAAATATGACATGAAACAACAGCCTAATTACATTATATGATATACATTTTGAAACATTCATTGCAATTTATTCCTCCGCGCGTTGTCTATGCTTAGGCCTATGTACACTCACAATAAACATTCACTTCTTAAGTCATCAAAATATATATTTATATCCATATTTTACATTTTTATCAGCACATCAAACAAACAGAAGTAGGCCCTTATCAAGAAGGATATTTTTTTAGGGAAGTATTTGTATAGACTTGCAGATGGCGGTCGCAATAGACATGATGGAGGATAAAGTGGGTAAAACATCTAATTCGGTGCTTTAAATATTGAAGCACAAAACCAGTTAACGATATTTTAAAAGTTGTGAATGATGTGAAGATATTTCTTATTGTAAGTCTCCACTGGGGTTGAGAATGTGTGTTATAAATCGTGATGTGGGACCTCTATGAGCCACGTGACACGTCACATGACACGTGTAGCTGTAGTCACGTGACAGTGATGGCGTCAGTCAGTTTGCAGGGAGGCACCATAGAGAGACCTGTTGTGTTGTACAGGGATGTAGACCTCTAGGACATGTTGTCATCTGCTAATTGTACTGGTCCAGGTCATCTACACTGACCAGCGTGATTTACAGCGTGATCTCAACAACTGTCCAGCGTGATTTACAGCGTGATCTGAACTTGTCAGCTTGATTAACAGCGTGTCTAAACACCGATCAGCGTGATTTACCACGTTATCTAAAAAACTGACCGGCGTGATCTACCATCTGATCAAAACAACTGACCAGCGTGATTTACAGGTTGATCTGAACAACAGATTAGCGTGATTTACTGGTCACGTGATTCACTGATTCATAAAACCAGGATTGATTATGTTTTTAGTATGGTCAGTGTGATTCAATATCAGGGAAAATTATAAATTTTCTCCAGATGCTTACACGATGCATTTAGATCATAATGTATCTATCAAATATAAAATGAAGAACCAGACAGTCATCTGTGATATAGTATTACATCTAGAGATTCTAATATGGTGATTGGATTCAGTAAGAACTACAAACAATGGAATAAGGATTGACAACAGGAATGGAAAACATTATGTTTCATTAAAACATGACTTTATGATGTGTTACTCGCTGACTTCTATGAACACAATCTATAATGTTCTGGGACCATCCCAGTAACAATGTTAAAGGTGAGATCACCTTAACCATTTGCATGCTGATCACGATTTTAATCGGGTTTATTAGCCGATTAAATCGCTTTCAGGCTTAACATTTGCTGATTTTCACTTGAAAATAAATTCACAATTTCTGGAGGTGTGGGGCCCTGAACCACAGGTATTTACCCTAACACGTCACAAGAAAATTAGAAATATATTTCTAACGTCAGGATCAGTGTGGTGTAACCAATTCAGGTCAAAGTATTGTAATACGTTCTTAAAAATGACAAATAACAGAAGCTGTGACATTATATAGTATGGTAACTATGGAAGTGATAAACAGTGTAGCAACAAAATATCAACTTTATATAATATTACGACCACTCAGGGTCCCATCTCACTAAATATATAAACTAATTACCTTAACTTCCTCTTTTTTCTATTAGAAATGTTAAGAGCTTCTCAAATTGTACACACTTTCAAGTGAGTAAAACGCGCAATTAAATATGTATGTTATTAAGATCTAATAAATTATTGTTATTGATTCTTGATTTGTGTGGTTACAGGATGACGTAACCTGATACATAATACTGACACGGGGACACCATTCACTATTCCAGGGACCCCACACCTTATGACCTCACGAATAAGACCGCAAAGCAGTTGTAAGTCACTTTTACTCATTTGCATTGCATATTGTTTTACTATGTTTGTGTGATAATTCCCTACATAACGTCATAAGAAGCACAATATTCACGCGTTAGTCCGGCATTGGGCCGGCATCGGGTCATCGTATCGTGTTGTCTGCGTCCTGCATTTTAACCCTTGTGCTTCTTTATTTTTTTGCTGTATGTTTTTTTTTTCTAACGCGATATCCAGATTAAAAAGGAAAAAAAATACTGTTTTTTTTTTCAATAAACAATTTCTAAACATAAAACATAAACCACAAAATAATTTATCAGTTTCTGAAACATATTCTTTTGTTTTAAACCTGCCTGATATATACGGTCTTAGCGGCACAATGTGTAAAAGTGATGCTGTTAAAATTAGATACAGATTTTGAAATTATATTTTGAAAGCCACTAAGACACCCTGAAGCAATGTAAACTAGACACGTAGATTCAGTGTGTGAATCCGATACAAATTAATCCTAATCCTCTAGAACTCAACCCCACGTCACCTGAGACTCGAACGTCCAACCTGTTGATATCCTGAGATGCCCTTGATAATGCCCAGCAAACATCAGACTTTGAACCAATGACGATATAATGTTGGGCCACCGTCTGCGACGCTGGCCCAACATTATATCGTCATTGGTTCAACTTCTCGTGCTAATGATAATGTCTCTAGATGTCCACGTGCACATCATAGATCACGTGACCTCACACTGACAATGACCTTGAACTTGTGTGATCTATGCTTGCGCTCTACAGATCAAAACGTCTTAACCCCTCTCGCCCTGGGGGTATTAGATCAGATGTGTTATTTTTTTTATATTTCTACAACGCGGTATTTCACTTATTATGATAAGAATACGTTATTGTAATGGACAAAAGGTTCGCAGGTGATTAGAAGCATGTTAATATTGTATAATAATAATAATAATAAAGTATATTCATTGCTCATGTCGTTTAGGTCCTGTTTTGATTTATTGAGGTTTTTATTATGAAGATTTGTGACAATATCAGATTATTTCCTAGATCCTCTCATCATGTATTGAGTTACCTTATTTGGGATCACTTCCATGTTGTAATAGTTTTCCTTTGTCAAATGAGCTGCAACATTACCATGATTACCATGAGTATTGAACAGGCGATCTGACAGTTAAAGTAGATTTATTATATTTTATTAAAATATAAAGATTTCTTCAGAAGCCTTAGTGAAGACCAATTAAACACAGTGTATTATTTTACTGTGAAAATTATGTTATTCAAAAAAGCCACATAAGCCAAAAAGTAAGTCAATATAGTCTATATAGTACAGATACTTTTTCCAGTCAGTTTTTCTTCCATCATGCAGGCTGAACCTATTCGTATAAGCTGTTTTGAATCAAACTGTTACCTTTAGGTTAACAGGATAGAGACATGGGTATTAGCAGAAACACAGCAAATTCGACAGGTGTGGATTAACCCTTTAACCGCCTAATTATTTAATTTGAATTTTCACCCACTTGAAGTTGTGTCTCGCTGACGAGTATGCAGCGCGGGTGGACTAGCCTTGTGTTCAGGGCTACGTAAACCCGTAACATAGGTATTAAAATGAAGCCGAAAGAGCAAAGTAAAGTTATTTGTGATGATTTCAAATTGGAAAAAACCCTTTGGTCTCTATGCATGGTTGTATACAAATATTACAGCGCTTTAACCCTTCAACAGCCAAATGATTCAATCTGAATTTTCTCCCACTTGAAGTTGTGTCTCGCTGACGCGATCCACAACTTCAAGTGAGTGAAAATTATTCAGATTTGACAAAATGGAGGTCAACTCTTTTCAATTCTTGCTGAACGATGTCACATTTTATCTTTAACATGTTTACTTAATGTGCCAATACAAAATAAAAACCCGAATATATTCGGCACCGGCGGTAAAGAGTTAATGATTTGTTCAGCTTATTTCTCTCGTGTGTATATGTATATTGTTTGAATGACTGACATAAAAATATTTGCGACTTAGCGTGAAGACGATTAAATCATAGCTTTTATCCAAGGTGTATAGAAGATGGTGATTCAGGACAAGGCTCACCCAGCAGACACGATACGTTGACCCGCTGTTGTTTTATTGTTGGCTCGGCGTCGAAGACGGCGTGCCAACATTAAAACAACATTGGTTCAACTTCTAGTGACAGTCACTCTACCACGCTGTGTACTGTTGCCATGACATCGAGTAAATAATCTACACAATGCCATGCACTGACCAGTGAAGGTCATTTTTATTTTCACCACTCAAGCTCTCAAGTGAATTTTTCAGCTTTAAAATGTATCCGTACACAGGTACAGGTCAAACAAGGTCATTTATTGTGACCCCGCGGATTCTCATGTGAACATCTCCAAGAGAAGCAACATCAAAGACACCATCGACTTCCTGATTGCGTGCGTGCGCAACAGGACGTTATGGCTTTATTCAAATGAGCAACTCTCTCTCTCTCTCATCTTAACGGGCTTGTTCTCTCTGGCTTAATGCCTTTATATCAGAAGAAGCGTGAGAATTTGTAGACTCCCTTGTTAGTAATATTGAATTACGGTGATGTGTTACAGTATAGAGTTTGTTCTAACTCTTATGGTTACAGTATGACAGCTTCTTCAAACCCTTAACCTTTTAACCGCCAAATTATTCAATTTGAATTTTTACCCACTTGAAGTTGTGTCTCGCTGACGCGATCCACAACTTCAAGTGAGTGAAAATTATTCAGATTTGACAAAATGGAGGTCAACAAATTTCAAATCTTGCTGATTAATGTCACTTTTTATCTTTAACATGTTTACAAGCTGATATGTAATGTACTATAAGAAATGTAAAAAACGAATATATGGACGGCACCGGCGGTTAAAGGGTTAAATTGCGGGAATCTGACGTCTACAGACGTCAGATTCTGACGTATTTGAAATATAGAAAAAAAATTGTCTCATGGTTTATATACAAATATTTCATTGCTTTAACGGGTAAATATCAGGTCTAACCCTTTTTAGAAGTGCTAATCACTTCTGTAGCTGTTTTCTGCATTTCCTCATTTGCTCTTCAAACAATATTCTTTGAAGGATAAACAGGCATTAAAGTTGTTAGATTGGCATTCTGTTTTGATTCCAAATGTACATATGTATACGTAGGCCTGAGGCTTTTGTACTCACTGAAAGTTATGGGTTGCGGTAGCGAGACACAACTTTAAGTTGGAAGGAAATAAAATCTACAACTTGACGCTATAATAAAAGGTTAACCTTTCAAGCCTGAATTTACCATTATCACCTTCATCCACTACAAGCAGCGAATTGCTGTCGTAATTCTCGACTTGCAGTGGATGAAGATGATTTGATGTGGTTTAAAAATTATAGAAAATTGCCATGTATTGGTAAACTGGTTTCATGGAAATTTTCGTTCTAGAACCCTTAGTTATAGGAAAATTGGGTCTGTTGTCAGGGATGTGAAATAATGCTTTAATGCGTCGTGAGGGTTTAAAGGGTTGATCTCAATATTACCCTTTTTCTACACGCATTAAATACCCCCCTCCCCCTATTGTACTGGTCCAAGTGACATTGACAGACATTATACTGGCGCAGCTCCGGTATACTGGAATAAGGCGCTGATACTAGTCTTTAAAGAATTAATATCCGTCGAAAACATGTTCTCATTCACCTTGAGGAGGGGGGAATGGCGGCAAATTGCACTTTCGTTTTCTGAGAAGCAATGATCGTGTCATACAAGCATCAGCTCATCATATTACTGGACCTCTAATTTGCAGCCGCAAAAAAGTCAACCGTTGCATTTTTAATGTGTTTCAGCCCTTGTTTTACTGTATATCGTCTGCGAAACGTGCGTGCCAATGGTGTGTCATAATATATTATGATGTCACATATGACCTTGACCTGTACATTAAATATGCACACCCGTTTTTTTGGAGCATCGTGCAACACCTGCCTTTTAAAGATATCATATATATTTTAACACATGAAATACCAGCTTTTGAACAGATGAACAGACACCAATCAACAAGATTTCAAAATTGTTTACCTCAATTTTGTCAAATCTGAATAATTTTCACGCACTTGAAGTTGTGGATCGCGTCAGCGAGACACAGCTTCAAGTGGGGGGGAATTCCAAAAATATAATTTGGGGGTTAAAGGGTTGTTCATGAATAAAAAGATATCAATTTTTATTATAAATATACAGAACAATTCAGATTGCCAAGTAACTTGCCACAAAAAATATAACTTGCCAAAAAAACTTAATAATAAAAATGCAGTGTAATGTGTTTAGATATAATGTACTCATGTGGTCTATTTTTGTGCTGACACATTTGTTATTGTTATTTCAATATAAGTAAAGATTTTGAAGATGATAAGCCTTCAAACTATTGGAGAGAAGCTTTTGAAGGACGATAATACAGATTAAATGACAAACTTTACAAGCGAATACACTTTTATGGCCATCTCAAGAGCTGAAGAAATTCAATATTGTGTAAACTCTTCATATTTTGACCTGCCTTGATGAGTTAAGCTCCACCGTTTAATCCTTCCTGATGAGAGATTAATCTCAGATTAAGATCTCTCTGTGATGTTTGGTGTTCGCGACTAATCCAAGAATAATTTGACCGCATCTTCACACTCGCTGATAGATGTTCAATGTCATTTCGGACACAATGTTTCAGCATTGCGGCAATGACTAGCCAACCTTGGCTAGTCATTGCCGCAATTCTGGGTCTATAAATCCTGTTTGCCATTTGAAAACTATTAACCTATTGATAGCCAGCGCAATCGTTTTCATCTCTCAATGCAATAACGATTTTATGAAAGTGAAGCGTGTTTATAGAAAACAATATCTTTAACACATGCAATTTTCACAATCTTGAAGCCGTGGGCCGCAGCTCTATTACAGTGGGAACGCAACTTCAAGTAGACAAACACATACATAATTTAAAACCTGGTGATAAAAATCATATTGCATAGACATTTGTGGTGAAGCTGCTTAATACCTGTGGTTCAGCCATATTGGAACCCTCTGTATTCTCACCAGAACCGTGATGCTACAGGTTGTCCTGTACTTTTTAAGCTATAAATCTTATTTAAATTTTAAGCCACTTGAAATTGTGTCTCGCTGACGCGACCCACAAATTCAAGTGGCTGAAAAATACTCATTATTCGTTTAATTGGAGAACAAACACTTTTAAAAATTGCCTCCCTCCCCCCCCCCCCCCCCAATTAATTGAATGGTGGCCCCCTTATATTAAGTGAATGACCCGTCCTAATTTTGTCGGTTTAATTACGTCTATCTATCTGTCGATCTGTTATGTCAAGTTATGTCACCAGACATCGAATATTGATCAGTTGATCAGAGCGTGAGCCGTGATGGGTTTTATACAGAGCGACAGTTTTAAACCTTACACTACGTGGCGGGTTCTTTTCAAGGGGAGGCGAGAAAATAATGTGCCCTAATTTGCAGATTTCTGAGAGATCAAACAGCCGGTTAGTTGTCGGCTTTGCCGCGGGATGGCGTGCTGTGCGTGCCGCTTTGAGCTTTCCTATTCACGAACCCTTTGTGGACAAGGGGTGATTCATTCGCACAAATATTGGTCAAGTTTGCTACAGTAATTTAAATATTTTAATAAGCAATTTAATTGTTTTCGAAATTAAATTATGGTATTAATGTAAAATGAAAATCTAATATTCCCGAGTTTTTGTTTCGCAGTCCGTTGCAGTTACTTGGTTTGGTGATATATTGGTATTTAGGATGCGATATATGTAAGCCTGCGAAGGTACTTAGTCCAGCGCTGTGGTAATTGGGGGCCAGCATCTCCAGTCCTGTGCCAGCATTAACACAGCACTGAGAGCACTTTTCATCTACCAGCAAACACAAGACCTTGACACAATGGTGGTTTAATGTTGGGCCAGCGTCGAAGACGGTGGCCCAGCCTTAAACCAACATTGGGTCAACGTCTCGTGCTTGCTGGGTACGTGTGATATCTGATGACAGGCGAGTGGGCATTGTACTCATTGAATGGGCGTAGTAGAGTTCCATTAATGTCTTAACGCCCGACCATTGTCCGGTAGCCGCCACATCTGAACACATCTTCCAGTTGACCACTCGCCGGCCATGAAGCATGGACGGACACGATGATGGCACATGGAGTCCACGTGAATTCCTTGTGTACACTGGATTTATACAGCTAATCAGAGTTATCTGTTTGGATTTGTGAGTTGGATTAATAACAGATTCATCAACGTGATCTGAAGGAGATGTTCGTGTGTTCACTGAATTAACACCCGAGTGGTGGAGTGCATCTTATGCTGTGTGACATCACTTGTAGCTTCATGTCAAGGTGAATGTGATTTAAATCAGTTCCAACAGGTCGATATTGTTGACACTTGTTGAACTTGTTGTTGTCAATCAGTGATAACGGATATTAAGAAGATTTGGCCATAGACAGGAATTACTGATTCTGTCTGTAATACATGATGCTCAAGCTTCATATCATAAATGCTACCGTGATATTAAATCCTTGACGACATCAATGTGAATCAATATTCGAAACCTCATACTTAGCCTGAAGATCAGCGTCAACCTCATATTACATGATATAGGCATAACGTGCCATCACAGAGAGAAACGCATTGAAAAAGTCAAAGTGAGTCCATATTCAAAACCATGTAAATTCCAATTTTCCAATAGATATTTTGATTTTATGTTTTTTTGTGTAAGATGTAGTAGTACTTCGAACAATTCAATCAATGCGTGTTTGGACAAACTCGTCCCTCACTGTAAAACAAGTAAATGAAACATAAATTTGACTATTTATTATGTTTCAATGAAAACATATCTGATCAATTTGAATCTGGAGATAGAGGATCTCTAGAACCAGAAACAATTAACATGATTAAGGGAGAGACCTATGCTAACACTTATTCTATTAGAAGATCGATTAGAAGATCGATAAGGGATATACCGACCCTAGAGAGAGAGGGACATGACGCATTGATAGAGCGCCTGACTGTCACGCTAGTCCGGGTTCGAATCCCTTTGATTCAATACTTGGGACTATTCGATAAATATCCTTGTTTTTTCGTCTCAATGTGTCGCTTATGGAGACATCGTTGACCCTCTCTCTGCTAACATTTGCATGTTTTCTGAACAATGAAAACACATGCATTTATATTATTTTTAAATTCAGACATATACTTTTTGTGATACTTCTCTTCAAATGAGTAAAAGAAGATACATGTTAATGCTACATATCTACATATGTTACATATCTGAGTGAATGAATGTAACACACTTAAGATAAA
This sequence comes from Flabesymbios commensalis, assembly GCA_964017125.1. NCBI lineage: Eukaryota > Metazoa > Annelida > Polychaeta > Terebellida > Flabelligeridae > Flabesymbios > Flabesymbios commensalis. The sequence goes on along the minus strand of OZ024916.1, from coordinate 23,265,474 downwards.
GTATGTTATAAAAATATAGCATTAAAATATATAGAAATCATTACCATTTTAATCCTGAAAACGTAATACTATATAATTGCAATTGCAATCACATAATCCCATATTCCCTGGATTTATGTGTTGTTTCGGTAAACAGAGGGTTGGTATATTTATTCCCCGTTTTCATGATTCTTCTAGCAGAAATAGGGTCATCATATCCCTTATTCTCTGATTTTATGGGTCCATTAAGTGTCGGCATATTCCTTATTTCCTGGTTTATGGGTCTTCTAGCTGACAGAGGGTCGGCATATCCCTTATTCCCTGGTTTATGGGCCTTCTAGCTTAGAGAGGGTCGGCATATCCCTTATTCTCTGGTTTTATGGGTCTTCTATGATGTATATTGTCACGCGCGTGCCCTGGTATTGTCACGCGTCGTAGTGACCACCGTCATCGTCACTGACCCCTGACCTGACCTTTATAAACCCTACAGTCATTGAAAACCCCACAGTCACCAACAAAGTCCTGGGTTGTTTATTATACGTAGCCATTGAAAGCATTGTATTCCACAATAGTTATTAGAATTTTGGTTACATGGGGCAAAATGGTCAATACTGTTAGTATTAAGCTATTTGTTTTATATTGATATATTCTTATGTACAACGTCTATGATAGCTAACATTCCTGCCCTAGGACTTATAAGGACAGGAGCATAAGTCGCCAGCTCTTTAACCCTTTAACCACCAAATTATTCAATCTGAATTTTCACCCACTTGAAGTTGTGTCTCGCTGACGCGATCCACAGCTTCAAGTGAGTGAAAATTATTCAGATTTGACAAAATGGAGGTCAACTGTTTTCAAATGTTGCTGATTGATGTCACATTTTACCTTCAACATGTTTAAAAGGTGGTACCTAATGTGCTAATAAAAAATGAGAACCCGAATATATGCGACACTGGAGGTTAGGGGTTAACCTTCTCGCCACCAAGCACGAACTATTATCATTTATAATCTGTTTTAATAAAAGGGCAAATCACAGTTATTGTGAATGAAATGAGTGTTTAAAAATCAAAATTTCTGAATGTTTTGTCTCAAATGAAACAAATACGAATTATTTCCCCCCACTTAACCTGCGGCCCACAACTTGAAGTTGTTGAAAATTTCAATAAGATATTATAACAGGTGAAGGGTTAACCCGTCTATTCATTTAGATTTATTAATTTTCAGCGTTTAAAATCAGCTGATGTACACATATAGTCATACATTTATTACTTTTATTATTACTATCATATACTACAGCTAACTAACTTTAAATTTGACATAGCAATGACACAAATGTAAATGTAATGGAATGTGATATACATTCGCATGTAGAGCTTACAAGGTGTTGGACACGAGCCACATGCGTCGGCTTGCGGGAGATCTTTGAAAGTAGGCCGACATTGTGAAGATACAATTGCGGTCATAAAACCATAGCGTGAAGGCAGTCAAGCCACCCCTCTCTGAGTTTTTGTATTTTACGGTAAATTAATTATAACAGACCTGTCTGCTGTCCGTTAAAAATGATAAAAGAATTATAAACGGTCACCACCGTTACCTGGATATCAAAACACATTCATTGGCATTAGGTGGTAAACCTTACAACGCTGGGCCGGTATTCTCGTACAAGTTACGATATATCGTAGGCTTCTTATTGGTCGGGATGGCCATCTCGACCAATCAGAAGCCTACGATTTATCGTAACCTGTACGAGAATACTGGCCCTGGTTAACTCTTACCGCTTAATTTCATTACCTGTGTTCTGGGTCTACGGCCATTAGAAATATTTAATTCTTTCAGCGCAGGGATCGTCTTTATACGTCATAATCTGACGACTACAGACGTCAGATTCTGACCTACTTGTACAAAGACGATCCCCGCGATGAAAGGGTTTATATCGTCCCGATTTATCCACAAACCAGCGGATTAATTTGTTTCGAAAATGTACATTTAAAAGTTTATTCCGAGATAGTTATGACAGCAATACGTTCATGGTCCATATATTTGAATATTTAATATTCTCCTTTTTTACCATTCCCATAAAGGTACGAAAGCCCGCTATACCATTATGGCGTGCATCGTTTTTTATATTAAAGTCTCCCATAAAAATAATGACCCATGTTTCGAAGTTTACCTATAACAGTAGCCTACTTATTTAAATGCGTCATAAATTTGTTACTGTTTGTTAAATTAAATCAGGGTGTAATAATGTATTATTGGTTGATTCGGTAATATTTTGTGTACCGTTTACTCCTTTCAGCGCGGGGACCGACTTTAGACGTCAGAGTCTATAATAGCCGTAGACCACTAACATAAGTATTCAAATGGAGGGGAAAGAGCAAACTAAGATATTTATAATTATTTCATATTGAAAAAAAACCTGGGTCTCCATGTTTTATCAGTGTTTATACAGAAATATTTCAGCACTTTAATTGAGTGAATCAAGGATACTAGAACTGTTCTAGTATCATTGGTTAAATCTTGCGAGACCTGAACTTATATACGCTCCATCATTCTGGTGACAATGCTCGTAGCCGGCGCCACATCAGAATAAAAAACAATGCTTTTGGTGGGGGGGGGGGGGGACAACTGAAAATGAAATTGTTATATTTTGCTATGGTTCACACAAGCTGAAAATTACGCAAAGACGATGTTGCATTCTACATTTTGCATTTATCACCCCTTATATGGTATGAATCATTATGTCCTTATATGGGGTGGTTGGCTATCATGTGACCCTCTCAGAGGGTCACATGATAGCCAATCACCCCATATAAGGAAACGCTTGTGCCCCATCTTGTGGCAACTTTATTTATTTGTCACAATATTATTCATACTATATAAGGGGTGATAGATCACCTTTAAGATAAGTACAAGCTTCCACCTATTCACAATGCCACGATATATATACATGATGATAAACCTTTTAGGGCCAGTTCAGATTTCCTATGTGAAACAGGGCTTGTAAGTGTAAAAATGATAACTTTTTGAGCGGCACGCACCGAGCTTCAAGCAAAGATATAAACACCTCTTATGGGGAATGCGATACAAGATTGAGAAGCTCCCCCGGGAGTTATATTACACGCGTGTATTGTTCAGCAAACACAAAACATTTGTATAACATTTGAACAACGTCGGCCCAACGTCTGCCGGTGTTGGTCCAACATTGTACAAATGTTATACAAATGTTTTGTGTTTACTGAGTGATCAGTTGAGAACAGTTTTCTGTTCAGCAACGCGACCATCTTGATATCCCATAATAACACGATGATTGAGGTGTGTGCAGACAGAAGTCACGTTTAGATTTTGTCAAGGTGTAATATGCCACGCGTCCCTCAGATCATGTTATCTATTGTGCTCACCATTCTATGGTCGCATCTGTAGCTCACACAAGCGTGTTGGGTGTGGACGTGGCAATTATCATTTAAGTGATTTTGCTGAAATTTGAATTCAGACTGTGAATGGGAAACGCATGTTATGTGAAGCTATGAGGACAAGGAATTGAGGGGGGCTTACTATTAAAGCAGTTTACAATGTTGTTTGTATCAGTCGTACAACTCTTGTGTCCGTATTTTAGTGTGTAATTAAAAACAATCAACCTCATCAAACAGGATTCAAGCAAGACTGAGGCTACCTGCAAATTGTTCGACTGTATAGGCACTCGGTCTGTGAAGGAGAGCGCAGCGCGTGTCGCCAACCTGCGCGAAATTAACTTCGATACACTGGTTTCAACCTTAACTCGACGAGGCCGCCATTAACTTAACGCCTAGTCACATTGAGAAGAGAGAAACAAGGATATTTCTCTGCAAACCACACGCAGGATCAGCGGGGTTCGAGCCCGAGACACACGCATGACTGGCGAGGTAGTCAGGTGCTCTACCAATGCGCCACATCCCCTTTTCTTTGGCAAATCAGTTACATTTACAGTTCTCACAACACCAGTTGCAACAAATTACGACACATCGTAGGCTTCTGATTGGTCGAGACGGCCGTCTCGACCAATCAGAAGCCTGCGATGTATCGTAACTTGTACGAGAATATGGGCCCAGACAGCTGTATATCTGTCCGCTCACAACCAATAACAGAAAGAGAAAAGTCACTTGTCACATATTATGAGTGTTCTATTGTTGTAAATTAGTCCATCGCTAGAGCTGGTGTAGTGAGGTCATGTAGAGGTCATATTAAGCGATGTCATTTGACTGATCAGCAGTATCACCCTGAGTATGGGAATCCTTGACAATTTGAAGATCTGTAAAATACATTTTTCGGAAGATTATTCAGATTGAGCTTTAAATAAGAATATTAAATTTTATACATTAGAGATTTAGACTATATACAATTCTGAATTTGCTAACGAGGTGATCATATAGTTGATATAATATTGTGATGTTTTGATGATGAAATTATTCTTTGTCTTTTTTCCATGATCAATACAATGTTATAACAATTTTCTAAAATATCATTATCAAATATCTATGATAAACAAGTGGTGATTTACACAGAGAGTGCACAAAGGGGACAGGTCTTATTATGGGATGTCACCCACCACATCAAACGTGCCCCCTGGCGAATTGAATACAAACTACTCGGCTCATCACCTCGTAAACAGTTTCAACGTGCTGCGCCTACAATTTATACGTGTTTTAATGTGGAGTAAACAATAATTACATAAAACAACTCCTGAACTCTTAGTGTAAACAATAATTACATAAAACAACTCCTGAACTTTTAGTGTAAGGCATAAACTAATATAAAAACTTGACATTGGAAATCGAAGGAATAATAAACATACGTTTTTTATATATTTTGATTTTAATGTGAGACTATTCACAAGCGAAACGGCGGACATCCAGCGTTTATAGCTCAGGTGTTAATCACCAGATGGTATTCAGAACCAAACGCCCTGCATTTACACTTGTCACACAATGTAAAGTACCATTTAAAAACAATTTAACATTCAGCAGATGCGCCTCATCATTGTTTGCCCTTGTCCCCATTCAGCCTTATCGGTCACATAAACGACAAAAAAGTCAGCAGACTCTAAATAGAAAATGTTCTATATGTTAAGTTTTCAGTCCGTCTGTACATATATATTGTTACAGAGTTAATCCACGAAGAGAAGATCTTGGTTTAAGTATTTAAACGTTGTCTCACATTATATGTTGCTTGCTGTCTGACTAATTTGAATGATATACATAACATGCTGTAGATAACGGGTCTCGGATTCGAATCCCAGACGAGGCGATTACATGTCTGATTGGTTTTAAGTGCAACATCTATTATATTGCATCAGAATATCACCAGGTGTGTCAACAGTTTTATTGTCATCTCATCTTGCTATCGTTGTCTTTTAGACGATAACAGAGAGGCAGCTACCAGACCATATATTGTGAAATCAGTTGCAAACACTTATTACATGGTGACAGATATAAAATGAAATGAATGGGGTCTTAAGTCACATTTTTGCATGTATGGGCTAAACTGGGCCACATAACCTCCTGAGGATGGAGAGATGAATGAGATGACACTGCCCTCCAGACGCAGGATTCGAAATTCGAACCCTGACGGTCTGGTGGTCTCGGTCACGCAGGCTCCCCACAATATTGAATTTTTACGAGGGAGCAGTGAAGAAGCTTGAATGCCAGAGCGGGGCTCGAACCCGCGATCTCCGACTTTCCAAGTAGGCAGCTTTAACAACTGCAGGGTCCCCGCCTATTTCCTTAGTGACAGACCGACGGACCATATAAGGTCTGATATTGTGAAATCACTTACTGGGTACTGACTCGATGGTGATAAACAGGCAGACAGATGTTGTCCTGTTCTACCTCTATTTCTGTCTGATTTTGAGATATAAAACTCGTGTGTGTTATAGACCCGTTGATTCCTACATCTTACTCATGTTATTCAACCCTTTGCCCGCTAAGTTATTTAGTGATGCATAACTTCAACTGGGAGAAAAATATTCATATTTGCTTTAGTAGGAAGCAAAAATGATATAATCGTGTTTAACACCTAAAGCGTTATAATCGTGTTTAACACCTAAAGGGTTAACCTTTGTGTTGTAGTATAATGAATTTTCTGACGGATACTAATGATATACGTGCACATGACAACATTATCTCAGTGTTTGCAAACGAGGGGTTGCTATTTAGCGCAACAGCGAAGAACAAAATGCATACAAATATAATTAAATATAACAAATATTTAGTGTGTTTATTCTTTTTTAAGTCATGTTTTAACATGTCTGACAAGTAGTGTAAACCATGAGAAAATATCACGATAATGAAATAGAAATTACTGTAATATTTGCCGAAAATATATAAACTGTATAAATGATATTTATTTCAGTGACTTCAATATTTCAATATTTTTTCCAAACTACATGATGTAAAACTAATAATCATATACGCTGAACGTGTGTTTGATGATCTGATCTGAGAGTTTCACGTGACAGATTTCAGTCTGATGATGCTATCATGCTGGGGGATTTAAACGGTAATAAAGCAGAATGTGCTGTATTCTAACTAGTTTAGTGGTGAAATAGATAATATAACAGATGGTACTACCGTATATCACATTGCAGACACAAGACGCTGACACAATGTTGGCACAATGTTGTTGGTCCATCAACTGCGACATTGATCCAATGTTGATCTTTTGTTGGACCAGCGTCGACGACGCCGTCTAAGACGCTGGCCCAACAATAGATCAACATTGGAATAAAATCGTGTGTTTGTTGAGAGTTTTCAATCGGCCATTAACACATTGAGCTCTGACACACAACTTCTAACCCTTTTTCCCTACAAAGGTTGACGCTTTAAACCTCGTATTACTCATGCGAAGTATTGATTAACCCTTCACATGCTAGTTGCGCATATGTAGCCAGATCGTCCATATTTACATGAGATTTACCTAATTTAATTGTATAACCTTTAGAGAATTTGAAGTAAGGTGTGATAGTGGTAGCTGACAATTAACCATAAAAACACTACCCCCAGGGATGTCAGTGCGGGTGGCAATCGCTGGGGCAGGGGGGGGGACATGAAAATGAAATGATTGTCAGTCTTGACTCGAGGGGCAATTTATTGTTGATTCGACTTTTAATTGAAAAACATGTTAAAAAAATACAACATAGTTATAAAATTATCATTTACATTTTCTAAAAATGTTAACAACATCAGTTGACGGAAGCAGGTCGAGACGACCTCTAAGAAGACAATATTTATTAACTTTCAAAAATAAAGAAATGTGCATGCGATGTAAGCTTCCAGCTCATTTCTGAAACTACATTTCTTTATTATGAAATCATTGCATATGTGGCATATTTGTGAATTCTAAACTATCTATTTCCAATCATATTGTATTGTATGCACAAGATGTAGAAATGAAACGACTTCTTGTTTTGAGATAGTGACAATTTACTATGGCTGATTTTGGAAATTTTATACAAGCTATAGATACCATATGGCAAAACGTCCTATGAGCGAGCACTACGATAAAAGTAGCTACGTTGGACCAAGGACACTAGACCTTAGTTGGACGGAAAAAGCCTTGCACGGCGGAAATTTTAAACATTACAACGCTGAAATATTTTCGTATAAACAATGGAGACCAAAGGGTTTTTTCAATGTGGGGTCATCATAAATGTATTAATTAGCTCTACTCTTCAATTGCGGGGATCGACTTTAGCCGTCAAAATCTGTGCCTTAGTTTATTTTTTGGGACAGGCTTCAACTTGGCACTCATAAGCGGAACAGATGAATGCGGCATGAGCGACGAATTATAATGATTACAAACAGAATTAATCATCATCTCAATATTTAAAGGAACATATTGAGCGGGAAATATTGAGTATATTATAAGAGTCAGGCGAATCCGATATTGTGCGTGTGTTTTAATAGGTCTACAGAATATAAACTCTGACTGAGTCTAAATTAACCAGCAAAGAATAAAATTTACTAACGAATTCAGTAAATATATAGATATTTATATAATGCTCGCGTTTTTGTATAATATTTAGCATAATATAATTATTTTTATGTCCAAGCCAGCAAACACGAGACATCGAACCAATGTTGTTTTAATGTTGGCCCACCGTCTTCGACGTCGGCCCAACATTGAAACAACATTTGCTCAATGTCTCGTGTTGGCTGGGAAATTTTAGCTCGAAATAAATTCTATGACTCGCCACTTTAGATCGGCAATAATGATGGCATGTAATATGATTTGTTTAATCCTTGGGCTCGTCCTACATAATTATGTAGGCATTAATCTACACGTCACAGCCACACACGCTTCTGCGTAATTATGACGTCACAACTATACACACGCGCCAAATAGAATGACGGGTTAGTATAGGTTGAGATGACGTGTCACGTGACATTGTGACGTCATACCTGCTTCTCAAATTAACTCTGTTTATCTCCTGCTAGTGCCCCCTGTTGAGTGAAGTGTAAACTAGGCTGATCATTTTACACAAAGGGGGGCAAAATCAGCAAACTGTTGTGAAAGTCTATTCCTGACAAATACAATCTACAGATTGCATATTATGCAGACGGGGTGTAACAGCAGCTGTGTGGTGGGTAACATTACAATGGGCGAGCACCCATGACGACCATCTGAACTTTCGTTCAAGTTACGATATTATAGTAGGTTAGGATTTGTCAAAATGTCCATCTCGATCAATCCGAAGCCTACAATATATCATTACTTGTACGAGAATACGAAATTCATAAACTGAACTCTTTCTTCTTGTAAATGTTTGTAATCCACGGACTGCAACAAGCTACTACAGCGGCTTAAGTTTGATATGCGGAAAAATAACGAAAAATACATCTAAATCAAATAGAGGCCCTATATTATATTTTTGAATAATAGTTGTTATCACCAGGTTATGGATTAGAGTTAATCACATCGTGCACCTGTTTTGCCCCGTTCCACTGACTATAGCAATTCTTTGTAAAGTGTAGCGCCTCTGAGGATTTATAGAAATTCAAGAGTGTATCGTATAATTATAGTGTATCGTATTTTATGCCTCAACCGTTATTTATGGCAGCAATTCCTGGGAATCCGTGATCTTATTTTAGGCCACGTATCGTCACTTTGGCACTTGCCCAGGAAACACGAGATACTGACCCAATGCTGGATCAGTGTTCAGCCACCGTCTGCGACGCTGGCTGAACAATAATCCAACATTTGGTCAATGTCTGTGTTACCTGACATTTTATCTCTAAATATAGCAAATAAATTTCACAGTAGATTCATTCCTACAAGTAAACATAGGCTACACATGAGGTATAAATCTTGAGACTGTCACAGAAATTTGACCTCACTGCTGACTGAAATTACATGAATGTGAGAGCTTGACGAGATATCACGTAATGATACAGTTGACGAGAGTGACAGTCATAATAATTAGTGACGCAACCCCGCAAACAAGACACGTTGAACTGGTGTTGTTTTAGTGTTTGGCCACCGTCTGCGACGCTGGTCCAACACTAAAACAAAATCAGTTCGAACTGTATGCCGAGAAGTCACACCCCTCGAGGTGAGAGGTCATACGAGATGTGACTGAGGTGAGAGGTCAGGGTGAGGGAATCACCCTGTAGGCAGGATGATTACCCTTGACTTTTCTCCAACAATAACCAGTGCAGGGTGCCCCCCTGTGTGTAGTCATAACACCACCTAGCGACCTGCTGTGCCACTAAACTGTCATGACAGTTCTTAAGCTAGAGATAAAAAATCCAATTTTCTTTAAAAAATATATTTCGAGCGATTATAAAAAAAAATATTAGGATTAAAAAATTACTAATATTCAAAGTAACAAATTACACCATGATTTACGCTCATTTTCGAAGAAATGGAAAATTCTATATTGTTGATAGTTTCCATGCAGATCGATAGAAAAATAATGAAATCATATTGTCTTCAAATTTCAATATTTAGATAATTTCAAAAATCAAGCAGAATTTACCTGAAAAACGTATCATGACGTTTGCTTAATTAATATTCTTTTAAGTACACTAAACTGAAGGTTAAATTTCGGTTACGTTACCATGACAAAAAGGGCAAATCACATTGAACACGGCTGATACACCTGCCGTTACTACGGGCTTTTATCAATATGATATAACACATGTCAGGCAGAGGGCGCTGTGGAGCCAATCACTCCTCAGAAAAACACCAACACCCAGCAGAAATATTTCATTAGGGAAATCCTGAGGTGCGAACCCGGCACCCGGGAGCCGCTGTGATGGAGTGACTGTCATAAATATGACTGACATGTCATATTTCTGTAATATTCTGATTTATAGCGCCCTGTTCTAATATCAGAGGCACCCTCTAGTCAGCACGTATATGCACTTTCTGTTCTCTACGACTCACGATTTTTTTTTATTATTTCTGTTTGGCTAGAGTTATAGTGCTCTAAGCATATTTGTATATTTCCTGTAGTTCATGCATGCATATGATTATTTGCGCATTTTTGATATATTTTATACCGATAATTAACAGATTAAGATTATTATATAAGCACTATCAAATGCATAATGTTTTGTTTATTTTTGCAAACTTATGACCTTTAAAATACTTTAAAAACTATTAAAAATAGAGACTAATAGCTGGAACAAAAAACAGTGGTCCTTATTGATTATTTAAAAAATAGTTATTATTATTACTGAAATATGTTTTTATTTTTACAAAATACTTTTTCACAGGCCCATTTTACGCATATGAAAATTATCAAGGCGATGAAAATCATTATGTTATGAAAATCTATTTTAAGGTGATGTGGGCCTACTGATGTAATTGCCATCAATTTAGTGGGTGGTAATTTAAACTGTTCTCTGTGTCACCTTAGACTGAGTTATGCCGGGGTTTTTTCTCACGATTGTGCACACTGCCACACCTTACAGAACCAGGCCTTTAATTTGCGGTGAGATATGTTACGACCTGTCTGCGGAATCAGAGAATCTGTGGGTGGTAGATCGTAAATCGCGGCTTGACAAAGGGGGTGGATAAAATACAAACGCTAAGGTCAAGGCTAGGGAGAAAAAGCTGAGCTCAAAATACAGTGGTTTGTTTATAACAATACATAGTGTAAATATACATATACATACATAGGGTAACTTTCTGATAAGAGGATAAATTGTGATGACTGAGTAGCGTAGTTATGAAGAATGAAGCTCATCAGGAGAAATATTAAAACGAATTGAAAATAAATGTACTATGGTATTGTTTTTTTCCATTATTAATTAATTACCGGTGTATCTGGTACCAACCCAGTAGTATAGACTGGGTAATAATTTAACTATAAAAGCACTATACATGGGACCCTATACGTGTACGCCTTCATAGATTTCCTGACTTCAATTAAATGACTACTGACTAGAGATGTGTCACTTAATACACCTAATACATGAAGTCATCTCGTAAATATACTGATTTTTCCCATAGGATATCATAATATAATGCTGTTACTTGTCCACGTGAGTTATTACACTGAATACATATCATTTTGTACATGCGTTGATTCCGTCCATGGGAGATCATAATATTGATGTTGCTTGTCAATAGGATATCATGGTAGTGACATTACCAGATTACTTGTCCACATGAGGTGTGACTATTTACACCTAATACATGGAGTCATTTAGTACATAACATGATTCCTCAATCATGTCAATAGCATACTGAAATTACTTGTCTACGTGAGGTGTGACTATTTACACCCAGCACCGGAGTGATTTCGAACATAATGATTCCCTCTACTGGATATCATTATTGTATGTTACTTGTTGACGTGAGGTGTGACTATTTACACCTGACACATGGAGTCATTTCGTACATATTTGATTTCCTCCATAAGAGATCAAAATTTGGTGACATATACGAGAGTCGTGACCTAACCCTTAACGCACGAAATCTTGGGATTTAATTTTGTACCCACTTGAATGTGTGTCTTGCTTTCGCGAACCACAACTTTTTACCACAGTCAAACACGATAAACATGTTTGTAACCCTTACAACGCGGGGATAGACTTTAGACGTCAGAATCTGACGTCTCGTTTTAAGGCGATCCCCGCACTAAAAATATTTATGATGGCCGTAGGCCCATAACATAGCTAGGTATTCAAATAAAGCCGAAATAACTAGCTAAGACTTTTATGATGATTTCAAATTGAAAACAGCAACTTTGGTCTCTATGATTTACATAAAATGTTTCAGCGCTTTAACCAGCTAGTTAAAAATGTGGTCATAATAGCGACATATGATGTATCTTAGTACAGATCCACGACTGCACATTACGAGTACAAGTTTAATTTTCGAATTGATGGATAACTTGATGATGATTCAAGTGTGAAAATTGTCACATCTTTACTATGTTTAACCATTGTGCTGCTTGAACAATATATATACGTATATATTTGAAGCTGGAAATTGCTTTATCAATTGCAGCTTCGAATAAATGAAAAATAGAAGCAAACAATTCGGCTGCACAAGGGTTTATACTCACATATTATACTCTAGGGTTTATTGGGTGCTGTATCACAACTAGACCTCTAGTGCTTGTAGTGTATAGGATGCTGTATCACAGGCAGACGGGGGTAGCTTTCCAACAGAGACAAGACGTGGATCAATGTTGGTTTAACGTTGGTCCACCGTCTACGACGCTGGTCCAACGCTAAACCAACATTGATCTACGTCTTGTGCCTGTTGGCTTATCAAGGTGAACACTGTCATCACATCTACACCCCTTGTTCTTTTCCGTCGCCACCAGGTGACGCCGGCTGTCCTCGGACCCCGCCCTCCTGTTCCCTCTACTATCTCATTTCACCTGTCCATTTAAACCCTAGGAGCAAGTAAGATGAACGTTCTATAGTTTTATTGACAAAATTAAAAAGACGCAAAATAAATTGAGCATATTTGCAAGTTTGATTATTCAAATAAAACAAACTTTGTTTTTTATTTTTTATTTTGAACTTGTGCCCCTTGAAAATATTTTTTACTAAAATTTGATAAAGAATAATAATATGATAATTTTCCCATTAAAGATGCTGTGTTAACTAGCGAACGAAACTTTAAATAAAAAACAGGCATAAAAGCAGTGTGTGTAATAACAGTCTTTATTCACTTGATGTGATATAATTATTATTGTTGATTAGGTGTTAAAACTAGACACACCCGCTTGCTTACAAAGGGTCATTCACCTGCGTGGTTTGTTTAGCATTTTGTTTCCCCCGTAGTTATCAGTAGCACCCCCCCCCCCCCCCCACCCGCCCTCACCCCGCCTAGTGAGTGAGAATAATACTAACACTACGTCACGGCAGATCAGCTCCCACCACAATCTCCGCGGGGGGTGTCCACGTGACGGCGGATTAACCCCCAGCAAACACGAGACATTGACCCAATGTAGGGTTGATGTTGGCCCACCGTCTACGACGTCGGGCCAACATCAACCCAATATTGGTTCCAAGTCTCATGTTTGCTGGGGGCCCTACTACCACACGTGGGATATATACCCCCCACCCCTCTGCAGGGGGTAATGACCCGAGGTCAGTGAGCAGCCGGACAGTTCTCTCCTTGATACCATCATCGTTCACATCTCTATTTGTCTCATCATCTGATTTGGATAGTTGAAATCACTTGTCATATGCATAGATCTGACTTGGACACCTGTGCTATACGTAGATACTACTATATCTACAGGATCCACTATTCAGGATTAGTAAAGACACAAGAGGATGCTTCTTTGATCACTAGTAAGTAGTGTTTATTCTCCTACAAACATCTCCATTTTTATCATCACATAAAAGGGTTCCAATGTATCATAATGTGCTTAGTCAGCGACAGGAATTATGTCAGCCAAATTCAGTGGATATAAGGGGTTCTTTCAATAGGTAATTGCAATAGAAACAGTGTCCACATACTATAATCACTGATAACATGTGGCGGTGATTCTTGTGGGGTATCACCTCAAATTACACTGGTCTGAAGCATTTATTCTCAGTCCTATCACAAAACCGTATTATATGTATCTGCTGTTTTAGTTTTTTTCTCATTAAATGTTGCATTTAGGCTTTATTTCATCTCCTATTAAAGATTATTTATGAATAAATATTAATGGTGGTAAACCTGCTTTGTAATTTCGTGAAGAATGACTTTTTGCTACAAATGTATTGCGGTCTTACGGAATATACGCATTTTATTATGTTCCCAGCAAACAAGAGATTTTGATCTTCGACGCTGACCAACATTATCACAACATTGGCTCAACGTCTCGTGTTGGGAGGTCTATCTGGGATTTGTGTATTACGTCACATAGGTTGATTATCTACCTGTACATACGGACCGACTGATAACATCAGCCATGTACTGATAACGTAGCGTTGTTCTAATGCTGGGCTAGCGTTATAACCATTGGGCCATCCATTGCTACTAGTTACATCCCCCATCATGTTGTCACATTTAGACAGATGACCAAAGGCTGAACACAGGTCATTAACACATTCACGTTGAAACAACTTTCACAAATCGTGTACAACATTTATATATTAGGGGAGACCTAATAAACCTATAGTTTGTAGAGTAATAATTTAACAAAATTAATCGGATTGACTGATTATTTTAAATAATTAGCTCTATTGTCGTCTCCTCCAGAGCGACAAAAAGTATCCCAGTTACAGCCACGCTGGCCCAACATAAAACCAACATTGTTTCCATATGTCGTGCATGCTGGGCAGTTAGCCCCGCATAAATTTGTCCCAGATAGCCCAGGGTAAAATGAAATAAAATGAATCGGGCTTTAAGCCACCTTTGTGCACATTAAGGCTAAACTGGGCCAGGAGAACCTCCTGAGGATCGTGAGATGAATGATATGACACTGTTCTCCAGACACAGAATTCGAAATTCGAGCCCTGGCGGTTTGAGGCCGAGCACGCTACCTCTCGGTCAAGGAGGCTCCCCTCAATACTAAGTTTTACACGTGGGTGGGCAATGAAGGATTGTAGTGACTGAAGGAGGTATAGCACAACAATGGTGTATTCTACATGAATCAAAAGTAGGAGGTAGAAAAGTACTTTTGAAAACGAGGTGAATGATATTGTCATTTCAGAAAATTTCCTTCCTCGTCTTGTCCTCGTCTTGTCCTAGATTAGCCCTAGTTTCTCCATCATTTTCCCACATGTTCAAAACGATACTAATATCATTAAAATTTTGTTTATATTTAATATCCATTACTACACACCAGTATTTAAATTTTACATACTATTTTAGTACGTTATATATTTTCAGATCACCCATTCACACACCTGTGTCAAATTATTCAAAAATAGTCCATCTGCAGTTCATAGTACCAGAATTCCCCAATAGATGTTGTCACCTGCATTGGTATTTTTTCACTAATAAGTATGCTACACAGGCAGCGCTATCAACGTGTGTAAATAATCTGTCTGAAATATAACACTCGAATCTAGACGTTTAGCTTTGGCTGGTTTAATGACGGCCTTTATGCCTGACATAAAACCAGCATTGCGCTGTTGTATGGTGGCTACATCGTGACTTCATGACTAAACTGTGTAATTAATTATGTATGAGGCGCTTTATTGTTGGCACGATCACGCTAATTCCAGCAAACATTGGCCCTATGTCGGGTTAATGTTGGACCACCGTCTTTCACGCTGTCTAAACATTGACCCAGCATAGCATCAATGTCTTGCGCTGACTGGGATGCGTAAGAAACCAGGCTCGCGTTCCCATGCCTGGTGTCGCCATTACCTGATTACATGACACACTAATTTACTTGATAAGTGAACGGCATCATGTATTTATGCGTAATTCTATATGTTGTCCATAAAAACATTGAAAACTGCTTCTTTACAGATATTTCATGCGTAATAAATAATACAATACAATACATTCATTATCAATTTTCGAGGATTAAAGACAACAAATAATGACATCATACCGGGGGGGGGGGAACTGGTGCAGTACGATTAAAGCTGTCTGCTTGGAAAGTCAGGGATCACGGGTTCGTCCCCCGCTCTGGCATTCAAGTTTGAAAGAAACAAAATAATGTTTCTTCCTCGCTCACTCGTAAAGATAAGAAATTGTATGGAGCCTCCGTGACCGAGAGGTATGATACTCGACCTTAGACCGCCGGGGCTAGACTTTCGAATCCTGTCTGGTGGGCAGTGACATTTAATCCGTCTCATCATCCTCAGGAGGTTCGCCTGGCCCAGTTAAGCCTGTATGTGCACAAAGATAGCCTAAAACCCATTCATTTATTCATCACCCTTAAATATGGCAGATTTTTGCTGTCTGATAGAATTGGAAAGGCACGATTGACTGATTTTTTATTATAACTTTATAGATTTACAAGGCTATACCCGGGATAAATACCATTGCAACAGAATCTCTACTAAAATTTTAAGGCAAAACAACAAGCTATTTTAGCAGGGCCAAACGAATTAATGAATTAAATTTCTTTAGATAATCCATCAACTCTCCATTGAATAACTGAGGTCAGTCACAAATACATGTACATTTATTTAGTATTTTATTTACATGATTAATGGCCACATTCATGAAATTTGTGAGAAGGCTTACCCATTACATTTTTACTCTCGATGATTTAAAGTAGTTTAAAGTGCTTTGGATTATGGTGTTATCCCTTGTTGATATGCTGAAGGTGATGGCGACTCCTTAGGATCATCAGATTAGTGAATGACCCCATTATCACAACCCTTATGCTGCTAGAAAAAGACGCCCGAATACCACTGCTTGGTTATATTTTGTGTTATAGATTCACGGGAATCAAATAATTCAGTTTATGGATGTGTATTTGTCATAAACAGTAATATTTTTCGTCATTTGAAGCTGAAAATTGCGTTAGCAATTTCAGCTTTAAATGACGAAAAATAGAATAGAGATAATTCAGCAGGACAAGGGTTGATCTACTGTTACACCCCATAAACCACTTAGAGCTACAACACCCTATCAGCGATTATTTTCAAGCAGAGATTATATTCTCGTGGTTATTCTTATCTTATCATATAGCACGTCCCTGTCAACACGATACTTTGACCCTCTGTTGGTTTACATTATGGTCATCGTCGCAGAGGGCTTTAACTTTACCTCTCATGTACAGGATGTGAGTGTGGTGCCAGAGATTATTGTCTAATCAAAGGATCAACGTACTCGTTCTTGTCACAATCTACTCGAGATATTCACATGGCTAATGATGTCCTCTTTATCATAATCTATAATTAAGTGTCGTCTCTATGAAATATATCATCTTACTTGGTCACAGTATTACCATGGAGACAGTAGACCCTTTACTATCGCCATAGTTTTTTGGTCGTAATAAAATCAGGGTAGGGTTTAGCCTGTCAAAGGTGGCCGTGAATTTATTAACGGACGTCCTTTTTCAAACACCTGTATCCAGTTCACGCATGAGTGTTTCTCACAGACATCTGTCTTTTCTGTTAATTCTATGATACAAAGTCACTTTTGAGCTTAGATAATCATCCTTGGTAAACTTAATTATATATTATAATATTATAATTATATATATATTATATATTGGTAAACACACCATAAAGCTACAAACCATCCCTAGGTACAGGTGATTAATTGACTATTATAGCCGTAAAATTAACTATTATAGCCGTTGAATTGACAGCTGTCACCAGGACCAGAAAGAGTGTTTGCTTCTGTCCACATAAAATAAAATAACCAAAAAACTATTCTAGATACACGTCCATAAACAATGTTTTGATCACTAAATAATATAAATTGAACAGTCTTTTACTTTCAGTCATGTTTGTAGCAACGTCGATTGTGCACCATTGCGATTGTGCTCTAAAATGTTTTTTTTTATCAAAAAAAATATTTTACAGTGATTTAATCCAATAATTTAAAATTCAGCTATGGTATAATGTCTTTTTATAACTAACCTAATTATGAGCTTTTAAAGATGATGGTTTCCAAAAATAAAAATGATCACAGTTTCGTCATTTTGAAAAATGATGGCTTCATTCATTTTCTTATTGATGCTGCCAAATGATGTATATGTTTTTCAAGATCCACCGAGTATATATGCATAATTTATTGCTGATTTATAAAATTTTCAACAAAGTAGAGCTTAAGGTGGGGTCGTACCTACAATATATATCAGGGTTCACCTCAGTGCCGGCACTGCCGGCTGCCGGCTGCCGGTTTTTTTTTTTTTTTTCGGTTTCTTTTTGTGGTGTCCTTCCATTTGCGTTTTAAAGATGGCTAACTCACTGATTTTGTAATTTATTAGCTTTTAGTATCAGTAACAGTTGTTCATCAGATTTTTGAAGAAGAAAACGTGCCAGATATTACTTAATGGCCAACCACACATGCTGCAAATTGTATGCAGCAGTGTAAGGGTTAAGCTGCTCGCGCAACCAGATGATTTTCTTTCTGTGGGGAGCCCTGTATATTTGTTACATCAAATTTTGATGAAGTGAAAGTAAAAGTGATCACTAAAAAATGATATATACAGGACATTTCGTTATCAATTAATACAAAATCCGCCGCTTATTGGAGGCTGCATCCGACCCAGTATGTGCTTACCCAGCAAACACAAGACGTTGAACCAATGCTGGTTTGATGTGGGACCAGCGGTTATTAGTTCCTAGATTGATGTAATACATTCCAAATCAAAGGATTTGTCTATATAAACCTTCTCCATCACAAACTGGGATTATGATTGATCTAGCAAACATCAGATTAGTGTATCGCCAGATTACAAACATCAGATTATTTTATGACCCTATCACAAACGATAAAAGCCTACTTTAGTCCATTTAACATTCTCAACCCTCATTTAATCACGTTTGAAAATAGTTTATGATTATCATGAATTTGAAGCTGGAGCGAATTCGTGGTTTTCCGTTTATTATGCTCCCTTGTTATTTCACATTCTTGAATACATTGGTCTAAGTAGACCATGTTGTGGTTGTGTTGTTTTGCATGAGAATGGAGATGTGATAGTGCGGGAAAAAACACAACAATTAAGTGGTGGGAAGCAAACAAGTGGGCTAACATGAAAACAACCTGAACGAGAACTACACACGTGTTAGTCAAATATTGACAAGACCGGATCAATATCAAAGGGATGACGTCACCATGTCCACGTGACGTGTAATAGGCCAGCTGGGGCCTGCTGTAAATGGATTATCACCTGTTACACCCTCCGCGACCTCCTATCATCATCAGTCACGCCATGTGCAGTGTGAACTGCTATAATATGAAATGGCTTGTCGTGAAATACCAAGTTATAAAATTGTTATACAATCAGTGCGCTAACGTATAAAAATGAAAAATGTGTATTATTATAACAGTAACAGAATTGCACTGTCTGTTACCATTTGGTTACCATGCTCACGTACATAAACAAAATTCTTACAGTAAAATTATGAAGTGAAAAATGGTTCTTATAAAATCTCTTGAACATTATGTCAAGTTGGGATGTCGTAGAACTAATTGTGATATTGTGATAATAATGTCACATTATGTTATCATCTTTTAGGCTTAATTAAGGTTAAAATGTGTCGTCTCATCGCTTCAGTTTTAATATAAAAATATAAGATTTTAAACCACCATAAAACCAGTTTGATATCAAAGACTATGGTGTCTTTGATGAATTGATGGTTATGTTTAGACGACTAATCTATTTGGCAGTTTGTACAGGACAGGTGTAGAGATAAAGCTACGCGTGGCATCGCTAGGGATTAGAGTTAATCCGTCATGATCGCTAGGCGGCGTTTGATCACAGCAGCCGCCATTATTAGGCTAGACCTGACCAGCAAAATCACTTACCTTACCTGTCTCGCTGTTGATAACACGTTGAGTGAGGTTCGAATCCATTTATAAGATAGCCTGTCCTATTTGAGCTTCACTTTTCATTGCAACATCTCTCTTTCTCGGGAACTATCAAGGTAAATAGTTGTTTTATAAAGTTATTATTTTTTACTTCAAGATAAATACAATGTAAGAAAGGCCTATTAATTATCGAGACTGTACATCGCTCAAGTGAGAATACATTTCTAGTCCTAGTTAAGTACATCTACGGCATCACTGTCAGCCTACTTGTGAAGTGATCAACAAGTTATCTTTGTCTTTGTATTAAATAATTACATTAGCCAGTTACTTTTATTATCATTTATGCCTGCGTGGTAAATTCGATTCACCTATTTTGACCAGATTTGCTATTTTCCTATCCTCTTCAAAATCTAGCTGACTCCTCCAGCTCACTGCAACTGACTGACGGAAAGATAATTAGCGTGAAATAACCATCCCTAATTGCCTCTGGCTCAGCCTCGGGCCAGACAACTGTTAGTCTGTGTTCACAAACTGCAGAGGTTTCTACAACAAGGAGCACAACAGATCGTCCCGATAATTGTATGATTAATTGTCGTGCCACCTCCCCAGCAAACGCAAAACATTAACCTAATATTGGCCTAATGTTGGTCCGCAGCTACGATTCTTCCTAGATTTATATTTCTTACAAATTATAGTCTGTTTTTGTTCATCTGGGAAATTGAGATGTTTGCTGCATAGTCATACGTTTTATATTTCTATGGTTCACTGGGTATATGTGGGGACTTAATGTGTAGACGTCATCAGTTAGTGAGGATACGTGACACGTGTCGTCATCACTAATCCTGTGGAGATCAGATTTCCCGGTGATACCGACTGACATGACCTGATTACAAATTATAATACGAGGCTGTTTTTCAAATAGGAATTACAAAAACACAAAAAGAAACATTGACAATTCAATCTAAACGGGGAAACAAAATTAATGTATGTTCCTTAATTTGCAGTTAGTGTTTATATAATATATAAGATAACATAACATTAAAAAAATTGAATTATTTATATAGATGAATAACGCGATCAAATCAAATATAGATCCCAAGTAAGTATTTTAAGATTAAGGTGGCAAGTGGTAATGTCTCTTTGAAGGTTAAGTTTGCAGATTTACAGATATTCTAATTATATTGGACACAGCCTATCATGTTAAATCAGAATTAAATGTTTTTCAAGTGATTTTTGAATTTTTAAATTGTAAAATCTGAATTTGAATGTGTTTTTTTTAAATCTTCTGGCTTTTCAAATGTTTATTTGGAACAATTGTATATAAATTGAAATATCTACGAACGAATAGTGAATGTCTTATTTTGGTGGGAAGTAGATCGGTGTATTATATTTCACCGTGTTTGTTGTTTTGTTCACCTGAAGTGGGTGACGTCACCGTTCAGAGAAAGTGACATGAACAGGAACAAACACTATTGAGTCTTCTCGAGGGGTGAGGGGTGGGGGTTAGTCAAGTGAAGGCGTGTGAACAGGTCATCATGGGATTGGACTAGTGATGCTCAGTTCAGATTTCATGCAGTCTAACTCTTCTCCCATGCGCCTACGATTCTGGTTGTTCGTAAAAGCTTACCACAGTGATTTTGATAACTTTACAATAGGTTTACATTTTTTTATCTCTGGCTGTTCATAAAGCTCACCGCAGTGACTCTGCTGACATTTAATTAGGGTCCATTCTATCTCTAGTTCTGATAACTTTATGCCGTTATGTATTTTTCATAATTTTATATTATTACTAAATACACATATAATATTGTTCAAACGTTGTTTGTCCATAAACAAATTTGTTTGCATACCTATATTTTATGCAAAATAATTAATAATAACATAAATTAGTTTCATATATGTGATTCGTTTTGACATGATAAAGTGTGATGAGAAATCTACTCAGTGAGAATAGGGCTCTATGCTTATATTATTTAACACGTTTACCCCCTCACACCGTGGGGATTTAGAGTGATCATGCATCTAACCAGGTTATAATAGGTTACTTGATTTGACTTGATTTACAATCAACCAGCTTTTCAGTTTATTGACGGACATCACTGTGTTAACACAGGAGCTCAACTCTCCCTAAAAGGAGTTGCACACCCTCTAAATATAATTATCATTTATATAATCTTGTCTATATTCCTTTAACCCCTTACATGTGACGTCACAGGGGTTCAGATGATCATATGACACAATCCTGTTATTATGAGCATCACTACGCATGCGCGGCCTATGATCATTGTGGCGTATTCCTTACAGGACAATGGCGGACTGATTGTACTCACAGTACAGGCGTCTATGACGTCACTGTGACGTCATACATCAACATGAGGTGCTAAACGCCAATAAACTTTTGACCTTCACCGACCCTCACGCATATGAATTAATTATGAACGTTTTACACATTTGTGGTCAGTGTTTGACGTCATCTTTCATTTAAGTGATAATTTACCAACAGGGCACAGTCTAATGTTATAATTCAATTCAGATGTGATATAGATACTTCACGCTAGAGGTCGCTTGATCTACAGGGTGCGATGTAGGTGGCGCCACGCTTCAGGAACATCAGAGGCTATTCTCACATGGGCACGTGACTCTCAGTGCGCACGCGCGGCACGTGAGGACATCTCACCCGTGACCAGGAGGGGGGGGGGGGTGCTGCTCATCTCGCAGCCTGTGATCAATCCTCCAAACAGCTGCTGATTGATTTTAGTCCTGGTCAGTTCAAAGACCGCACCGCAAATTACAAACTTATTGTTGTGATCTGTAACCTTCAGCATGTTAGAAATAATATAAACTGCTTAAAAAAAGAAAAGAAAAAAAGTAATAATACACTCATTAAATTATATACATATATATTATTAATAAGCATACATGTTATCAGCCTGGTTGTACATTTCTGACTTGTTACATCTGAATTTTCTACACTATTTTTATCCTTATCAAGCTCAGCGATTCAGAGCTGAATAAACATTTTCTTCAGCGCTCAGAATGTTAACTCTGTGATCACTATGACTTGTCGCCTGTCAGCAATACACGTGTTGGACATGAACACTTAACTAGTCGGACCGCATTTGCATGTGATTCAAAGAAACAGATCTATTAACTAATTGAAACTCAGAAAATACACTTTCACTTTTTATTAAATTAATAAAAACATGTTCAAATAAATGTTTTTTTGTCTGGCTTTAGGTGGTACTCCAACGCCTACCGCTGCTATGGTAGCATTGTGTAATAATTCGAAAAAGGCAATCTAATTATTAATGATCGTATTAACCATAGCATCAGATGACCAGGATGCATGTATCGATCAAATCTACACCAAAGAAAACAACCGTGAAAGTCAGACTAAAAAAATTATCAAACGTTCATAAATAAAAATGTCGATAAATAGTGCACGGAAGGTAATTATTTGGTCGTATAATTTCCTCGAGCGTTTCATAGGTCTCAGTGATTGAAACAAATTATTACATAAACATAAAAAGTATTGTATATATTTCTTGGTATCATAGGTAGGCCTACATAGGGCTTACATTCTTAAGGCTTATTTTAAATAATAATTTTCAGATATTTAAGATACTGCAAAATGTGTAAAATGACCACTCTTAAAAATGTCAAATACACTAAATCACATTTGTCGAAGGTTTTGCATGTATAAATATATATTACACTATTTTTTTATCATTAAAATTGATTCAGGCTACGATATATGATGATAAACATGATAAAGTCTTTGTTAAATCCTTAAGTTATTTTCTTCAAAGTCGTTTGTGAACGGATTTAATTGAAGTGTTTTTTAACCTGTATTGAAACAAGTGGTCACACGCGCCATGTCAGGTGACCAGAGATTATGACGTCACGCTGGAGATCTGTGAAGGGGAGGGGTAAGGGTGTTTTGACGTGACAATCACCTGCAGTGTGTTCGTCTGTTACAGGACTATAAGCGTGACAGTGTGGTGAACAGAGCAGCCAGTGTGACGAGCGTGTGCCTAGTGTGAAGACCAGATTGTGACACAGTGACTATGTGTGTTGGAACACGATAATACAACAAATAACTAGATCACTCATCAACAACGCAAATAAGGTATGTCTACAATTATTTTCAATTATTTACTACGAAGAAATTGTGCCATGTGTTCCGTACGGTCAAACTTCCCAGCAAAAAACAAACCATTTGATTAACATTTGTACTATGCTGGACCTGCGTCGGAGACTAGGGGCATGCGTTGTACAAATGTTTGCTGGGTTATTATGCAAATAATTTTCCTTTGCAGAAATTATGCGGCTTTGAATCCTTAAGAATTAAAGTGACTGACTAGATGCATTGGTTACTTCCTTACTCCCCTACAAACTTGTCGATATAAACAGATAAATCTATGTATTTATTATTTGAAACATGAAATTGTAGGAGAACTAATTAATGCTTTGATTTCATTAATACTGGATGTTATAAGATGTATAACAACCAATGTTAACATTGTCGCTAGAATATATATTGTACATGTTTTAACTAATTTTTGTAACGAAATATGGTGAATAATAATTATTATAATTACCTGATATCAGAAATGCAAAATACATAGTATTATGCATTTACGCATTTAGACCAGATAACAAATATTTTGTGTGATAACATTTCTATAATTATATAATACAGTCATTTATTTATTCATGTGAGAGTTTAGAACATCGTAAATGGTCATTTATGACACTAACATAATGGGTATATTATGTAAATTATATAAGGTGTCTCCACCATACGGTAAATTGGGCAACCAACAGGTTTTACTCTGATATCAACGTAAAAAGTTAAAATGCAGTAACTGCTTCCCTTCCGAGTAAGCAGTTACTACCTCTTGCCTGTCAGAGGATTGTAACAGATGGCAGCCTGAGCTAACCTGATGACAAGTCTCACGGAAAGAAACTGGTAAATGCTGGTCTAATCTTAATTCAATACAGCAAACAAGAGACAATGACTCAATGTTGGTTTGATGTCGGCCCACCGTCTACGACGTTGGCTAAACATCAAACCAGCATCGGGTAAATTTATCCTGTTTTCTGGAATACCAGCAAAATATCAGACGACAGCATTAATACAGTGTTTTTGCAGCTCGCCTCAATGACCTTCAACTTTTGACCCTGACCCCTAAGATAACCAGTGTATGAGTGCCCACACGTATCATATTACTATGATAATTAATTATCATCATTATATATTACAACAATTTGTTTACAAACAACTTATGATAAATTTGAAATTATCCAGGTAACTGGATCAGTCATATTTAAAGAAATTTTGTTTGAAATTTTGCCTCTAAATCAAATGACTAATTAATTAATGAATCAATAATGCAAGTTATTGAAATAGAGAAAAATAGGGGAGGGCGAGTGAATTTACATACAAAGTCATTGTGGATGTCAAGAATAAATAATATGATATATATTGAAATTAAACATATCAGTTACCATCTAGGCGCCATTGAGTCTGCAATGTGTAATGGATGAAAGTCTCCCTGAAATCAATTATGTAGATATATTCCAACAGGAGCTCCGTATAGATTGTTGGCATTCGCATTCATCATCTGATCATAGCCGACATTGCTCTATTTCTTAGCTAATTAGGTTTTGCAGACGTCGGTCAAAAGCGCACGCACTCAGAGTATTTAAATCTGAAAAAAATCTAGAGATCTAACATTTTTATTTTACATATCATATTCCCGGCTAACACGAGACGCTGAGCCAATGCTGATTTAATGCTGGGCCACCGTCTGCGACGCTGACCCAACATTAAATAAGCATAGTCAGGTATCGTCCAGTGCCAACCACAGCTTATTCTCTGATGGCGTCATCGAGGTGATCGGGTGAACAACTGGTGAAGGCGGTGATATTCCGAGAATATAACGCCTCACTATTTTTGTAATTTATAATGAAATAAATTGACATATGGCGTTCATTCAGATGTGTCGCCTTTTTCCGTTACGTTGAGCATATTATTACCGTGTCAATCAATGTTTCCTATATATTATTCATAAAACATGCGATCTATAGATATATCCCCTGCTTACAGTTAGATTTATAAAGCGCCCAATTAGATTAGCGAGTAAAAACACAAAGGTTTTCCATCACAAACTTAAAGAGACTAGACCACCGCCTAGTTTTACTCATGGTTGTGTAAGCTTACCTGGTACATTAACAGCAGGCCTATTTTCTTTTCTATCGCTACAAAATCATTAGGCAATGAAAGTTATCATTGGATGACTATCTACTAGTATGCACCTTGCAAGGTTTGTTTTTGACGAAAACTGGGTAGTGGGCTTGTCCCAGCAATTGGAAAGTGTTTTTTACATTAAAAAATCAATATGTAAATTTGAATTGGAAAGTGTTTATTACGTTAACAAATCAATATGTAAATTTGAATCAACCCATAACGCCATCTAGTGACTATATTTCTCACCAATAGTGAATGCATCGCGAAGCTTAACGATGCTAAATGAAATGAAATGAATCGGGCTTTAGGCCACCTTTGTGCACATATAGGCTAAACTGGGCCAGGAGAACCTCCTGAGGATGGTGAGATGATTGAGATGACACTGTCCTCCAGACACAGGATTCGAAATTCGAGCCCTGGCGGTCTGAGGCCGAGCACGCTACCTCTCGGTCACGGAGGCTCCCCACAATACTAACTTTCACACGTGGATGGGGAAGAAACATTTTTGTTTCTTTCAAACCGCCGAGACCGGGAACCGAACCCCGGACTCTGGCGTGAAAGGCAGCGGTGCTAACCACTACCCTAGGGCCCCCGCCCTTAACGATGCTAACAATGTGATATAAGTTCCATTAAACGTAATGTTGACATAATATGTCATATAATCATGACATTGCTATAGGCCTACAATATAGATTATTCATCTTATTTAAAATTTAATCAAATTAAATAATACTTTTGATAATATTCATACTCATTTCCTTTCACTCGTCTTTGCAGCCAGTGCCATTTATGTTAATATTATGTTTTAGATTTTTGTAGCTTTCATTAAACAATTCTGCACCCATCCCGAACAGACTAGGAGGCATTTTGATTTTATTTCAATTATATGTTTTAGATAAAGGTAGCTCTCTCTAATACTCAATCACTATCAGCCTGGCAGCCATTTTCATTTTATTGCCATTGTATATTTCCAATGTTTAAAACAACTCGCTCTAGATTCAGCCCCTATCAGCATGGCAGCCATTTTGTATTTTATTTTATGTTTTAGATGAAGGTAGCTTTAAGTAGCCCACTCACCACCCAGCCCCTATCAGCATGGCAGCCAGCTCTTCATAAAGATTCGCACCTATGGTCAGTCAGCTTAGCGGATGAAGCTACTGACCGCCAGATGGCGTTCCCCCGCAGCAGTAGCAGAATTGTCCTTCACACTCACCAGGCGGCGCTACTACGTACACAGCTAGATGCGTGCGGCTCTGCTGGAGATAGCTTCCGGTTAGATATCAGCCCAATAGCAGCACAGGAAACATTTGACTGCACCCCACAGCAAGATGTTAAATGTAAACTAGACTACCAGCTACTGAAAGTTGACTTCACCTCACCCTCCTCAGGAGATAACTCAGGATCTGTGTTACTGAGTGATTCAAAATATGAGACATCGGAAGCTCTGGTGAGCCCTCTAGTGAATAAAAAAGGCAGGAGAATTTCCCTGGCGAGTACAAAGAAACTACGACAGTGTCCAGGCACCAGTTCCCTACAGAGACTTGCTGGTGGGAACCTTGATGCGAGTCCCACATTACCAGTGAGAAAACAAACCATATTAGCAGGTCAGTAACAAACCTCACAAAAAGGCTTACATAAAGTGCAACGTGCTTCTCTGTATTTTAGAGAATTACTCTCGATAACACCAAGCTGGTTCGTTTATCTTTAAACTGTACTTATAAATAATACACAATCTTAACGTGTGTGATGATATAATTTATTACAAACACAATGAAACAGAAACTAATAAACTTGCATCTACAAAAATTAGCTCTTACGTCGTTGAACTTGAAGCTAAACAAGATCTGTTGGCAATTCAATATAATAATGTTAATACATTAATATATTGTATATTGCCATATTATATCTATGTTAATAAGTGTTAATTAATATATTGTATATTGCCATATTATATATGTGCTAATAAGTTTTTTTTAAATTATTTTTAGGTACGGGTATTCCTTGCATTCGGGACCCTTTGCCCGTATCTCCCCTATGTCAGATGCCAGGCACCCCCACAATCACCCCAGTCTGTCTCAGAACCCGTGCAGCCGTACGGCGCATGCACCAAGCAGCAGCCCGGATGTTAGAGGACCTTCCAGAATCGGGATCACGTGGTCAGGAGGTTGTCATGGATACGGGTTTAAGGAGTACTATTGATGCCCTCCAGGGCAGAACCACACAGGAACAGAAACCCACCAGCACCGCCACGCCACCTCTCGCCAGATTCCTGCGTAAGCGTGGGTTTCTTAAACCCAAGGTGAAGGACATGAACAGCCAGCTCTCTCTGGTGACTAAAGAAAACAGTCAACTCCCCCTAGCGAGTAGTGAGCAGAGTCTGAACGTGACGGATTGTAGCAGTGCAGCATGGAGCGCCAAGAGAAGACGGAAAATACGGGAGACTAAAGGTAAGAAACGTAATATTATACTATACCTAATCTCTCACGCGATGTCGCTCCTCTGGAGTGAGTGAATGAATATTGTTCTACGTCGCTTTTTGCACAATCATGCCAGAATCGCGACAGAAAAAACCCCGAAGTCGGGACTATGCCATATTGTTCTCTCGTATGACTTTAAGGGTTCTTTATAGTGCAGAGTACCATAGGCATCACTGTACACCTCAAGCCTTTGAACAGTTTGGAGAGCTGTATATGCACAACCACGATGACAAATATCCGCCCGACCGGGATTCGAACCTGATACCTCCAGGTTACAAGCCCCAGTTTACACGAATAAGCCAGGCCCGCTCCTCTAGTGCCCTGGGCCCCCCTGTAACCCATCCCTTGGAAATCAAGCTCAACGTACAATCGTATACGACTGTTGGCTTACAAATATTGCCACAGCACGTGTCTCGGCTGTCAATTTTTTATACACAGCCTGTCTGTCTTGCTTTACATTGGAGAAGATTTCTAGACCCTACGTAAGAAAATAAAGTTTATTAAAATTTAAATGCCCATTGGCCACCCTCTTAGTCAAGGCGTAAGTTTTTTGCAAAATATGTAGTTGATCTTAAGTGTTTTTTTATAGCCATGACATTGAACATGTTCAAGTGGATCCTTCGCACATAGCGCAGCTGATGTAAAAGTTAAACGAGTCTTTATCCAGGTGTTTTATTGAAAATATGGTAGCTCTAAAACATGGTAGTTGTTTAATCAACTTTTAATCATTTAAAATCATACAACATTGGAGCAAATTATATCAGGTGAATAAAATAGACAAGTTGCTATAAAGCAAATTTAAATGTCTACATTTTAATCACCCGATAGCCAATCGCTCTATAGGAATGTATAATATGCATAAATACCATTATCATCAAATGAGGATAATACTTGCAATACCTTATTCTGTACATTTAAAAACGACCAAGATTGAAAACACCTGTTGTTTCGTAATGACAATGAACAAGTGCAGCATAATATATACGATTAGCATATTCAAATGTTCAATTGGTTGCTAACTGTAAAAAGCGGTCAGCCATGATCATCACAATAAAAAGAGTTAGGTCAGTTTACATCTCCTTACATCTCTTTTATTACGTCACACCTGTGATCTCTGACCGGAAGTAACCGGAAGTAACGGCGGTGCACACGCGCACTACGTACACTTCAGAACTAATTTATTCAATCCTCAACTTAATTACTTTTTATTATGTGCATCGTTGTCACTTTCTACTCAGGCTCCCACAATATACCTACATATACAATAAACACGCAACTTTTTTATTTGTAATTATAACTAGTGAAATGTTTATTTGTGGCCTTCTTCGGCTTTTAACCCTTTAAGTGCTGACTTATTGTTGTATGAAGCATGGGGACCAATGGTGTTTTTTCAATTTCAAATCATCATAAATGTCTTAGTTAGCTCTTTCCGATTCATTTGAATACCTCATGGGTCATGGGTCTATGGCCATTAATAATATGTTTACTCTTACAGTGCGGGGATCCACTTTAGACGTCAAAATCTGACGTCTACAGACGTCAGATTTTGACGACTAAAGTAGATCCCCCGCGCTGTAAGGGTTAAAACAGTTCTCAGGGTTAAACATTAGACGCTACCTTTCTATACAATGTGCCTTAGGATTTAAAGGGCCAAATTGGCAAAAGACAGTTTTTAAACATTGACTTTATAATTTAATTATAAACAAATACATCATGTATCATGTGTATTTTCTTCTTGTTGACATAACACAGACTATAATGTCTTAATTTTATCAATATTTTTTTTTTTAAACAAAAAATTCACGAGATCGATGAATTTACTCAACATAACATTTTATAAGTGTTAAAAAATGAAATTGTCTAATTAAGTACAAAGTGATCGTATCCTGCCACTTTTATCAGCCAAACAGGAAGTGCTGTTAAAAACCAGCACTAGCCTGTGGAGGGGGTGGGTAGGAAGGGGGGGGGGGGGGTGCACTTATTGTGTTGCCGGGTATATATCATTCTGACCATGGTCAGCTAGTATTCACATTCAGTTGACCACCGGGAATATAGTCGTGTCCGCAGCTAACAAAGTGATAGTAACCATGTTCTGGAAAACAAGTAAGACACTTACTATAATATTTATTTTAATTCTTGAAAAGTATATTTCCATTTTAAATACACTTATTTATTAGAAATATTTTCATTAAATGTAAATATAACCATTTCGTTTAAATTATTACAGTGTTTATCCAGAAAGGGCTTTGTAGGATGACAAAATGTATGCAATATTAATTAATCTGGGGTGTTTTAAAATATATGATTTATCCATTATAAGAAACTGTACATACCTAAGAAAAAGTTTATCCAGGCCACAGTGGCATTGATAAGTCAGATACTGAAGTAAAATTTGGGTATACTTTATATAATTGTCTACGTATTTACTGACGAATCAAGTTACATTATTAAATACCCGAAAACAATATTAAGTAGTAAAATGTTATAAACTATATAGAAAACCAATTGCGAAAATTCATAGCACTTCTTTTTATTTGTATAAATACAATATAATGCGGTTGGAATATATATTTTTTTAATTCAACTAACTCCAGGCATATAAACACATGATAAATAGAAATAAGCTTAACCCTTATCCTGCTAAGTTGATGTATTATATGATCGAAAATATTATAATATTAGAGTGGACATATGATCATCGTCAGTAATTCTGAATTAAAAGATACAGTACGCTGGTTACTGCAGCATTTAAATGGTTAATTAGTGACATATGTAACCTGATTATGATTAGCGATAGCCTGCAGACTGTTACAAAATCAGTACAATTAACGAAGAGCTGATTAACACATTGTTTAAGTACTTGTTACTACCATTGTAAATAACCAACACTTAATTAACCTAACGTACGGTATCATAATAATTTAACACTATATATACTGATCACTGATAGTAATAGAAAACAAATAAATAATTTATTACTTAATCACGATCACAATATTTAAAATTATTATGCACTTTAATTTTAAAGAGAGGGAATAAATAACTGCCCTCGCAAATATATGTATAGTATACTTGACTATATGACACCAAATAACACTAATCCTGATAATTTGAAAGCATACCATCCTAAGAACATATTGAATTGTAATAGAATGGGATGACTATTCAGCATCTGTATATGATACTATACGATTGTAGTAATTTCAATAAAAATTAGTGACAACAATATTTATTAGACTAATATTCAAGTTTTAAAATATAGTATTGTATAAAATAACAAAGGGCCTTGTGCGTTAAACGTCTCATACCTGCTGTGTCAGCACAAAGTAAAATACGTGAGAAAGCTATTACGTAATCTGTATTTCCGTTGATTGTTCCTAGTTTTCATAACACCCTCTCTTGCCACCCACTGTGACACTAATTACCCGATTCACACCATGATAAAAGGATACAACCTCCGCTCTCTCCAAGCGCGCACAGTGCATTTACACATGAAAAGCACGTTAAGTATGTACCTCTTATTCAAAAATAAATATGGATCGTTTATCGTTTATCGTATATTATGACATCTACCAAATTAGAGATTGGTACCAGCAGAAATGCATTTGTTATGTATGCATTACTGTTACTAAACGCAGAATTATAGCACATTCAGTTTGTTCAAGCATCTGTGGGCCTACATGTTGAATTGGGTTGAATTTTTCTGATCAACTCGAGTCATGTCGTAACCGTTTTTAATCCAGATTTTTGTGACACTGATTGTTCTATTCACACTACAAGATTAACAGTAAGCATATCGTTAATTAATCCCTAATATTATTACTTGCGAGTAGCATGAGAATTATGTGTAGTTAGTTATTTCTCCACCCCTGTACATGGAGAAGCATAATTGAAGTCAAGACACGTGTTTATTATTGCCCTCTCATATACCAAATAAATTAAATATATTATTATTTTATTATTATTGAAGTGAATTATGCTTTTGTGAAACTTTTTTTTAATTACATTTTTTGTTGACAGATATTTTGGAGTCTACCGGCTTGTCAGCCATACAGGATTGTCAGTTGGACGTCTCAGATGTGAGTGAGGAGAGTTCTGGATTAGATACCTCAGACTGCAGTGATTGTGTCACCGTCAGCACTCAAGCCGTATTGCCAACACGGATCCCTGTATCCCCACAAGGGCCAGCCAGACTGTACCCACAGACCGCCATGCCAACAAGGATCCCAGTATCCCCACGAGGTCCAGCCAGACTGTGGATAGCACCAGGATCTCCTGCTGGTCCAGCAAGGCTCTGGTCACCACCATCTCCCGTACATGACTCACGCACACGTAGATTGTCAACAATATCAACAGAATCAACAGGATCCAGAGAATCTGTAGAATCTCGACACTCAACATTATCTAAAGATTCAGCTTTCTCGGAGGGATCTAGACATTCAACCGTATCCGGAAACTCAACAGCAACAGTGAATTCAACGTCATCCAGGCACTCGCTTCGATCCAGGCACTCACTGCGATCCAGGCACTCACAGCAATCCAGGCACTCGGCTCCATCTAGGCACTCCTCGGGCTCCAGGCACTCCTCAGGATCCAGACACTTATCGGATTCAAGAATTGCTGTTGATTATCAAGGCAAGTCATTTTAGCAATATATAACCTGATAATGTAACAGTATAATATCACCATTTCCTACTTTAGCTATTAAAGCACGACTATTGTTGTTTCAAGTCCGCATTATCGGCTGATGAAATCACTGTTATGGGGAACGAGACTCAGACTCAGATTCATTTATTTGATCAAATAAAAACATTTACATATTTTGATTATTAGCATAGCAATGATCAGGAGACCTCCACTAATACCGTAGGTCGCTATCGTGGAGATGTCTGCACATGTTTGTTATCAAATTAGACAAGATTGAGTAATTATATGCAGATAGTGATTTACAACGACACTTGTGACTATTTTATGTTTAGAAAATGTGTGAAATCGTCTATTCAATACAGAAAATATAAGTGTATATTTATATATTTACAGGAGAAATGGAGGTTGGTGTCTATATCAACTCAGGCCTGCTCACTGTGCACGGTAAGTAATGACGATGACACAACTGATTTTAAATTAAGATTCAAATTAATTTAGTAGGCCCTATCATTCATGATTATTTCAATATAATATTATATTTTATAGTATCCATCTTTGATTATACAGTTGTTCAAGCGAGGAACCTGAGTTCTCAGTTCGGCACCAAGGTGAATGCCTTCGTCAAGCTCGCCATCGTACCTGATGAACTTGAGAAGTCAGGATGCCAAACAGAAGTGAAAAGCGCCACTAACAACCCCCTCTTCAACGAGAAGTTCTCATTGTGAGTATTAAAATAGTTAAACGCACTGAATACAACCATGAATACTATTACTATTACTGTCTTAAAACGTTTAACAACAACTTATTAACATTACGACTTATTTTAGTTATTTATAATACAATTATTTACATAGAAATGTTCTAATATACCATAATGAGTATAATTATTGGAAAACGCTCCAGTAATAAATGGAAGGTGTCACAACACAACCTCGGTAAATCAATTAATAGATTATATTTTTGTTTCAGTGAGTTAATGCCTGAGGATATGGAGAAACGACTGTTAATCACAGTTTGGAACAGAAATCAGAAAAAGAGATGTAATGAATTGTTAGGATGTATGTCATTTGGTTTACACAACGTGAAGAATAACAAAACGGTAAGTGAGAAAAACTTTACATTATTTATATACTAAAGAAAGGGTATATATTCTTACTTATTCTGATAAATTAGTGAATGTATTTGAATCAGAAGACAAAATAGTGTATTTCATATTCAGACTGGTAGATATCATAGAATTTAATTATAACTAATACTAACAAAAGTAAATAACGTATTTTAGTCATTTATGTCGATAAATATTCACATGTACTCATTTTTTTACAGTCGCTGTCAGAATGGTACTATATTGGTCAGGACAGTCACATGTCAGCCACCCCGCGGAGATATGACCTAAATACGAGCTCTATCAGCAATGACATCAGCATCAACTCACAGGATGTGAACCCTCATCATGTAGAACCCATCAACGTAAGTTCGTCTAACAATCATAGAAACCGCCAAACTAAAGTAGCTTGATTGAATTTGAAAAATATAAAAACCATCCAAGTAATTTCTCTTAATAGTCTCAGAACAGATTAACTTAAGTTCAAGTTTGACCAATGTATACAACCTATCAGGACCGTCAGAATATGACGTCTATAGACGTCAAATTTTGACGTCTATAGACCATCCCCGCACTGAAAGAATTAATAATTTAGAATGGGCGTAGACCCATAACATAAGTATTCAAATAAAGCCGAAATAGCTAAGTAAGTAGTTTATGATGCTTTTTAATTGAAAAAAACCTTTGGTCTCCATTGTTTGCATAAAAATGTTTAAGCGTTGTAGCCTTTCTTTTGAGGTTAACGTAAGTTAGCTGAACAAGCATATTGAAAAGCACCCAGCTGTCAAACAAGACATTTAGTTCCGATACTGATAGTTAGATGTTTGTTATATGTGTGTTTATTTTGACGTTGTTCCTGTTGTTATAGCTGGTATTGAGGAAGAAATCAGGATCTGGTAGTTACGGTTTTGGAATCACAGGTGGTCATCCCGCACAGGTGAGCCGAGTAGACGCTGGAGGACCCGCAGATCACGCTGGAGTCGAACCCGGTGACTGGATCATCAGAGTCAACGGAGAGGATGTTTCCACAGCCACGTCAGAATGTGTGGGAAGGATTATCAGGTAATTATCATTCCTAAACTTTACCTGGACTAGCTGTATTAAAGATCAGTTTTTTTTCTTTTTCTCTCGTGGGAATCTTAATCTCTCATTAAATTACGATATGTCAGTTTAGAGAAATAGGCTTCAGCTCTGTTATAATGGTTAAATAGACTACGCTCTAAGACCAGTATTCTCAAAGCAATTGACCCGAATCTGAGCTATTTTATTGGTCGAGATAGCCATCTCGACCAATGAAATTTCTAATATTTGTGTCGGTCACTTTGAGAATACCGTCCCAGTTTTAGTACACAACAATTATTATTTCTATTTATTTTTAATGTACAATGTTTTGTTCTGTTGCAGACATCATCAGAAGAAGATTACTGTGGAGGTATGCCGCCCTATAAAGACTCCCTCGTCCACTAACTCACAGAATCACAGCTCCCGGCCCTGTGCCCTCTATACCCCGTGTGTTGTCCGGGAAGATTGTCTGGCAGCTCGAATGTAAAGTCAGTCTACAAGACAGCAGCAATAATTGTTGCAGCTATGATGATCATGATGACTGTATGGAGCAGCCAGAGATGAAAGACAGCATATGACAGAATCTGGACATGTTCATTAACAGAGCAGGTCACTTCCTGGAAAAGGTCACAAGAGATGCGTCACTTCCGCTGTAAGTATACATACAGTCACATATGAGCTGTTTGGTATTAACCTCCAAATTATTCAATTGGAATTTTCACCCACTTGAAGTTGTGTCTCGCTGACGCGATCCACAACTTCAAGTGAGTAAAAATTATTTAGATTTAGCAAAATGGAGGTCGACAAATTTCGAATCTTGCTGATTAATGTCACATTTTATCTTTACCATGTTTAAAAGCTGATTATGTAATGTGCTAATAAAAAATGTAAAAAACTAATTTAGACGGCACCGGCGGTTAAAGGGTTAAGTTATAAAGTTATAAAGTAATAAAGTTTCAAGTAGGTGATAATTAAACACTGATTTTTGTCCCAAGAACAGTGATTTAATTGGCTAGTAAAACATATTTTAAACGACTACATTATATAGTGAATAGCGGTGATAAATAACTACTGAAGGCATCTATTTGTTGTACTGAATTATTGTAAAATGTTGTAAAATCATATTGGACGATCGCGTAAATAGCAACAATATCTGTGTAGATACTAAGTGGAAGGGATCTTTACACAAACGTATTTCTTTGTTTTTCCAGAGTGTTGTGAATATACGTGGTCAACATGGTCAAGATCCCTTGGTCACCTTCATAAAGTATGCAACATTTGGTCCTGTCCAAGAATACACATGGCTTTATGGCTGTCAACGAGTATGTCAACACTTTGTAACATTTCAACTCAACCCAGTATTGCAGCAATATTGAGCCATCGTTGCAGCCATTGGACCAGCATTGCCACAAAATACCACGGCTTTATAGCGTGTACTACAAGTCTACATTGGATATGATCGTGAATAGAAATAGATCTGGCTCTGTGTATCCTGAATCATCCAATGCTGACTGCCTTTTTACGACAGTTTGATTATTTTCTGGCGGGCATACACCATGTGATAGGAGATGCCGTTTTTCATATAGCTGTTGGCATAAACTTTGATTCCAGGTGTGCTGTGATTTTGTTTGTTTTCACCAATTCCGTTATTATCAGATTGTTTTCATTGTGTGATGCTACAGTAGTGCTATATAATAGAATATATCGTATCTGCCACGTTACATAGCGGCAGATACGACCCTCTAATACCAAGGTGACCATATAATACATTACGCAGGTTGTAACACGCAAACAAGGTCTATCACAACATTACTGACAATATAGAATACAATTATGCCACAACTTCGAAAGTATAATGCCTGCCAAACATAAAGACCTTAAACCCATATCGTCGCCACGGAGCCAAACGATCCTATCTGCCACTCTAACGAGTGTCAGATAGGATCGTTTAGCTCCGTGGCGACGATATGGAGGCTGAGCATACTATACGAGTCTATGGTGACCACGGAACAAACCCAAATGTGATTTAGAAAATGCAAAACTGTATATTATATTTCAATGTGCAATTATCGCTTGAAGGGTCGTATACGCTACCTTAAAAAGTGGCAGATACAAGGCGTCCAGCTTGACAGATTAAAACAAATCATTGTAAATACCACTGACATCTCGCCTCGGAGCTAAAGGATCCTATCTGACACTCGTCAGAGTGGCAGATAGGATCCTTTAGCTCCGAGGCGACGATCTGAACTTGTGCCAAATATGTGCTATACTCACTGTTACTGTTATCGAGTGAATGATATTATTCTTAATTTGCGATTTTCTGTGCATTCAAGTTTAAAGTGTATGCTATGTCAAATGTATATATGTTATTATTGTTTTACTTATGCTTTATGCATCGTGAATCAGTGTAGTGATATTTAATTGATATGATTCCAACGGTATATTTCACATAGTGAGAATGTATAAGATAAATATGTCATCTTTTAAGCTCACTGACTGGGCAGAATCATTAGAAATGCTATATGATAAGGTTGTGGCTCGCTGCTACGACCCGTAACACAAATGAGCTAAAATTATGAAAATGTTACCTACAAAAACTAGGCCCAAGTTTGGTGTTCTACCCTTAATTTAAATAATAAATTAAAATTTACAACACATAGCTGATTTCGTCACTTCAGCGGTTGAACCAGTAAATCGGTAAATCGGTACTTAGTGTATAATTTTTATATTGACGTCGGCGATAATAAACTTTATTTATTTATAAAATCTTATTAATAATTTATAAAGTCTAAATCTGAAGTCAACGTGACCATGGTCTGGTGTTTTATTGAATTGCAATATAACAAAGTTGTTTGTCTTGGCTGGTGTTTTGTTTGTAATTTATTGTTAATGTTATCTCAATGTTATATATTCAAATAGCCAACTGCAGAAATAAACTTTGTATATCTGTATTAACACCATGTCTTCTTTATTTTTGCAATGTCTTTGTCATTTGTTTGTTCGTTTCAGTTAACCCCCCCCCCCCCCCACTTTCAGCCGTAATCTTTATATTTTTAAGAAGCTAGGGTAGATGTCGTGCGCAGGTTGGTATTTAAGGTGTTGAGTGGAAATGTGGCTTAGATTATTTCAAGATTTTCTGCAATCTTTTGACGTTTTTATGAGTTGATGTATATTTTCTACGGTAGAGTAATGGTTTTCAAAGTGGGTTTTAACATTGTAGGTATCAAATAACTGGCGAATAGAAATATGCATGTTTTTAATATTGAAAATTACTGTCGGTTACATATTTATATTGTGAGATTCTTAGGTTAAATTCTCATACATAATGCAATCTAATAGTTTTCATGTGTGAACTATTCCAGTTTATTTTCGTTCATCCATTTTTTGACGAGACAATAAAATTAACTTTTCTGTTCAAGCAGTATTAAAATTTCAACAATCAATGTGCGATTTATTGAACCAAAAACTAAAACTAACTAACATCTAAATTCTCGGCATTGTGGTAGTGATAGAACCATGGTTAAGTCATGATGAAACCAAACCAACGCTGGCCGATATCTCACCTCCTGGCTAAGTGTATTTTCACGAGCCTCGTTCATGTCTAATGGCATTCTAGTTTCTGACCAATTCAAAACAGATATGCATCCTCTGATATCATTTAAAACTTTTAAAGCGATTTTCGCACGTATCAGAAATAATTCGTTCTGTGGTTTTGTTATCTTTCCGTTATCTCAAAACGGTACATCCCAATTTTTTTATGAATTACAAGATTAAGACTCAGAATATAATTCCACCATATGTATAATTCCAACGTACATCTAGACAACCGAACTTGGAAAAAATAGTAAAAGATATGGACCAACTTGCGGTCATATCAGAAAATAAAAGTTTCAAGCAGAAATTATGCCAGAAAAAAATCGAAAAATAAATTTAACTGATTATCAGTCGTTTCAATCAGATATTCTAGCTTCGAAAACACCAGATAAAAAAACTCTGCACTTTGTAAATTATAAGATGCTGTCCTATGCGGTATGATTAAACGTACGCTGAGATTTCACCTATTTGACCTGGCTTTCCCGCCCCAGCCCCAGCCCCTTCCTGTTGGCTTGCATTATGACACACCTTGCGCCTCTGAGCTCGCTCCGCTGAGGATTTAGGTGCTATTGACGTTTTATTATTGCTTGATTGTAAGCTTTGCGAATCCATACGACTGTTCTCACTATTTTTAAAGTCCTAATATTTTAAGCAAAAGAAAACAGGCTCAGTGCCAAATAAAAACAATCAATTCAAATTTCCATATTCGGTAAATCGTCATAACGTTTAATAATATTAATAATAATGGTCTTAAGGGTAAGACATTTAGAGTTGAGTCTTACGCAATTCGTTCTAGCTTTATTCCAACTGGTAGAACTGACTAAAACTAGACTTCCAGTTTGAAGTTTCGATTTGTACCTGAAGAAGAAGTTATACACCATTTTTTTCAAACATTAAAGCTCCTAAAAAATCATGTTCATAGTGGTATTGTGTTCCGATAACTTGAGACGATAGGCAGAATAGATTTACAGGATGAGATCAGGAACCGTTTTTATAAAGAGGTGGAATGCAGTTTTCATCTGAGATATGTATTTATTTTGATACTAGTAAAATGCGGAGCCAATGCAGCACCCGCATCAGTGCTGGCGCTGATGTAAGCCGTGGTAGCCTTTAATAACCTGCAATAGCGTGTTTGACATTAGGTCCCTCACGTAGGATGAATGGAGTTACCCAGAGGGAGTGATCCTTCCTATTGTTACTCTGGGGACTATCCGACCCGAGGATAGCGGAGCTGCGCGAAATGCCACGGTGTTTCAGCATTAAATTGCACAGCGAAACCCAAGTCTCCGGCCGTCTGGGCATGTCTGGGGGTAGATCCCCTAGACATGCCCAGAACCCCTTATCGGGCGAGCGAAGGAAAACGCTCTCAATAACCCACCATGCTCTATCACCCCCACCCTCACATCATCATCTGTATATCATTCATCTCATCAATTGACTACAACGTTTTTATCGTATTACAATTTCACTTATACAACCATTTGTGCTAAAAAGTGACGTAAAGCAATGATTTACTACATTACTACTACTGATACTAGTAATACATGCATTACCTATTTAAATTACTATTTTAGTGTCATAAGGTGCGCTTATTCTTAGGACATATTATAATAATTATTATGAGAACTAATTCCCTCTATCACCAATAATTTCTTGAATCTAAATTTCTGTACGATCGGCAATATATTATGTAACGGTAGCGACATTTGGTTTACCTTTAGTTACTAAACGCTAGAAACTTTTGA
Organism: Flabesymbios commensalis; assembly: GCA_964017125.1. Classification (NCBI taxonomy): domain Eukaryota; kingdom Metazoa; phylum Annelida; class Polychaeta; order Terebellida; family Flabelligeridae; genus Flabesymbios; species Flabesymbios commensalis. The sequence continues at coordinate 23,224,725 of OZ024916.1, read as the reverse complement.
CGACTTCGCTCTGTAATGATACTATCAGCTGATGATATTTCATCACAACATCATCTGCGCGCTGAATTTTCCCACCTAGGGGGCTCTGGCGGGAAACTGACAATAAAACAATTATTAGTTATGATAAAATCACACTTCTTTCACTAAATTCCAACTATTATAAGCACAAAAGACGGCTATATTGTTAAACATAAAACATACATGTATTTTAAAACTTCCAAAAACAACGTGAACAATTACACCCCAGATTGTTCAAAAATACAAACCCCCGCCGAAAGATTCAGAAAGTCACCCGGATCATGAATCCGGTTTGTAAGTCGAATCATCCCCAAAATGCAATGGCTTGTCCCTCAACCTGAGGTACGCTTCTGATTACGTTGGCAAAAATCCAAGTAAGTAGTAGTGTCCCAAACATGGTGTATGAACATTTTACATTCGCGCTAAATAAAAATGAAATGAATCGGGCTTTAGGCCACCTTTGTGCACATATAGGCTAGACTGGGCCAGAAGAACCTCCTGAGGATGGTGAGATGATTGAGATGACACTGTCCTCCAGACACAGGATTCAAAATTCGAGCCCTGGCGGTCTGAGGCCGAGCACGCTACCTCTCGGTCACGGAGGCTCCCCACAATACTAACTTTCACACGTGGATGGGGAAGAAACAATTTTGTTTCTTTCAAACCGCCGAGACCGGGAACCGAACCCCGGACTCTGGCGTGAAAGGCAGCGGTGCTAACCACTACCCTAGGGCCCCCGCCCTCGCGCTAAATAAAACAATTAATATTTATGATAAGATAGCATTTTTCAACTAAATTCGAAGGACTAAAAACACAGAAGATGGCTATGTTCTTAAATGTGAAATAAATTATGATTTTTCATTGAAAAAAATGAATTATTTTTTATATTGCAGGAAACGTGAAAAAATAAACCCAAAATTGCTCAAAAATTTTATGAATCTCATGTAATTTTGTGGAATTATCATTTTAGGTATGTATTTACTTACGTTATGTAGGTCTGCAATAAAGCCCTTGATACAAAGATTTTACAAGCATTACTGTTAAAAAAGTGGAAAATATATTTGAACGGCTCGAGTGCAGAAGCGTTAATAATTTTTGCAGAGCAGACACTTCAAACCTACCTCCCAAGGGTCCAATCTAACAAAAAATTAGCATTAAAAATGTATAGGAAGCCGTGTCTGGTTCGAACATTTTTATTGAGCTTTCGAACATGTGGATACTGGACTATGATACATACAAATATTGTTCGAACTAAGACTGAAAACATTGAAGAATTTTCGTTATTATTTGAACTTGAAAAAAACTTGATTATTTTTAGAGCTGCGGAAATTACGTTGCCGTAAATATAGTATAATGACAAAACACCTGTCAAGATTACTGTAGTGTGGGTTTTTTAACAATATTTAAACTTTTTTCCTCAAATATTGCTTACTCGTTTTGATTTTGAAAAGTTAGATTTTAATTTCCAAATATGTCATTGTTCTGTTCTGTCATCTAGCTGTGACACCCACGTGTGGAACATACTGGCTTATACATACCTCTACCACATAGCATAATCCGAAACAAGGAAATTGTGTGACAAAATTGGCGATTTTTCACGCATATTCCTTGCTTGAGATTATGTCATGCGATACACAACCAGATTAAAAAAAACACAAGAAATATTGATACGCAAATTTGAATATTCCTCCTAGCCGAGGTTATTCTAGATGCTGTAGAGTGTAGACTACCATTATATCGAATCATCTTAACAAAAGGCACTTGTTGGAACCAGCGCACAAGTGTCATCATATTTCAGTTACGTGCAGCAAGTGTGTTGTTGTAACCCTGTCAAGATTGGTTGGTTACATGCCGACCCATCATCATAGATGGTGAGCCAACATCAAACGGACTGTAGATCTGGTAATTTTCACGTGTTTGAATTTTCACGAAATTTCTGATTCTGTGACAATTTGTGTCACAATTTGTGTGTAGCTTTAAATTGATTAAAACATAATAACATCAAAACAAAATATAGCTTGATATTTATTAAACAAAACCACAGCTAAACTGGGAAGTATACATCAATTAAGAATTTCGTATGAGTAAAAATCGCGTCACATTTTATTGTGGTACGTTTGTATAGGCAGAATAAGAAATGAGCAAATGCATTAACTTAATATTTTGTTTTGCACCATGAAGAGAAATTATTACACTATCGCTCAAACAAACTGAGAAATGAATGGTATAAACAAAGAAAATATAGTTTATGCATACATGGGTTTATTTCTGAAGTTGTCAAATTGACTGGATATAACATTGAGATAACACTAACAATAAAATACATACAAAACAAATTCAGACAATAAAACAGTTTATTATATGATTTATAAAATCACCAGACCTCTGTCCGTATTTTCGTACAAGTTACGATATATCATAGGCTTCGGATTGGTCGAGATGGTCATCTCCACCAATCCGAAGCCAACGATATATCGTAACTTGTACGAGAATACGGGCCCAGGGGTAAACAAATTGTAATTTACTCGATAACAGTAACAATGAGTAATGCGTAACACGTACGTTGGCACAATTGTTCAAGCAGATATGTCAGTCTTATTTACAATGGTTTATCCTAGATTGAGGGGTGGTACGTATCTGTCACTTTTTAGTGTGTCACAGACGACCCTTTATTCAACATGAATCAATAATTGTACATTGAAGAGTAAGATACAGTTTTACATTGTATAAACCCTTTAAGCGCCACTAAAATCGTCTTTAATCTGTTTTGTTAGCAGGTGAAATCACTGTTATTGGGAATAAAAAGGGTGTTCAAGCATCAAGATTTGCAAACGTTTGGTCTCAACTTTGTATGGGTGAAAGTTTAAAAAAGATAACTCAGCGAGAAAAGGGGTAATCAGTCTAGTACGTGGTCAGTATGGATCAATATGGAGTTCAGTCCCCCATATCGGTGAAATGACAATTTTTTTTTCTTTTCAGTTTGACAGGCATCATACTTTTGAACAACGTCATATAATTTTATTATGTCAGTTGTGTCAGTTGTGTTAACCCTTTAACCGCCAAATTATTCATTCTGAATTTTCACCCACTTGAGGTTGTGTCTCGCTGACGCGATCCACAACTTCAAGTGAGTGAAAATCATTCAGATTTGACAAAATGGAGGTCAACTGTTTTCAAATATTGCTGACTGATCTCACATTTTATCTTTAATATGTTTAAAATGTGGTACTTAATGTGCTAGTAAAAAATAAGAACCCGACTATATGCGGCACCAGCGGTTAAAGGGTTAAATATGTGTGTGATAGACCTTGTTTGTGTGTGATAACCTGCCTTAATATGACTTGTATACACTATTATAACATAGCACTGTCTGTAGCAGTGTAACAAGAAAACAACTCGATCTCCATGGCTTGAAAATTATTGAATCATTAGCTTTAAGAAACAAAAGTCATATCATTAAAAGTCATATCATCACACTTTTTTATATAAAGGAAAAATAACCATCCACGTATTATTATTATGATATTGAATTGTTGTAACTTCCACTTTACAAAATAGTAGAAGAATGAGATGTACGACCATTTAATGCTAAGGTGATGATCTGCAGCAATATCTGTCCAGTCAACAAAAACAAACCAGTGGTTGCAGCACTGTCTATAATGTGCATAAGTACATATCCCAGTGCATAACCACATTCCCCACTGACACTGTAGATTTGTGCAACGCAGTATATCCGTGCTATTCTGTGCGATGCTGGTTCAATGCCTGAGACGATGACATAATATTAGGCAGTACTGGATTGCTTTGAAATGTTACTCAAACCCTTTAACCGCCAAATTATTCAATCTGAATTTTCACCCACATGAAGTTGTGTCTCGCTGACGCGATCCACAACTTCAAGTGAGTGAAAATTATTCAGATCTGACAAAATTGATGTCAACAGTTTCAAATATTGCTAATTGATGTCACATTCTATCTTTAACATGTTTAAAGGTGGTACTTATTGTGTTAATTAAAAATGAAATCCCGATTATTTGCTGCACCAGCGGTTAAAGGGTTAATGGTAAATATAAACGTTATGTGTATTCGTCGGCAAGGCAATGCTGTATACCCGCCCTACATAATCATGATAAGACACTTTTTCCACACTTGTAGAACATACAGTATCATTGGTGGCTGTAACATTCTTGTCCGAAGATCTCCAAAAGCTTTGATCAAGCGTTTTCACAACATTCTGCAAATTAATATAGAAAATATAGAAATTGTGTTTGTGCAAAGACTTGTTTTGTATCTAAACGGATATTGCAGTTATTCATCATATTTATTTACAAGTTGTAATATGATTTTTGTGTTATTATATATTGAAGTAAATGTACATGATCGCTTAGTACAACAGAATCATCTTTCTTCAGCAGTTATTTAATAAAAAAGAGTCCATATATGACTGCATGTATACTCACAGTATAGGTGATATGTATTTTGAGACCTCTTTCAGGAAGTGATCTGCTGTAATGCGCGCGTCCAGATGAGGTTGGTGCTGTCATTCATCCCTGTCAGTTCCACAGAGTCATCATGATCATCATAGCTTCTGACTAGGTTTACATTCGAGCTGCCAGACAATCTTCTCGGACAACACACGGGGTATAGAGGGCACAGGGTCGGGAGCTGTGATTCTGTGAGTTAGAGGACGAGGGAGTCTTCATAGGGCGGCATAACTCTAAAGTAATCTTCTTCTGATGATGTCTGCAACAGAACAAAACATTGTAGATCATTAGATTGAAATGTCAAGAATAAAGGAAAATAATTATTTTCATGTATTAAGTCCAGTTTTCTCAAAACGACTGACACACATCTTGGTCATTTGATTGGTCGAGACAGCTATCTAGACTAATGAAATAATGGCACAGTCGTTTCGCAAATACTGGTCCTGGAGACTCTTACAACGCTGATTTACCTTGTATAAACCAAGGAGACCAAAGGGTTTTTCAATTTGAAATCATCATAAATTTCTTACTTAGCTGTTTCTGATTCATTTGAATATATTTATAATAGCCGTAGACAATCTATGGCCATTGGAAATATTTTTACTCTAACAGTACGGGGGTTGACTTTAGACGTCAGAATCTGACGTCTACAGACGTCAGATTCTGATGACTAAAGTCGGTGCCCGCACTGTAAATGTTAAGTCTATAACCATGATAACAAAACTGATGGAAGCTTTTCGTGACAGAATAACAGAGGCAGCCCAGCTGAGGTTAAGATATGATAATTACCTGATTATTCTTCCCACACATTCTGACGTGGCTGTGGAAACATCCTCTCCGTTGACTCTGATGATCCAGTCACCGGGTTCGACTCCAGCGTGATCTGCGGGTCCTCCAGCGTCTACTCGGCTCACCTGTACGGGATGACTACCTGTGATTCCAAAACCGTAACTACCAGATCCTGATTTCTTCCTCAATACCAGCTATAACAACAGGAACAACGTCAAAATAAACACTCATATAATAAGAAATCTCTAACTACCAGCATCAGCTGGGTGGTTTTCAATATGATTGTTCAGTTAACTTACGTTAACTTTAAAGGGAAGATTACAACGGTGAAAACAGTTTTATACAAGCCATGGAGATGGAAGGATTTTTTACTCACTCACTTGAACTTGTGGATCGCGTCAGCGAGTTACAACTTCAAGTGGGTGAAAATTCAAAATAAATAATTTGGCGGTTAATGGGTTAATGTGTTCTATGATTGTTGCGCGAAATTACTTGGATGGGCTCTATATCATTTCTATTTAAGCAAGCTACTTTAGTTTGGTGGATTCTATTTTTTGGATGCTGACTTACGTTGATGGGTTCTACATGATGAGGGTTCACATCCTGTGAGTTGATGCTGCTGTCATCACTGATAGAGCTCGTATTCAGGTCATATCTCTGCGGGGTGGCTGGCATGTGACTGTCCTGGCCCATATAGTACCATTCTGACAGCGACTGTAAAAAATAGGGACAGGATGTTGTTTATCGACATACAACATAATAAATGGTCGTAGCGGTTGTTTTTAATGTGTAAATCAGTTTTGGGCTATCTTTTAAAACCATCGATCTTAGAGTGTAGAAATGTATTAGCGACCCCCTATCATTGCACTGGTCATTGCGCAAATCTCGAAGGCTTACATGACCATCCAACAGTTGAAAAGATAAAGTAATGGCTAGCGGAGGTGATTTGGTTAATTTGGGGAGGGTATTTTGCATATTTTGGCATCAGTGGCAAATGCGTCACCGACCCAAAAATGTTCAAAAGCCCCCAATAAGTTGATTTCTGCATACAAAACTACTATCAGCTTATCTGGTAATCTGAATAAGTAAGAATGTGCCCTCACTTTAACATATAAATAATGTAAAATTGAACGTTTTCTAACTTACCGTTTTATTGTTCTTCACGTTGTGTAGACCGAATGACATACATCCTAACAATTCATTACGTCTCTTTTTCTGATTTCTGTTCCAAACTGTGAGTAGCAGTCGTTTCTCCAAATCCTCAGGCATTAACTCACTGAAACACCAACATAAGATGTAAATTAACTTACCGAGGTTATATTGTGACATTTATTATTAGAGCATTTTGAAATAGTATACTTAATATGGCAGATTATATCATATGTATGGAAACTGCTGTATTAAGAATAATGAAAACATGTCATATTGTCAATCATTTTTTGTTAAACTTTTCAAGATGTTTTCAGACAGAAATAATAACAGTATTTATGGTTGTATTTACTGCGTTTAACTATTTTATTACTCACAATGAGAACTTCTCGTTGAAGAGGGGGTTGTTAGTGGCGCTTTTCACTTCTGTTTGGCATCCTGACTTCTCAAGTTCATCAGGTACGATGGCGAGCTTGACGAAGGCATTTACCTTGCTGCCGAAACTAGAGCTCAGATTCCTCGCTTGAACAACTGTAAAATAAAAGATGGATGTGATGGTGTTAAATATAGTAGTGATATAATTATTAATTACACAAAATTACAATGATGCTTTATATGAAATTCAGCTGTAAAAATCTGATCACTTACCATGTACAGTGAGCAGGCCTGAGTTGATGTAGACACCAACCTCCATTTCTCCTGTAAATATATAAATATACTGTTATATTTTGTGCATTGAATATCGTGTACATTTTCTAAATATACAATAAAGTCACACACGTTTCGTTGATGAGTAGTTTTATATAATTAGATTTTTGCCCAATAAATCGTATAAATGGTAAATGAGAATCACACCAATTTGAGACCAAACATTTGCAAATGGGTAATGTTTAAACACAAATCTCATTCCCAATAACTGTGATTTCATCAGCTAATAAAATGTTTAAAAGAAAAACATTTAGGGCTGAAGATTCAGATGCTGATATTGTACTGTTATATTATCAGGTAATATATTGCCAAGATGACTTGCCTTGATAATCAACAGAAATTCTTGAATCTGCGAAGTGCCTGGATCCTGAAGAGTGCCTAGATGAAGCCCAGTGCCTGGATCGCTGCGAGTGCCTGAATCGCGGTGAGTGCCTGGATGACGTTGAATTCACTGTTCCTGTTGAGTCGCCGGAACCGGTTGAATGTCTAGATCCCTCCGAGAAAGCTGAATCTTTAGATATCGTTGACTTTCGAGATTCTACAGATTCTCTGGATCCTGTTGATTCTGTTGATATTGTTGATAATCTGCGTGTGCGTGAGTCATGTACGGGAGATGGTGGTGACCAGAGCCTTGCTGGACCAGCAGGAGATCCTGGTGCAGTCCACAGTCTGGCTGGACCTCGTGGGGATACTGGGATCCTTGTTGTCATGACGGTCTGTGGGTACAGTTTGGCTGGCCCTTGTGGGGATACAGGGATCCGTGTTGGCAATACGGCTTGAGTGCTGACGGTGACACAATCACTACAGTCTGAGGTATCTAATCCAGAACTCTCCTCACTCACATCCGAGACGTCCAACTGACAATCCTGTATGGCTGACAAGCCGGTAGACTCCAAAATATCTGTCAACAAAAAAAAAATAAAAAACATTTTAACAACATCCAAGTCACGTTGAACATAAAGAATAAAAATATATCAGAATTACTTGGTACACAGTAGAGCAATTAAAACCACGGTTCTTGACTGAAATAATAATTCTTCAATATGTAGATCGAGTAATAATTAACTACACAAAATCCGCATACTACTCACGACTAATAATATTAGGGATTAATTAAAGATAGGCTTACTCTTAATCTTATAGTTGTGAAATAGAACAATCAGTGTCACAAAAATCTGGATTAAAAACACTTACGACATGACCTGAGCTGATCATGTACATTATTCATAGCGCGGATATCATGTGTGCTGTCAGATACAAGTAGGCCTACATACACAGACTTAATATAGTGGATTTTATTAATATCCTATAAATCTCTGTCTAGTACCAATATATAATGTCATACATGTCGCGATTTATTTAAGAACACCAACGCATTTTAGCCACATTAGCAGATTAGGGAGCAAAACATTATATATATATATATATACATATAAGTAGTTAAGATGTATAGACGTGATTTGGGAGACAAAATTATACTGAAAGAAAAAAGGTTCTTAACTACGATAAAACACAAAATAATTTAATACATAAACTTCATATCTTCATATTTAAAACGTACTCGGAAATGTATTGTTTGAGCGGATGCTGTATCATTTTATCATGTTTATCAGTTTATCGGGGTGTGAATCGGGTAATTAGTGTCGCCGTGGGTGACAAGAGAGGGTGTTATGAAAACCAGGAACAATCAGCGGAAATACAGATTACGTAATAGCTTTCTCACGTATTATACTTTCTGCTGACACAGCAGGTATGACACTTTTACCGTTCGAGGTCCATTTTTATTTCACATAACACAATATTTTAAGTGGTCAACATGCTTAATACTTTTCAATGTTGCCATTACTAGTTTAATTGTAATGACCAACATCGCATATTAAAATATACTGATGGTCATCATATTCTATTACAATTTATTACGTTATTAACCCTTTGCCAGCTAAGTTATCTTATTTAAATTTTCACCCACTTAAAGTTGTGTCTCGCTACCATGGCTACCGCGACCCACAACTTTAAGTAGGTGAAGTCAATTGACGGAAATGTAGGTGAAAAAAATTACTCCTATTTCTTTAATTTGATACCAAACATTTGAAATAACTCCCAATATTAGACTGTGATATAATCAGCTGATATAATGAATTTTAAAACGACTATAGTCTTGATTAGCGATGAAAGGGTTAGATGGTGTGCGCATTGTGATTACTAAAAGTTTTAACCCTTTAACCGACGGTGTCGCATATATTCGCGTTTTCATTTTTTATTAGCACATTGAGTACCGCATTTTAAACATGTTAGAGATAAAATGTGACATAAACCAGCAAGATTTGAAAACAGTTGACCTCCATTTTGTCAAATCCGAATATTTTTCACTCACTTGAAGTTGTGGATCGCGTCAGCGAGACACAACTTCAAGTGGGTGAAAATTCAGATTGAATAATTTGGCGGTTAAAGGGTTAATGTGACTTATTTGGTAGCTATATTATTTTTTTTCAAAGGCACTTTATTCTTCACCTCACTTTAAAAATTAAAATACAAAATGTCAGATTTTGTGATGGTACCCTACTGTTTATTTATTTTGTACCCTCTATAGTGACTATAGTGACGCTGTGGTAAACGCAGGGTTAATTAACTACTGGTTATTGACAATGATTTGACAGTATTAATTACTTACACAATGGGTTAATCAGCTTATCGTTAATTGTACCGATTTGTAATAACAGCACACAATCCTTTCGTAAATCAGGTAATATATGTCACTAATTAACCATTTAATTGCTGCAGTAAATAGCATATACTGTAATATTTTAAATTTCAAATTACTGATGACCATCATTTGTCGACTCATAAATACCATTTGCGAATAAAAAATACCATGTAGTTATTTTATATCTGGTTTTGGAGCGGGGAAACAGATGCTGGACTGGAAATGCTAGTTATCTCTATTTTAATTTGTTATTTATGCAATTAAAAAGTATATACACATACATTAATTTCCCACAATAATTGATATAATATTGCTTCAGTGATTGGCTCGAAAATATTTCTTCTATATACAGATATAATTTAAAATATGTCACTATTTTGTATCTTTTCTCTAGTATTACTAATGCTACTGAGTTGTTGGTGAACGTTGTCACATATATATCATGATATATCATGTATATAACCTTAAAAACCAATTTTGTTTAAATTTATCACATCTTGTTATTTAATATTATAATTCTCACTTTGTGTAAATGCAAGATAACGAAACATGTTCAAGTTTCTTATTATAGAAAATTGGATAATTTCCAATTTTAGGACATCACAGATGAATAGATAAAATAAAATATTACATAAATTTTGTGATACTACAAAGCCACTTCTGGATGAATTGTGATACTACAAAGCCACTTCTGGATTAAAATTTATTAATTTAAACTATTTTTTTCATATTTACCTTTCGTGAAAATATCTTAATGAATTACAATAAAATTATAGTAAGTGTCTTACTTGTTTTCCAGAACATGGTTACTATCACTTTGTTAGCTGCAGACACGACTATATTCCCGGTGATCAACTGAATGTGACTACTAGCTGCTCATGTTCAGAACGATATATATACGCGGCGACACAAAAAGTGGAACACACCCCGTCCCACCCATCCCCTCCACAGGTTGGCTTTGGTTTTTAACAGCATGCACTTCCTGTTTGGCTGATGAAAGCGCCGCCAGTGGCAGGATACGATCAACCACTTTATATTTGATTAGTATTTTTCAAGATTAAAAATTGATGTTATGTTGAGTAAATTCATAGATCTCTTGGAAGTGATTTTTGTTTTGAAAAATATGCGATTGATAAAACAAAAATAATTGTAGTCTGTGCTACACATGCTAAGGGGTTTTGTCAAGGTAAAAATATTCCAAAAATCCGAGAAAAACTTAAAAGTGGGTGGGTGGGTCAAGCCCCAAATCGGATTTTGATTTTTTTTGGAAATTGTGTTTTTTTTCGTGTTTTTTGTATTGTTTTAATGTTTCCTAATGTTTCCAATTCGAGTTTTTCTCGGATTTTTGGATTTTTTAAAACTTTTTTTAACTTGACAAGACCCCTAAGTGACCAACAAAGAAATACACGATTTATTTGTTTCTAATTAAATCAGAAAGAATTGTATACTAAATGTTTAAAAACTGTTTTTTTCTTTCACCGATTTGGCCACTTAAATCAAAAGTCGATGATCATTCAGGCCCATTGCGTAGAAAACTTAACTCTAATGTGTTTTTTGTAGTCCGATAAATGTTTAGTTTTAAAAGCAGAAGAAGGTTATAAATGAAGATTTCCCGAGTTATTCTTACGTTATTGTATGTATGTATATTGAGCCTGAATGAAAGGTGACAATGATGCACATAATAAAAAGTAATCATTAAAGTTGAATAAATTAGTTTTGAAGTGTATGTAGTGCGCGTGCGCACCGCCGTTACTTCCGTTTTTACCTGGTCAGAGGTCACAGGTGTGACGTCATCAAGGCGACGTCATCAAGGCGATCAGGTGTAAGCTGACCTAACTCCATCTATTGTGTTTACAGTTAGCAACCTATTAAATATGCTAATCGTTTATATTATGCTGCACTTAATTTTGTTCATTGTTATAACAGATTTTGTACAAGACAACAGGTGTTTTAACCTTGGTCGGTTTTAAGTGATGTACAGAATAAAGTATTATAATTTATTATTATCCAAATTGGATGATAATTATTAAATGTAGACATTTCAAGCATATTATTGTAACGTTTTTTTTTGATAATCCTGATATAATGTACTGCTGTCTTGAATGGTTTAAGAAGATTTAAAGTTTATTAACTGCTCACCATTTTTATACCTACTATTTTCACACCTCACGCACCTGGATTATGACGAAGTTTTGTTTCAATTTTGCTTAGCCTCAAAAAACACAAATGACGCAAAAGTTTTATTGCATTGCGTTTGCATTTTGCTAACACTCACAACGTTGAGAAACGACAAATACCTGAATACTGTCATTCTGTCGTTAAAAGTGTCACGTTGAACAAAGCATAATGTGAAAAACTTGAAATAAGCCTTGATCCAGAGGGTAGCCAGTGGGCATTTTAATTTTAATTAGCCTAATTGACATCCCTAAATGTGTTCCAGAAATCTTCTCCACTGTTAAGTATTAAGTATTAAGCACGGCTTGGCCGGTCCACGTGCTGTATCAATGTCTGTATACCAACAGATGTGAACGCATGCCCAGTCAACACAAAACTTTGTAGAACATTTGCACAACGTCGGCCCAACTTCTTCGACGTTGGTCCAACATTGGGCAATTGTTATACACATGTTTTGTGTTTACTAGGTGTACGTTGCACTAGATCTCCAAGGCATGGGTGAGGGGAAAAGTAGGTCTCCAGAGGAGCAAACATATTGTGAGCGATCAAGTCCTGTGTTATATTTCTCACCTTTAGTCTCTCGTATTTTCCGTCTTCTCTTGGCGCTCCACGCTGCACTGCTACAATCCGTCACGTTCAGACTCTGCTCACTACTCGGTAGGGTGAGTTGACTGTTATCTTTAGTCACCATGGAGAGCTGGCTGTTCATGTCCTTCACCTTGTGTTTGAGAAACCCGCGCTTACGCAGGAATCTGGCGAGAGGTGGCGTGGCGGTGCTGGTGGGTTTCTGTTCCTGTGTGGTTCTGACCTGGAGGGCATCAATAGTACTCCTTAAACCTGTATCCATGGCGACCTCCTGACCACGTGATCCTGATTCTGGAAGGTCCTCTAACATCCGGGCTGCTGCTTGGTGCATGCGCCGTACAGCTGCGCGTGTTCTGCCACAGACTGGGGTGATTGTGGGGGTGCCTGGCATCTGACATAGGGGAGATACGGGCAAAGTGTCACGGAGACAAGAAATACCTGTACCTAAAAATACAAACAAATTTATTAACATTTATTAGGATATATAAAATATATTAGTATGTAAGCATGTACAGTATAATTAACATATCTTGTTTAGCAAGTTCAATAACGTGAGGGCTATATTTTTTCAGCTATTATTTTTTAATTTCAATGTATTTGTAATAAATTATGTCATTAGTAATGACATACTTTTCAGGCGTGTAATGAATCACGCCTGAAAATTGTGTATTATAAGTATGGTGTTATTGTAGAATAAATTAAATGCACTAAAACATAGAGTAACCAGGTAAAACATTTGGTCGATGTTGATTGAATGTTATGCCGAATTTTGGGAACAACATTGCACCCAGAAGTCAATAATATTGAAACCTACAAGCCTTTTTGTAAGGTTTGTTACTGACCTGTCAATATGGTTTGTTTTCTCCCTGGTAATGTGGGACTCGCATTGAGGCTCCCTCCAGCAAATCTCTGTAGGGAACTGGTGCTTGGACACTGTCGTAGTTTCTTTGTACTCGCCAGGGAAATTCTCCTGCCTTTTTTATTCACTAGAGGGCTCACCAAAGCTTCCGATGTCTCATACTTTGAATCACTCAGTAGCACAGATCCTGAGTTATCTCCTGAGGAGGGTGAGGTGAAGTCCACTTTCTGTAGCTGGTAGTCTAGTTTACATTTAACATCTTTCTGTGGGGTGCAATCAAATGTTTCCTGTGCTGCTATTGGGCTAATATCTAACCGGAAGCTATCTCCAGCAGAGCCGCACGCATCTAGCTGTGTACGTAGTAACGCCGCCTGGTGAGTGTGAAGGACAATTCTGCTACTGCTGCGGGGGAACGCCATCTGCCGATCACTAGCTTCATCCGCTAAGCTGACTGACCAGAGGTGAGAATCTTTATGAAGAGCTGGCTGCCATGCTGATAGGGGCTGGGTGGTGAGTGGGCTACTTAAAGCTACCTTCATCTAAACAAAAAAAATAATAATACAGAATGGCCGCCAGGCTGAAAGGGGCTGAGTGGTGAGAGGGCTACTTAAAACTAACACCATCTAAAACATTGAAATAAAAGAAATACAAAATAGCTTCCAGGCTGATAGGGCTGGGTGGTGAGAGGGCTACTAAAAGCTATCTTCATCAACACAATACAAATAAAATAAAATGAATAGCCCTGGCTGTCTGTAAGGAAGTGGGAGAGGAAATTTGTTTGAATATAATTGATGGTAGATTGTCATATCTTTTGAATATGATGTTTGAAGTTTGAATATGATGAATACTTTTATTGTATAGGTATTTAATAATCAAAGTCACCATGTCAGACTTCATTCAACATCGGAGCTATGACCCATTTGTGGATGATAAGATACCAAGGGCCCGCAGGTGCTTGTGATGGCCGGGCCCAGGTGATTCTGAGATATAGATCCAGTGGTCAGTCGGATTGAGGTCAGACTGATTGCATCCGGACCAAGTGACAGGAAGTTGGTCTCACAGCCCTGTCAAGTAATTCCACGACCAATATGGACCTGCTGTGACAACCCACATACAGACTGCACATGCACAGCACTCGCACTGCATATAATAAAAAATGAGCCCCGGTCGCCCGGTCGGGCTCGCCCAAAATATTTTTTAAAAACAGGTCATAGTTAGGTTGCACCATTTAATCGGTAGGTGTCCCCATATATAGTTGCTACTACTTTTCCAACTAGAAAAGGATGTTCTGTCGATGATGCGAGTCCCCAGCAGCAGTATATAATGTTGAAAATGGTCAGTCAAACCGAAGTGCAATGGACAGGCCTCACTCTTGAAGAACAGTGTCATCACAGTGTCCCCTGTACCAGGTACCAGGCTGGCCTTTTATTTTATATGTTCGTGCCCTTTCTCTACCCTGGATCCGCCCCTGTTATATTTAATAATGTTAATTAATAATCCTATAAATAGGATACGTTTCTCTGGTGGGCATTCCTGCACAGGGTTATCTGGGGGGGGGGGGGGGGTTGAAGGTCAGGGGTTGTAGACGGTGAGCCAACATCAAACCAACATTGGGTCATTGTCTCCTGTTTGTTGGATTGAACCAGCATTAGGCCAGCATTGACCAGTTTCTTTCCGTGAGACTTGTCATCAGGTTAACTCAGGCTGCCATCTGTTACTCTGCTCTGGCAGACAAAAGGCAATAACTGCTTACTTGAAAGGGAGGCAGTTACTGCATTATGATTTTTACGGCGCTACTGCAATAATTAAACGTGTTAGTTGCTCAATTTACCGTATGGTGGCGACACCTCTTGTAATTGAGATGATATACCCATTATGTTATAGTGTCATAAATGACCATTTACCTTGCTCTAAACTGTTATAAAAATAAATAAATGGCTACATGTATATACTGCAATGAATGGACGCTACTCGAGCCATTCCGTTTTAAACTCCATGAAACCTGTTTATGTATCCGTTTGTGACATTATAGGAGGCTATTGCAAATATCCAGTTATTGCGTTATACTAAGTGTTAGTCCCACAACGTACTGTTTATCCTGTCTTATAAATTATCATAGGCACCTATAACTATCAGATAATCATTATGATTTATTATAAATGAAAATTACACATATTTCATAACGAGAGTTAGTCAAAACATGTACAATATAATTCCAGCGACAATGACTTTTGTTATAGTATCCAGTATTAAAGTAGGTGGGTCGTCACGATTTGCTGAGTACACATTGTGGGCCCAATCGTATGCACAGCATGGCCAACGTCCACATGAGTGGGTCCGCCGCAATGTAAATATTATTAATATTATTAATCAGCGAAGCAGAAAGGACCCAGCTGCTGAAATATTTATGCGTTTGTGGGTATGGCTGAGAAGTAAAAAATGTTAAAAAAATGTAGGCTTACCTAGTCTGTAGACTTAAAGTAAGTTGTTTTGGGGGCATTCAAATGAGCTAATTTATGCAAAATATACTTCATGAGCTTGACCGTGTGGACAATTTTTTTTTGTAATATAAAAATAAATGTTGACATACCTTATTTGTGTTGCTGATGACTGATGTAGTTATATGTTGTATTATCGTGTTCCACCACACATAGTCACTGTGTCACAATCTGTTCGTCCACTAACCACACACTCGTCACAATTTGGTCGTCACACTAGCCACACGTTCGTTACACTGACTGCTCGTTCACCACACTGTCACGCTTATAGTTCTGTAACAGACGAACACACTGCATGTAATTGTCAAGTCAGAACACCCCTCCCCCCCCCCCCCCCCCACACACATATACCTCCAGCGTGACGTCATAATCTCATGGTCACCTGTCATGGCGCGTGTGACCAGTTGTCTCAAGACAGGCTTTAATCCGTTCACAAATGAGAAGAAAATAACATAAGGATTTAGTAATGACGTTATTATCTTGCATGGAAAATATTCAATACAAAAAGGTTATTTTTGCGTGTAATACAATATATAATATCAGAAACCTTTTTGAAATTTGCTTTGAATTGAGGTGTCAGTATTTATCATGTTTATTGTAGTATAGAGTATTTGTCATTTTTACAAGTGTCCTCATCACATTTTGCGATAATACTGTAAAATTATTTAAAATGTGTATTTAGCGTCAAGCCTGAGAAATATAAGCTCAATATATCTATGTTTTTTATAAATAATGTATGGAATACTTTTATATTTGTAATTATAAATATATTGTATTCCAGTTGTATGAATACATCGGCAGCAAACTTACTAATAAACAAATAAAACCTCAATACAGATTGAGAAAATCTGAACATTAAACTAATCTGTGTCAATCGCTGAGACTGATAAGCCTTTTCAAATGAGGACATTTTTGGATCAAATAATAACCGTTCGGTCACGAATTACCGTGCTTTTAATATGTTTTTAATATATAAGCCTGACGATTTATTTCTCGGTATTAATGTTCTCTGATTTGATTAATACATGCACCCTGATCATCTGATGCTTTGGTTAATTATTATATTACCTTTTCGAATTAATACACAATGCGACCTTAACAGGGGGTAGTCATTGGGGTTCCGCCCTAAATATAGCGACACACCGACTCTTATATTGCTATACACCGCGGGAGAGATGAATAAAATAATGACTAGATTTTAGATACAAACATTGAGATTTCGACTAATGTCACAAGTTGTCAGCGCATGACGATTTTGCCATTTTTCATCCATAATAATATATTAGCTCATACGTGTCTGAAGTGCCATTATCAAAAAAAATTGCTGTAAAATTTGTATTCGTTGTTGAACAGTACGTTCAATACTAATAGAGGTTGTCCCTCTTAAAAAATACAAAAAGCTAGAAAAAAAACCACTTCTTTTTGTATGTTTAAATTAATTTGTCTGGAAGGTAAGGTGTATTTTTCACACCTGAGTTTTAATTATTTAATATATTTGTTTCTTTGAATGATATGACAATGAGGTCAGACTAGCTAAGTGCTCATATCCAACACGTGGATTGCGGACAGGCGACAAGTCACAGTGATCACAGAGGTAACATTCTGAGCGCTGAAGTGTCTGAAAGGAATCGCTGGGCTTGATAAGGATACAAATAGTGTATACAATTCAGTGTTATTTTCAAAATTAAAAAATGTATAGCAGGACGCTTTATTAGTATGTTTTATCATCACCTTTGGATTACTTTTTTTCTGAGTAGTTTATCATGTTTCTAACATCCAGAAGGTTACAGATCACAACAATAAGTTTGTAATTTGCAGCGCGCCCTTTGAACTGACCAGAACTAAAATCAATCAGCAGCTGTTTGGAGGATTGATCACAGGCTGTGAGATGAGCAGCATCCCCCCCCCCCTGGTCACGGGTGAGATGGCCCCACGTGCCGCGCGTGCGCACTGAGAGTCACGTGCCCACGTGAGAATAGCCTCGCTCTCATGTTCCTGAAGCGTGGCGCCACCTACATCGCACCCTGTAGATCAAGCGAACTCTAGCGTGAAGTATATACATCTCGTCTGAATTAGATTATTATATTATACTGTGCCATGTTAATAAATTATAATTCAAAAGATAGATAACATCATACACTGCCCACAAATGTGTGAAACGCTCATAATTATTGCACAACTGTGAGAGTCAGTGGAGGTCAAAAGGTTATTGGCGTTTAGCACCTCATGTTAATGTATGACGTCACAGTGACGTCATAGACGCCTGTACTGTGAGTATAATCAGTCCGCCATTGTCCTGTAAGGAATACGCCACAATGATCATAGGCCGCGCATGCGTAGTGATGTTCATAATAACAGGACTGTGTCATATGATCACCTGAACCCCTGTGACGTCAGGTGTGAGGGGTTAAAGGAACAAGATTAAATAAATGATAATTATATTTAGAGGGTGTGATCCTCTTTTTAAGGAGAGCTGAACTCCTGTGTTAACACAGTGATACCCGTCAATAAGCTGAAAAGCTGGTTGAGTTCAAATCAAATCAAATCAAGTACCCTATTATAAACTGGCTAGACCCATGATCCTTCTAAATCCCCACGATGTGAGGGGTTAAACATGATAAATATGTATAGAACCCTATTATCACTTGGGTAACTCTATTATCACACGTTATCATGTGAAGAAGAATCGCATATAAAACGAATTTATCTATATTATTATTGATTATTTTGCATAAAATATAGGTATGGAAACAATTTTCAATATTTTTTTATGGACAACAATGTTTTCGTTAACATTATGATATATATATTTAGTAATCAGCTAATAATATAAAATTTTGCAAAAATACATAGTGTCATAAAGTCATCAGAATCGTAGTGATGAACATTAGAAACAACTAGAGGTAGAATGGACCATGACAGCAGGGTCACTGCGGTGAGCTTTTTAAACAACCAGAGATAAAATGTAAACCTAATATTAAGTTATCCGAATCACTGTGCTATTAAGCTTTACGAAAAACTTTTGCACAGCAGTATAGGCCTACATGGTATATTGATTCAATTGATCACAGGCATTTTACCTATAGCTTTAGAAACTGGACGTTATAAAAGAATACGAGATCCTGTAACAAAAACATTTAGAAGTTTACGAGTTGAAGAACGTTTATGTAATATGTGTGACCTTTCTGAAACAGAAGACGAAATTCACTTTTTATTTATATGTTCCCGATATGATACTTTTAGAACAACGCTTTTTCAAACTGTGACTGAAAACAATCACAATTTTTTAGAACTGAATAATGCTGACAAATTTTTATTTTTAGTTATACATTTTTGGAAACTTCTGTCAAAATATGTGGAGGCTGCATGGAAAGAGAGAAAATCGAATTATTCCGATTATGAATTACTCGTGTTGTTTTGAGATAGATATCATGCATTTATGACAATAGTGTTTATAATTATTGTAATTATTAAAATCGACAAATAATCGTTGAAATATGTAAACAGATTTATTAGGTCATCTACACTGAGCTGGTGGTCTTCAGATGGTCCCACCTCAGTGTGGATGATTATGTAAAACTGAGCCGCTTTTCCCGTCAGGCAGCGGTGTTTGGTCGGGGCTGGTTCGGTGGTGGGTCAACGTCGTAGACGTTGCTGGACATTGTACTATGTATGTCACTGAAATAAATAAAGATATATATAGCCATAATACCCTACGCTTCGCTTCAGCTCCCTCATATCAGTTCTACTTAGGAACAGGCGTCACTGCTGAAGGAGTGTATAGCATAATTATGCTTTCCCTCTCGCAGAGAGGTGGGGACATGCTGGTTTACGCTTGTCCGCTCCGTCTGTCCGTCTGTGCAGCAATTTCCATTGTGCAGGCGGTCAAACACGAGACGTTGACCCAATTCCGCGATAATGTTTGCCCAGCGTCTACGACTCTGACCCAACCATAGCCCAGTATTGGGTTAGGCTTACCGTGTCTTGTTTGGCGCCACGCTGAATGTGGGCCAGCGTCACAGATGGCAGGCCAACAGGAACACAGCCTTGGTTCAAAGCATCGTGCTTGTACTTATGACGGTACCATGAGCATGAAGTACTGACTAGGGCTGAATGGATACATTTAACAGACATTGGGTCGGTGTTAGTGCCAGACCCGCAGCCCAGCAAACATGAAGCGTTGAACCAGTGCTGGTTTGATGCTGAGCCAGCGTCACAGACGGTGGGCCAGAATTGGACCAGCATTGGGTCAACGTCTCGTGTTTGCTTGGAGTGTTGACAGGCTACATTGTGTTTCTCACATCGCAGGGTGTGAAGGTATTAACACTGTTGCCCAACTGATTGAGCCTAAAGACGATTTATTTACTGTAGATATAAAAAACGGATTCCAACACATCAACATACATAGTGTCTACTGTGCATAGGAGCCATTTAATAACATTAATTACAAAAGCCATTGACACTACATGTATTAGTTATCAACCTTAATAGTCTGGAAGCCAAATGCGATTTTTGTACTTTTCGTGTGCATGCAGTATATATTTGCATATTTGGTATCACTGGAAAGGTAAAACTCTCAAGATTATGAATCTGCTTGTTGTAGATTTTTAAAATGCGCCTTTTATAATGGTGATGCTGCATGAGGGGAGACAACTCCAGTTTTTTTTGTTTACAAAAAAACTAGACCGACCCTTTTAGTTGTAATAGTGCCATATCACCTGGGCAGATCACACTTCATCCACACCAAGACAGTGACAGGCTATACTTTGTCATCAAAATAAGAATCTATTACAATTATTGAGGGGACACACCTCAGAAGGGTGGACATTTATTAGGAACACATAGCTGTATAATGATAAAAACATGGCAGCTTTTCAATTGATGGCGACAGAAATATATGCTGTCATGCATTACCAAAATACAGCTTGGAAAAATACTCTCCCATAATTACCCATAATTAAATATTAACCATTAACCATAATCTATGAAATTATTCTGTATTTAAGTTATTACTAAGGTATTGGCCCGTTAAAAATCTTCACGTCGTCAATGTAAAAACTATTGCTCAAAATAAGACATTTAAAAGTCACACACCTTTTGAAAAAATCCAATTTCACAGTTTACTTATAGATGCTAAGCTGTTACATATATAGTAAGATTGTTTACCAATTGCTATGTGTGCAAATTCCCTCCTAACCTTTATTTATTTTATATATATTATATAGCAGGTTTATCTCATACCAAGGTTTGTATTGTACCAGATACAGGCATTTTTTACTGGGCTAATACAGCCATAAAAATTTAGAGATGTGTGCACTGTATTAGGGTACCCATACACCCGTTATTCCCCGTGGGGATGGTTGGTCATCTACTTGTTATCTACCTGCTACTGCCAGATTACAGTTTGATTGTTCAGAATCTAGCCACATTCATCACCCCACTGTACAACTTCAGAGCGTACACCCAGCTAACACGAGGCATTGACCCAATGTTGTTTTAATTGTTGGGCCATCGTCTAGGACGCCGGCCCAGCATTACAGCAGCATTGGATCAATGACTGTTGCGTAACCCGCATAACGTGACGTAACTGGTGACCGACACGCGCATCAACAGGCAGCCCCCTCCCCTCCCCCACCTCTGTCACCGCTCGCCCGTCAGGTGTCGTGCCACTGGAACGTGAGAAAAGTCGCAACGCAATCGATAGGCCTACACAATTGGAAGTAATTATTTCGCCATTGAACTTGAAAAAGTGAATATATAGTAGGCTAGACTATTGCTACTAATCTTAACATTAACTATAGGGTGAAGTTAAAGCAGCCCCTTGGGATGACATCAATTTTGGTTTTACTTCCGTACTGAAGTAGTGTATTCCACGGATCATGTTTTTATTTTTTTCAGAATTTTCATATTTTTACAAATATTTTTAATCAACATTTCTATGAAACCAAAAGAAACCCAAACAAACTATTTGTATACCTGACGAACGATTGAATGTTTTCACAGCATTGGGCCACATGCTGATGGCATCGGCCCAGCGTTGGGTAGACAATCAGTGCTGCAGGTGTGTCCTCCCGTGTCCTGACTATGAGACACCAATTATCCCCCAATTAGCCGCGACTGCTCTGATCTTACCGTCTGATACGTGGGAATATGTGATGGAAAGTGCTTAATATTGCTGACTTGTTTTGTTTACATGGCAATATACGACCTTGAAATACAACTATTTGCTCTTTTTCGGTGCTTTAAAATTGTTTTTTGACTTTTTCGTATTTTTAGCTAAGATCAGTAGGCTATATAGCTTCATATAAATTAAATTTACAAAATTGACAACATTGAAAATGTCTCATCCCAAGGGGTCCCTTTAAATGATTATCAAGTTACAATTAGAGGCCTAGGCTAAGGTAATTTACTTTATAAATTGCAGTCCTCTAGTCTAGGCCTACTTTGACTGAAATTTTGGTATGAGATAAAAAAGACAATACCATGGCTAAAGTTGTATCTTCCTTCACATCAGCCCTCCCTAATTGTATTCTCCCTCGGGTGATGGGTCTTGTACATATCTTATATGTACAAGACCCATCACCCTCTGGAGAATACAACAAGGTCGGGCTGATATGCAGGACAATACAACTTTAGCCATGGTATAATCTATGAATATCTTACTAAGCTTTTATTGATAACATGAACATTTGACTTAAACAATAGTAACTTTATCATTTTTTAAAAAGACAACTATTTACCTTGATAGTTCCCGAGAGCGAGATGGAGCAATGAAAAGTGAAACTCAAATAAGACAGGATTCTTATAAATGCATTCTAACCTCAGCCTGTTATCAACAGCTGGACAGGTGAGGTAAGTGATATTACAGGTCAGTTATAGCCTAATAATGGCGGCTGCTGTGATCAAACACCGCCTAGCGATCATGACGCATTAACTCTAATCCCTAGCGATGGCACGTGTACCTTTATCTCTACACCTGTCCTGTACAGACTGACAAATAAATTAGTCGTCAAAACATAACCATTAATTTATCAAAGACACCACAGCCTTTGATATAAAACTGGTGGAATATATTTATGGTAATTTAAAATGCAGTGTTTATATTAAAACTGAAGCAATGAGACGAAATAGTTGAACATTATTTACGCCTATAATACGATAACATACGTCAATATTATTATAATGAATTAGATTACAATACCCTAGCCTAACATAATTAAATAGGCCCGTTGTTATTATAAAACCATTTTTCACTTGAATTAAAGATCAAGTTAGTTTTTCGTGCTTAACAGATAACTAATTAGGCTGTTTTTTTGTATATAACACTCTTGTTTTAAGGTTTCATAATATTACCGTTTGAACATGAAAATGTGTTCTATACATAAAGACATGGAAATGTACGCAGATTGTATAAAGATACACTTCTTTTTATTCTCACACGTCAGCCATTTCACGATTTGTAGCAGGTCACACTACACGTACGAGGCGTGACTGATAAAAATTCAAGGGGTATAACAGATGATAATCCATTAATAGCAGGCCCCAGCTGGTCTATTACACGTCACGTGAACATGGTGACGTCACCCCTTTGATCTTGATCCCGTCTTGAACGCTTTCAATATTTGACTAACACGTGTGTATGCCTTTTTGCAGGTGGTTTTGATGTTAGACCACTTGTTTGCTTCGAAAACTTAATTGTCGTGTTTTCCCACATGATCCCATCCCCCTTCATGTACAAAAACACAGCCACAACTTAGGCCAAGGATGTTCAAGAATGTGATATAACAAAGCATTATAAACGGGGGGAAAACACGTAGTCCGCTCCAGCTTCTCAAAATTAAAAAAAATCACACACTCTTTTCAAACAGGATTATGTGATAGTCGAGAAGTCATAATGGATTAAGGTAGGCTTTAATCGTGGTATAAACTGATAATAGGCTCCTACACTAATCTGATGTTTGTCAGATAATCCCGGATTGTAACAGGAAGATGCTTTGATTTAGAATAGATTACATCAATCTTAAGCTAATAGCTGCCCAGGTTATAACAATATATAGATTATGATTATAATATGTAATTATTTATTTGAACCACACACGCGTTCTGTCACACTAGCCTTGAGGAGTATTTTTTCTCTATAATTATGTCACAGTAATATTGAGTTGTCTTTTTTATTGGAAACGTCTTTTTAGCTATGTCATAAAAGTATTGGATAGCCTTTCCCACTATTTTATTTTTAGAACTGAGCATTATCTGATTATATTTAAACTGAGTATCGAGGATTTTTTTTATCATGAGTATCGAGCAGTCTTTTAATAAATATTGGGAGGCATTTTGTACTATGAGTACTGAATAGTTTTTTAATGAATATTGGGATGTATATTTTTATCATGAGTATTAAGGAGGGTTTTATAAATATTTTTTGTTATGAGTATTTGGGATTCTTTTAATGAGTACTGGGAGATCTTTTTCACTATGTCTAAAGCTACGGCTCCACCAAACGCCGCGGCGCAGCAAAATTTAACAAACGGGGCCCCACCAACAGCGCGGCGCGTGAAAATCCAGTTTTTTTGATGCTGAATATACATGCAGGGGTTTTTTTCGCGACACGTGACTCTTTTGGCTATTGTGATAAACTTTTCCCAGCTTTCATTTCGCGGCACGGCGCGGTGCAGCGCGGCGCAGCTTGCAGTGTAGCCCCTGCTATGATAAACAGTAGTTTCTCTTTTTTTTAGCGCGCTGTGCGGCAAGGCGCGACGCGCCTTCTGGTGGGGCCGTACCTTTTGTGTTGTTGTGGAGTCTCTTTTCACTATATCACTGTACAGTTTTTTGTTATTTGTTTTTATTATAGTGTTGCATGAGGCCTTTTTCTCGTTATATGTCACATTATTATTTCATATCAGACGACACTTAATTATAGATTATGTTCAAGAGGACATCATTGGCCATGTGAATATCTCGAGTAGATTATGACGATAAGGACGATAAACTAGAGACATTTATCTATGGAACCACCCACACACATCCTGTACATGAGAACTCGAAGCCGTCTGCGACGATGACGCTGATTTAAACCCTTGTTTAAACCAACAGAGGGTCAATAAAAGGTGTTTACATGCACATGGTATGATAAGATTAGCATAGCCACGAAGCTATAATCTGTGCTTCAAAATAATCATCTCATGTAAATAAAACACGTAGATAGGGTATTGTAATCTTAACCCTTTGACTTCCAGGCCGGGGTGCATGCCAGGATCCAGATATACTGGTGTAGGAGTTCTATTTTTCGTCATTTGAAGCTGGAATTGCTAACGCAATTTCCAGCTTCAAATGACGAAAAATACATAAATGTAGTATATATTTGACGAAAATTTGTGTCATTTTATGGTTACGTTTATTGACGAATGACGACGGAAATTTCCGTCATGTATGGTAGTGAAAAGGTTAAGTGGTTTATGGGGTATAATAACAGATTAACCCGCGTGTGCTGATGGATAATTGTTTGTTTCAATTTTTTCGTCATTTGAAGCTTAAATTGCTGACGCAATTTTCTGCTTCAACTGACGAAAAATAATCATATTTATGACAAATATATATCACACAAACTAAGTTATTTAATAATATCAAGAATCAAGAATCAAGCTCAAAATATATATCCTAGCAGTAATATTGGGGAGTCTTTTACCAGAAGCACAAGGGTTATGATAAAGGGGTCATTTACTATTCTGATGTTTGCTAAGTTGATCTTAAAGAACCGCCATTATGTCCAACATATCAACAAGGGATAACACCACAATCCAAAGCACTTCTTAAACTACTTCAAACCATGGAACGCAAAAAAATATTTCTATTATTTTTTTCACAAATGAAGCTATAAATAAGATACTAAATTGCACTACTACTGAAAACAATAAATAAAATAATGCAATTGTGAATGCACCTCAGCTTTCATAGCTTTAACTAGTTAAAAAGGAATTTTGAAAAAAGTTATATTTTTATTTAATACAATAAACATAATAAATGTGCAGTAGTTATGTATTCATATTTAAAACAATCGTCACCAACATCTGGTTTAAATTTATGCAATTCACACGGCTTATAAAACTGGATTGAATGATAATGGAGAGGCTATGATGGATCAATGATAGCTTATTATAGGCCTACGCTAACATACGTTCATAATAGGGCCATACACAAATTTATATGATGTTTGTAATGCACTAATATACATCTAGGAATCCACATAATTTCCTACGTAATGTGTCCTAGCAAACACCAGTTCTGGATTATTGTTTGCCCACGTCTACAACGTTGGCCCAACATTAAACCAACATTGGCTCAACATCCCTCGTTGCTGGGTTGACCTCATGGTTTGACCATTGATCGTGTTGTCACTGGTTGTCATGGTGATGCGTGCTGACAGCATAAAGAGCGCGAAATACCCGAGGAAAAAAAGGCCACGCATCGCGCCTCACGCGCACGTGAATTCACTCTCTCTATTTTCAGCTATTTCTGTGAGCACGCATCACGCACTACGCATCACGTAGTCCTACATGTGGATTTCTAGCTTTATGTCACGTTTTCATAACTCCAGCTTGTAATAGAGAATATAACATCCTTTGATTTAGAATCAATCTACAGACTAATGACCGACTCGGTTATAACAATCGAATAATAGATTAATATGTTTAATTTTTATGTTTCACTTATAAAGACGTCTAAGAAGAGAATTATCGTACAGAAATGAAATGTATGTTTTTTATAATTATGTGGTATCATAATATACACTATGGTAATAAACTGCTACAATATATTATTATTACATAATAGTATACTTGGAAATACAATTGGTAATTAAATGTCACTTTTACAAAATAGCAGCACATATATTGAGAAAATCACTGCCAGCGGCCGGTCATTAACTTAGCTAAGGATCCGTATTCTCGTACAAGTTACGATATATCGTAGGCTCCGGATTGGTCGAGATGGCCATCTCGACCAATCCGAAGCCTAATATATACATGTTTGAAACACACCACTACATTATTTTCTTTGTCCGACCACTACATTCTCAGCCGGGAATGGAGAGTTATTGTTAACCTAGTACAGACCAATTATCATGTTATCTTTGTTATTAAAATCTGTCAGGTGTGACCAAGCTGTTGATTATGAGGGATCCTCATTATGTTCGGATGTGTTTCAAGTCAGTTAAAACCCTCGGAGCTCAACATACTTAGCTGTGAAAAAGGCCTCGGCCTTCGGCCTAGACCGTTTTCACAGCTAAGAATGTAGAGCTCCTCGGGCTTTATCCTATACATAACGCAACTTGTACGGGGATACGGGCTCAGACATATTAGTTTCTTAATGGCGATAAGAACACGCGCCTGGTTTATTATGTTCTTGAGGAATAATGCGTGACTTCGACACATTTTGCGTGATGTAACAATAAAGCGAGCTATAAATAATTAATAGCACAGTTCAATTGCGGTCATACCCAGAAAACATGAGACGTTGGCCCAACAGTGGTTTACTGTTGGGCCAACGTCGTAGACGGTGGGCCAACAGTAAACCACCGCTGGACCAACGTCTCATGTTTTCTGGGTAGAGCATGTACTGATGTATTGTAGTCACGGTGCAACGGCCTAATGCTGGTTTGATGGCAAGCCAGCGTCTGTCACTATGGCCCGTCATCAAACCAATAAAAGCTGAACGTCTAGTTCTGATGAGTGGTATATTTTCCACACACGTGTGTAGTTTACAAATTAGTGAAAAAATGCCAATGCGGATGACTACATCTCAATGGGGTTTTCTGGGAATATGAACAGATGGGACTTTTTTTTAGTAAAACACTGGTGTATGAATGGGTAATTTGAAAATATACAACGTTTCAAAAAAATATTTAAAGGGACCCGTTGGGATGAGACATGTTCAATGTTGTCAATTTGGAAAATTTAATTTATATGAAGCTATATAGCCTACTGATCTTAGCTGGAAATACGAAAAAGTCAAAAAACAATTTTAAAGCACTGAAAAAGAGTGAAATAGTTGTATTTCCAGGTCGTATATTGCCATGTAAACAAAACAAGTCAGCAATATTCAGCACTTTAGATCACATATTCCCACGCATCAGACGGTAAGATCAAACCACTCGCCGCTAATTGGTGTCTCAAAGTCAGGACAGGTAGGACACACCTGCAGCACTGATTGTCTACCCAACGCTGGGCCGATGCCATCAGCATGTGGCCCGATGCTGTGAAAACATTCACTCGTCCTTCAGGTATACAAATAGTTTGTTTGGGTTTCTTCTGGTTTCATAGAAATGTTGATTAAAAATATTTGTAAAAATACTAAAATTAGGAAAAAAATAAAAACATGATCCGTGGGATACACTACTTCAGTACGGAACTAAAGACGAAAATTGATGTCATCCCAAGGGGCTGCTTTAAAATTGTGTATAATGGTTTGCTTTGCAAATCATCGTATTTTAGAAAAAAAAAGTAATTTTGTATATAATTTGTGAGAGCTGTTTTTGTAATAAATATACCATGGGAAATAGTGAGATGTTTTCAGCATTATCGTTTCTCAGTAGAGGTCAGTCATACCTTCATTATGTGGATCTGTTAATGACCTCTGACCTCTGTGGTCAGCCTTTGGTCATCTGTCTAAATGTGACAACATAATGGGGGATGGAACTAGTAGCAATGGATGGTCCAATGATTACCACACTAGCCCGGCATTAAAACAACGTTACGTTATCTGTAAATAACTGCACGGTCCTAGCAAACACAAGACATTCAACCAATGATGGTGTAATGTTGGGCCAGTGTCTCCGACACTGGCCCAACATTAAACCATTATTGTTTCAACGTCCTGTGTTTGCCTGTGCGTTATCAGTCGCCCAGCAAACACGATACATTGACCCAATGGTGAGTTAATGCTGGCTCGCCGACTACGACGTCGGCCTTACATTAACCCAGCATCGGGTCAATGTATCGTGTTAGCTGGAGATCGATCTGTATGTGCAGGTAGATAATCAACCCATGTGACGTAAGTAAGTAAG
Organism: Flabesymbios commensalis; assembly: GCA_964017125.1. Lineage (NCBI taxonomy): Eukaryota > Metazoa > Annelida > Polychaeta > Terebellida > Flabelligeridae > Flabesymbios > Flabesymbios commensalis. Next base: position 23,195,696 of record OZ024916.1, on the reverse strand, counting down.
TAAGTAATTGTTTATTTAAGTGACCAGTACATACATATATTTCACATAGTATAATAATACACGAAAATAAATACCCAGCCCTCTAGGGCTTATTAGTCACTGTGTTATAACATTTCTAACAACTTATTTATAACAACTATGACAATACAGACATATAGATATATATATTTGAAACATGTATGAACAACCCTACTAGCAGATGAAAAATAAGTAATATAAAAATAGTAATATTAAAAAAGCAAAAGAAATATGTATTTTAATTAAACATAACGTTCTGTCTAATTTGCCAAGCTCCATATATAAAATTTATTGTCAGTTTTACAAATCTGTCGTCCATCAAAATTCTAAATTTCTCAGTATCCGTATATTGAGGGAAAAGGCAGTCTAAAGATAGAACATTCTGATATAGTTCAGTTCTCGATTCCTGATACCTAGGGCAAAAACATAGGAAGTGAATTTCATCTTCTACTTGATTCAAATTACATATTTCACACAACCGTTCATCTGCAGGTACATTGCAATACCTGCCCGTCTCTATTGCTAAAGGAAGAATACCGCTTCTAAATTGACAAAAAATAGATCGTTTACACTTTGGGATTAATAAACTAACATACAATTCTGTTTTGAGATTTATTTTAAATAGAGCATATGTTCGTAACTTGGGTTTAGATGCCACGCTTAGTTTCCATTGATGGGTATCCTTTATGACTAGATGTTCTTTAACAGTTTGCAACGGTATATGTGAAATGTCATTTGAGGTTATATCTAAATCTAGCTCTAGAAATATAGACTTCACTCTTTTTACCCAACCCAAATTATTGTTTCTCATGTACTTTAACACTTTTAAAGGTAACCTCTGCTCATTCATCATTATTGTTCTGTTCCATAATTTTGTAATACATGCGACATGTCTCGAGAAGGGAGAAACCCAATTTACTTCACCATGTAGTGCTGGGATTGGAGTTTTCGGTCCAACTCCTAAAAAATACCTCAACGCACGGTTTTGTAATTTAGAGCAATCATCATGCTTAGTATGACCCCAGACACCAGCAAAATAGTCAATAATGGGTACAACAGTACAATCAAACAATTTTTTATATGTAATGTATCCTACATCTTTCAACGTCTTAAATTTTGATATGCATGCTCCTAATGCTCTCCCTCCTTTAGAACATAGCTCATTGATACTTGCTTTGAAATCCAGGTGTTCCTCTAAAATTAAACCCAAATATTTATATTTCTGTACAATATCAACAGTTTTATTTTGAAAAGTGAATGAAAAATCTGTAATTGACACGCGCACTTTGCGAAAGTGTACAATTTTAGATTTAAGATGATTTACACTCATGCGCCATTTACTGCACCAATTTTCAACACAGTTTATTAAAGTCTGAAGGTCATTTTCATTTTCTGCCATCAGAGTTAAATCATCAGCGTACAACAGATGCGAAATTCTATCATCACCAAGGGTAATACCTATTCTCAGCGAATTTAATTCTGTGGACAAATCGTTTATAAAGATATTAAAAAGCGTCGGAGAAAGCACATCTCCTTGGCGCACACCACATTCAGTTTCAAACCAGTTTGACAAATCATCATTAACTTTTACTGATGACCTAGTTTTAGTGTACATAGATTTAATTGCAAAATAGAAGGGACCGTCTACAGAAGATCGAAGCAATTTATACAATAGAAGCTCTCGATCGACCCAGTCGAATGCTTTTGCAAAGTCTATGAATGCAACAAAGGTAGGTTTATTTTGATCCATACGGCTGCTAATAACACTTGATAAAACAAAAGCGTGGTCTTCACACGAGCGGTGTTTTCGAAACCCGTTTTGCTCTTCTGTTAAAAAGTCAACGTTATCCAGATAAGCTACTAGTCGGTGATTTAAAATAGAAGAGTACAGTTTATATACATTAGATAACAGGCTGATACCTCTGTAATTAAGAGGGACAAATTTATCTTTTGTTGAACATTTTGGAATGGGTGATATAATGGCTTCTTGCCATACGGAAGGAATAATGCCCCAGTCAAAACATTTATTAAAAAGTGACCACAATGGAATCAGAAGGGAAGGATCAGTAAGAACCTCGTTTGGCAAGCCATCAATGCTAGGGGATTTCTTTGGTTTTAACCTTTTAACTGCATTTTCTATTTCATGATAACCAATGGGTTCATTCAGCATAACCACTCCAGTATAATGTGTACCCATTGTATTTTCTAATAATAATTTGTGTTCCAGGCACGCATTATAGAAATTCAAACTAGTTTCTTCAACATCACCATTGGCTCTATTATACAGTTTTTTAAAATCCTCACCCCATGTATCTAGTACATCAAGTCGATCTGTGACAAAATCCTCCCCCCTTTTCACTCTATCTGGTATTTTTTTACGTTGACTTGGTAGCAGATTATTGACCCGATTCCAAAATTCTTTTGGATTTTTACTGTTTAGTGAATCTATTTCATTAATTTTCTCTCTTCTATAAGCACGCTCTTTTTTTCTAAGATTTTTATCAAAAATATTTCTCGTTGCTACAAAATCTCGTTGTAGTTGCTTTTTTGTCAGGCTGGACCCTTTAAATTTCACAAATATCTTCTCAGCAAAACACATACTCTGCCATAATTCGTTTAATTCGGAGTCCCAGTAAGGTTTTGTTTTTCTATACCTCTTTCTGGTTGGCTTACGTACATCAAATTTTTTATAGAAAATTATCTAGCTCTTGATAAATATTGCTACATAATAGATCATACAAATCATCTATATCGTTTTGACATCGCTTAGCATTGTTAATATGATTGATAGCATCATTCAGTGCCAGTCTCCAGGATTCATTATTCATAAACCTATCTGGATTTTTATGTAGATTGTATCTTTCGAAATAGCGTGATGATGGCACTGTAGAATCTACGTTATGAATTCTTACATCGTTTGACTGTGTGTTTTCACTTAGTATGCTCTCAGTCTCTTTAACACAATAACTAGATATATTTACCTTCAACCATATAACAGAGTGATCAGGCGGTTTACATACTGTGCTGACTAAATCTTGTAATGAAAACAAATTTAGAAAATCCAAAGTATTAAAAACTTTAAACTCAGCGCATGTATTAAGAGAACACTGCTCTGTTAAAAAATAATCAACAACAGATCGACCTCGTGTGGAAACACATGTGAAGTTGTCATTCTCTGGAGACACACGTCCATTGATTATACACAGCTTCATATCCTTTACAAATTCTATTAACTTTTCTCCATACATATTATATCGTGTGGTGTCAACTAATTTGCGTGGTGGTATATCTTCATCCTCTGGTATGTAATCACATAAATTACCAGTTCTAGCATTTAAATCACCACAGAGGTAAATAGCGTCGGCGTAAGTTCGAAGATATATTTGTGAAATAAGGTGAGCGTAAAACTCTGTGGGATTACTCCACACAGAGTTTTCCGGTGGTAAATAAAAACTGTATATGACAATAGTATGGTTCGTGAATTTATGCTGTAATTCCATTCCTAAAACACCATCAAAATTCCGGTCAATTATGCGAACATGAAAGTTTTCAAAACATGAATCCTTAACGAGAATTATAACTCCTCCTGATGTTTTAGTGGCTTTCACGTGTCTCGTCTGTCTGTTAAAGCCGAACCAAGTATAACCAGAAACATCAATTATATCATTTCCACTCAAATGCGTCTCATTTAAACATACGATGTCACAACTCATATTAACAATGATATTCTCACGTAATGTTTTATTATTTTGTGTCCAGCTATTCACATTCCAGGTCATTATAGTAATGTATGACCCGGAGGACTGGGTGTGGTCCTATTGCGTCTGGTTGGAAGCTCCTGGCTGAGGTGCAGTAGATGTGGCTGCATTAGAAGACTGGTATTGAACTGAGTTGGGGTACAATGTTGGATTGCAAGGTTGTAAAGTGGCATATGTGGGTTGCGATTGAACTGTGCTGTGATACAGTGTTGGGTCACAGGTTTGTAGAGTGGCATATGTGAGTTGCGGTTGAGGGGCGAGCACTGTCTTAGGCCTACAGGTAGCATTAGAGGTCGTATCAGGCACGTGGCCGTCCAAGGCCTGGGGCTGTGCCGGACCCGACATGTTTACATTCTGTGACCTCGCATGTTGCTCACCTTGGAAGGCATGTGTTCCCTGTTGTTCAGATCTTTGGGGCTTTATTGCTGGTTGTGATGGTGTGATTTGACGTGTGACATTTGCAGTGGTTGTGGCATCTGGTCCGTCTGGTTGCATGCCGACTGAGGGGTTGTGACCTTGGTACTGCAGCTGTTGCTGGTGGGGTACTGGATGTTTCTGTCCTTGTTGTTGGTGAGGCTGATGGGGCTGTCGTGGTGGCGTTTGAATTTTAGGAAGGTGCTGCTGGAAGTCATTTTGAAAATTGCTGTCACCATGTCCTCCTCTGGCTGCAAAATGTGCGCCTCGCCCGACACCCCTGCCGCGTCCACGCTGTGGTCCGAGGCCTCTGTTGCCCCCTCCTCCAAACCTCCAGTGGTTACCTCCCCTCTCAGTCATGTCCTCAAAATCCCTGTTCACCAGGCGGCCATTTCCCGTCATTTTGAGCTTTTCTCCTCCCGGCGTCTCATTGATTAGCTTCTGGAAGTTCAAATGTATGAGACGCTCAACATGCGTCATAGCCCCCCTCAAATACACATGTTTGTAGCCTGCGGTTTTGACCAATGATTTCTTGGCTCTCAGGACTTCAATTTTCGCATTTTTGTTGGGAAGCTGAATTTTTATTCCACCTGGTTTTCCGTCTCGGCCGGGGAGCTATTCTATTCGCACAACATTGATGTTCCCCAATTTTAGTCCATCTTTAATCAATTTGTTCATGGCTTCGTGTATATCTCCACTGTCAGTATTTTTAAAATTAAAAGCGATAACGCTAACATCGGGATGGAAAGGGTCAATCGCGACAGCGTCAGTAGATTGAGCCTGGAAAGCCGTGTTCAACTCTTGCCTCTCCTCGCTGTCACGCTCGAGTTTACTCAGGCGTCTTGTGAGCATGTCCATTTTCTCTGCTAACCCTTTCATTTCCATATCGAATCCCGTGCTGAATTGTGATAATTTATCGTCAATGACGATGTTCACGGCCTCTTTAATGTTCTGTATCTCCATTTTTACTGACAGCTGAAAATTATCCTGAGACATTTTCAGATCTCGTATTGATTTACTAATACACTTTAGCTCGTTGTGAATATCCCTCTCACCTGTGGCATTTTCTGGGCGATCAGTCGACGTGGATATTCTCGCTGGTGCCGAAGCGTTCGCCATCTTGTGATGTTTGGGGCTTTGCGAATCTGAACCAGATGAACTGTGTCTTTTATTTTTCACTCCTTTCATGACGGTATATTCCGTTGATGTATATTCCGGTATATTCCGTTGCATACATGTTCAGCTTTACTACTTAGAAACAGCTGCGTCGTAGTGTCCAGTGAGTTTTCAATTTGCCTATACCTCTGGTGTGATTGCAGCGCGCCTCAGAAATACCTAATTTGTACACATTAGGATAGTCCTGGATAGTCTTTTTAACACGAGGCGTTGATGCGGGGGTTTAGGAGACGAGCGAGGCTAAACAAATTTCAGCGTCTTCTAATGATTCCGAACGAAGCGAGGTTAAACATCTTTTGAAATGAAATAAATCGGGCTTTAGGCCACCTTTGTGCACATATAGGCTAATCTGGGCCAGGAGAACCTCCTGAAGATGGTGAGATGATTGAGATGACACTGTCCTCCAGACACAGGATTCGAAATTCGAGCCCTGGCGGTCTGAGGCCGAGCACGCTACCTCTCGGTCACGGAGGCTCCCCACAATACTAACTTTCACAATTTTGTTTCTTCCAAACCGCCGAGACCGGGAACCGAACCGCGTACTCTGGCGTGAAAGGCAGCCGTGCTAACCACTACCCTAGGGCCCCCGCCCAACATCTTTTGAAGGCCATTTATAAACAGCATGTCCTTCAGACAATTATTTATTTGATGAAAAAGCAGTCTCATGATATTTATGTCAAAAATACTCCAACCCCCCCCCCCCCCCTGGAGATTAAATTGTGGCCCCCTTAGGAAACGCTTTCGGTTCCCCCAATTATGCAAAATATTAAATTACATCATACGCTTGACTGAAGCTGATTGACCACGGCGGTACAAAGACTGGTACGGCTTATTCAACATCTGCAGAACAATTATGACCACATATGGGGACTGCTATATTAAATGCTACACCAGATTAATTTGAGGGATTCAAATGATACACAGGGAAACTGTCTATATTTCAATTAACCGTTAGTGAGTATAACAGATAATTTGTTCCTGATGCTGATAAAACACATTATGATAGGAGTACATGATAGGGTACATACAAGGCCTACATTAAACCATTGAATTTCCTTGATTCAATCAAGGAAATTCAAATTACTTTATGTGATGTTAGAAATTGAGATGTGTAGGAGAATAAACATTACTTACTAGTGATCCTGGTGTGTCTGTACTACTCCTGAAAAGTGGATCCTATGGGAACTCTGTGATGATGATCCTTGCTCTTTTCCACGACAGATATAGTGGTATCTATGTGAATTACAGGTGATTTTAACTGTCCAAGTCAGATGATGAGACAAGTAAATTAAGAGATGCGGACGATGATCGTGTCACAGAGATCTGTCTGGCTGCTCATTGACCCGAGGTCATTACCCCCTGTGGAGGGGGGGGGGGTAGGGTAGGTTGGAGAGGCCTAATCCGATGTCACGTGGACACCCCTGGCGGAGTTTGTGGTGGGAGCTGATCTGGCGCGACGTCCCAGCAAACTCGAGGCATTGACCCAATGTTGTTCTAATGTTGGCCCGCCGTCTTCGACGTCGGCCCAACATTAAAACAACAATGGGTCAATGCCTCGTGTTAGCTGGGGTAGCGTTCATATCATTCTCACTCACTGGGAGCATGCTAGGAGGGGTTAGGATATCTTGGCGAGGTACGACTGATAACTAAGGGGGTAACAAAATACTTAACAAACCACGCAGGTAAGTGACCCTTTGCGAGCAAGCAGGCTCGCTTAGTATCCAGGCTACAATAATATGTATCAGGTGAATTTAGACCCTTAGTATGCTTATCGTTGAGTGTGATGGTATGCAGCATATTTCATATTCAGGACCTAACATACACTTAAACCTCAAATTTTACCAGCTAGTCGTTAAGTTTTTAATAAGTTCACCTAATTGTTATATAATTAGGGTACTTGTACCCAAGGCTCAAAATGAACAGGTAAAGGGCGCTGGAGGGCGGGGTCCGAGGACAGCCGGTGTCACCTGGTGGCGAGGGGAAAGAACGAGGGGTGTAGTGTGATGACAGTTTTAACCCTGATAAACCAACAGCATTCTCATTCATCAGATCCACTATCTTTCCACCAGCGTCAGTGCTAGTGTGGCGCTGAGAAGTAGGCTGAGCCAACAGTGGACCAGCGGTACACCAACATTGCTTCAGCGTCTTGTGTCTGTTGAGAAGCTACCTCCGTCTGCCAGTGTTACAGCACCCTACATGTCCTAGAGGTCTAGATGTGATGCAACACCCAATGAGCCCCAGAGTACATACGAGCAATTTAAAACATGCTTTCTATGTTCTGAAATACGATTGTCTCCCCTGAAATGCCGTGGTATATCGCTTATGTCTCGGAGACAGTAATAAACAATAACATTCAATAAAATATTTATCGTATTTTACTCTTGTAGTAGAATGTACAAGATCATGATTATATTTTTGAATTGAATTGAAGTGAGATCGATGAGGGAGAGATTGACTTCTGTGCTTTGTCTCCTTGAAATTATTTAATTTAATCTAATTGTATTACTTATTTTACATTTCTACATTACTCATTATAATTGTCATTATTTCATATAGACAATCGTGTTTATTATCATTATTGCATAACATAACTATTCGACCATAGGGAGCGTGACTGCACCAGCCTATCAGTGACTTTGTGAATTATTTTGAGCTGATAATCAGTCATGAATAACTCCTTAAAGTCACACCTCTTGTGTAAGTCACGTGGATAAGTAGCATCACTATATTTTTATCTACTACGAAAGGAATACGTTAGAAATGACTCCACGTGCTAGGTGTGATAAGTCTCAGCTCCACGATAGGTGATGACAGGTAATCATGTCACTGACCATAATAGTACATGTCTCATAAGATTTTTTTCTCATCATTTTAGATATTCTATCATGTACATGTATGACAAATAAAAGTCTGAGTCTGATATACTGAAACTATTATCCCTTGTGTCTGTTTCTATTTTTCATTCATTTAAAGCTGGAATTGCTAACGCAATTTCCAGCTTCAAATGACGAAAAATATGACTATTTATGAAAAATACTCCCAGATTCTATAAAATAATTCACTTATTTTAGTGGCATTTAATTTGGTTTGAAACCATCTTGGAACGCTCTATATACTGGTCTAGCAGTATAAGGTCTAAATGCAGATGTACATGGGAATGTTAACTGTTGGTGTAAAACTAATTGTAATGTTAAATATAATTGCTAACCTTGTTAAAACAGGTGATTAATGTAACCCAATGTTGTTCTAATGTTGGCCCGCCGTCTTCGACGTCGGCCCAACATTAAAACAACAATGGGTCAATGCCTCGTGTTAGCTGGGGTAGCGTTCATATCATTCTCACTCACTGGGAGCATGCTAGGAGGGGTTAGGATATCTTGGCGGGGTACGACTGATAACTAAGGGGGTGACAAAATACTTAACAAACCACGCAGGTAAGTGACCCTTTGCGAGCCAGCAGGCGCGCTTAGTATCCAGGCTACAATAATATGTATCAGGTGAATTTAGACCCTTAGTATGCTTATCGTTGAGTGTGATGGTATGCAGCATATTTCATATTCAGGACCTAACATACACTTAAACCTCAAATTTTACCAGCTAGTCGTTAAGTTTTTATTAAGTTCACCTAATTGTTATATAATTAGGGTACTTGTACCCAAGGCTCAAAATGAACAGGTAAAGGGCGCTGGAGGGCGGGGTCCGAGGACAGCCGGCGTCACCTGGTGGCGAGGGGAAAGAACGAGGGGTGTAGATGTGATGACAGTTTTAACCCTGATAAGCCAACAGCATTCTCATTCATCAGATCCACTATCTTTCCACTAGCGTCAGTGCTAGTGTGGCGCTGAGAAGTAGGCTGAGCCAACAGTGGACCAGTGGTACACCAACATTGCTTCAGCGTCTTGTGTCTGTTGAGAAGCTACCTCCGTCTGCCAGTGTTACAGCACCCTACATGTCCTAGAGGTCTAGATGTGATGCAACACCCAATGAGCCCCAGAGTACTTACGAGCAATTAAAAACATGCTTTCTATGTTCTGAAATACGATTGTCTCCCCTGAAATGCCGTGGTATATCGCTTATGTCTCGGAGACAGTAATAAACAATAACATTCAATAAAATATTTATCGTATTTTACTCTTGTAGTAGAATATACAAGATCATGATTATATTTTTGAATTGAATTGAGGTGAGATCGATGAGGGAGAGATTGACTTCTGTGCTTTGTCTCCTTGAAATTATTTAATTTAATCTAATTGTATTACTTATTTTACATTACTATATTACTCATTATAATTGTCATTATTTCATATAGACAATCGTGTTCATTTTCATTATTGCATAACATAACTATTCGACCATAGGGAGCGTGACTGCACCAGCCCATCAGTGACTTTGTGAATTATTTTGAGCTGATAATCAGTCATGAATAACTCCTTAAAGTCACACCTCTTGTGTAAGTCACGTGGATAAGTAGCATCACTATATTTTTATCTACTACGAAGGGAATACGTTAGAAATGACTCCACGTGTTAGGTGTGATAAGTCTCAACCCCACGATAGGTGATGACAGGTAATCATGTCACTGACCATAATAGTACATGTCTCATAATATTTTTTTCTCATTATTTTATATATTCTATCTCGTACATGTATGACAAATAAAAGTCTGAGTCTGATATACTGAAACTATTATCCCTTGTGTCTGTTTCTATTTCTCAGTCATTTAAAGCTGGAATTGCTAACGCAATTTCCAGCTTCAAATGACAAAAAATATGACTATTTATGAAAAATACACGTCTCTCAAATTCTATAAAATAATTCACTTATTTTAGTGGCATTTAATTTGGTTTGAAACCATCTTGGAACGCTCTATATACGGGTCTAGCAGTATAAGGACTAAATGCATATGTACATAGGAATGTGAACTGTTGTCGTAAAAATAATTGTAATGTTAAATATAATTGCTAACCTTGTTAAAACATGCAAAACATTTAGCACCAATCATGATACATACACCTTCTACAAGGATCATAATATTTTGCCGAGAATCTAATATTATGGAAATGAATAAATATTCCAATTTGGTAATGCGCATGTCAAATATAAAACAAATGTAGCAAATGCTAGACGAAAATAAAGGTTCGTCTTCAAAAAAATAAAACACATTAGTGGTTAACAGTACATCGTCGCCTCGGAGCTAAAGGATCCTATCTGCCACTCTAACGAGTGTCAGATAGGATCCTTTAGCTCCGAGGCGACGATATACTTTTCCTGTCTCCATCTGATAACATCGCATCCCATGTGCCTGTATGTTATGTGTTATATCTAATCCACTCTGTTCATATAACATAATCGTAATATTGTGTTATATCTAATCCACTATGTTTTATATCAAAATGTTAATAGAGTGCCTGTTATATGATATACCTAATCCACTTTATTTTATATCAGAATGTTAAAATGATGTCTGTTAAGACCAAGTGTTGTATCTAATCCACTTCATTTCCATGCCAATACGGTGACTTTTCCTCAGTTGCCTTTACCTAAGCGTTTGTAGTTCATCTTCTTCCTTTATCATGCCGCGATTTATGATCTACCACCTACAGATTCTTTTATTCCCCAGACAGGTCGTAACATTATCTCACCACAAATTAAAGGCTTGGGTTTGTAAAGTGTGACAGTCGCATTTGAGAGCGCATAATCGTGAGAAAAAACTGCATAACTCAGTCCAAGGTGACACCAGCTAAATGGGCATGTAGGCTTAGTCGTTGGAGAAGAGGGGTTTTCCATTGATTTATACGTTAAAATAACCAGCTCCCTGCTACCCTGTACTATACAAAGCAAAAAGGCAGTAACTACTTACTTTACACTGCCTTTACATTGTATTACTATATATTCAAATACATTTTATATTGTTTTATAGAATACTTTATAACGTGGACAGGAATTATTATATGCTAAGAAGAAAATAATAAACTTAAGTTTTCAGTGCAGGCTCAGTCGTGATGATTAAAGGGTGCGACTAATGTCATAACATAAATCAGAATATTACAGCAATTTGGCATGTCAGTCATTATTATGACAGTCACTCCATCACTGCAGCTCCCGGGTGCCAGGTTCGCACCTCAGGATTTCCCTAATGAAATATTTTTGCTGGGTGTTGGTGTTTTTTTGCGCAGTGATTGGTTCCAGAGCACCCTGTGTCTGACATGTGTTATATCATATTGATAAAAGCCCGTAGTAACGGCAGGTGTATCAGCCATGTTCAATGTGATTTGGCCTTTGTTGTCATGGTAACGTAACCATGGCATGGCAACCGTACCATTTAATCCCCAGTGTTCATTTTCTTACATCCCGATAATCATAAAAATTAAGCGAATTTTATGATTCCGGGTGGACGAATTTATATGTCCACGTGAATATGATACCGGATTTCTACAAATAATGAGCTCACCGCCTCACACATCATGTTTACTTTTATATAACATATAAGTTTAGGTCCATGTATTAAAATGGTTATACGTTTTTAGTCCACTCTCATTATCTAGTCTCATGGAAATTATCACACACGTTATTTTTACAAATATAGCAGATATGAAAGTGAAATATACGTTGCTATTTATCATGCTTATGCACTTGCCTGGTAAGCTTAATTAAATATACTTTGCGTTAAAATCGTTATTTTATATTTTCCTCTCTCTTGCTCAAAAACGGTCATAACAGTTTGGTGACATCGCAGGTCGCTAGGTGGTGTTATGACTACACACAGGGAGCCACCCTGCACAGGTTTTTGTTCGAGAAGAGTCAAGGGTAAACACCCTGCCTACAGGGTGATTCCCTCACCCTGACCTCTCACCTCAGCCACATCTCGTATGACCTCTGATCTCTCAGGATGTGACTTGCGTCACTAATTATGGTTGTCACTTTCGTGATCTGTATTGTGACCCCAGTAAACACAAAACATTTGTATTACATTTATACAACGTCGGCCCAACGTCGAAGACGTTGGGCTGACGTTGTATAAATGTTATACAAATGTTTTGCTTTTGCTGGGACATGATATCTCGTCGACCTCTCACAAAATCTCGTAGCAACTGGATGAGATCAAACACTTCTCTGATACCTTAAATATTTGGAATATATCACAGGTATGGGTCTGAAATACATTTCTTACAATTGTAGAAACGGATTCAGCTATGTCCGACACTAAAGTATACAGAATACGGCGGTAGCTCATCGGTGTCGACTCGATCACTGAATTTAAGCAACGCCGGGCCCGGTCTATAATTGGATGGGTGATCGCCTGGAACCACCAGGTGTTGTATACACTAGGAATGCTAACAGGCATTGCTAAGTTACTCTCGATGTTCCCCCTCTATGCGCATTAGAATCAATTGAGATAAGGCGCAATATGAATGCAATATACTCAATATACTCAATATACTCAATATACTCAATATACTCAATAGTTCTAAATGTCAAATAAATGGCCTGATTCAACTGACTGATAAAGCACATATGTCAGATATAGGCCTATTCTAATTAATGAGGTAATAAGAAAAGAAGTTTAATAACAACTCACCATCTGTCGGTCTATCACCGTAGAGTGAGTATTTGTATCTGATTTCACAATACCAGATCATATATTATTGTCTGTCGGCCTATCACAGTTCAGTGAGTATTTTAAGCTGTACATGTATATGTGAGCTGTACATGGCATTGTCTATACATGTCATTGATAATAATTATACAATAGTTGAAGTCATCCAATTGTTAATATCAAGAATACATTGTTAATGTATTCTTGTTATTATATATGTATCATGTGTGCACAACTAGCATGACTAGTGGACCAATAAACAATTAAATTGATTAAAATCCATCAGATCAGCCACATAGTGTTATCTCCGGGTCTGCCATTCAAAAAATAAGCTTAGGCAAGTTTCAATACTTTACAATTTGTTATTTCTTGCTCATGGAATAACTTCACATTAATCATGTTAATATAAGCACAATCTGACTGATGATACATAACATTTTCAATTTGGGGTCTGTTGACTGTTCCTTGGTCGATAATGTCGTTGATAAACCTGAATGATTCAAAGGATGAACAACGACGAGGTGCATCCGGTAATTGGTAAATTGTATTTAAATGACACTTTATATTGTGTTCCAGGTGTAAGTGCAGGGCATTTTACTCCAACTACCATCTACCATCTGGTGATCAACACCTCAAGTATAGCTGGGGGCATTAATTGTATACAGAACCATAGCAATGTTCTCAAAATTAGTGTTTTTTTTAATTTTCCGATAATTTCTTCTAATTTATCTAATGCATTTTAAAACATCAAGATTGTAGTAATTGTTGTACATAATCAATATGTTTCCTATTATTAAAATAACTCGTCAGCTACACCAGGACGCAGAATGTTAACACTCCAACTGTTTACGAGGTGATGAGCACAGTAGTTTGTATTCAATTCGCCAGGGGGCTTGTCTCACGTGGGGAGGGCGGGGGCCCTAGGGTAGTGGTTAGCACCGCTGCCTTTCACGCCAGGGTTCGGGGTTCGGTTCCCGGTCTCGGCGGTTTGAAAGAAACAAAAATGTTTCTTCCCCATCCACGTGTGAAAGCCAGTATTGTGGGGAGCCTCCGTGACCGAGAGGTAGCGTGCTCGGCCTCAGACCGCCAGGGCTCGAATTTCGAATCCTGTGTCTGGAGGACAGTGTCATCTCAATCATCTCACCATCCTCAGGAGGTTCTCCTGGCCCAGTTTAGCCTATATGTGCACAAAGGTGGCCTAAAGCCCGATTCATTTCATTTTTTTGTCTCACGTGGTGGGTGACATCCCATAATAAGACTGACGCCTTCCCGCACTGTGTATCTAAATCACAAATCACAATCTTCACTTCTGTTTTTTCACATACCTCACATTATGTCCCATTTGATTGTCCATGGTAGAAACGTTTTTTTTTTAATTAAATCTATAACCAAAAACGCAAATATAGCTAAACAAGATTATGAAGTATCCCTCTTTTCTGATCGGTAATATAACATAGAATGTTTACTATGAACTCTTCGCGACCTCACAACATCGCATCTATACCAAGGGTACCCACTTTTAACAATTGAACAATGACGATATCACAGTGTTTTAGTGTTTTAGGCCTCAGTCACTTGGGTTTGTAGCCTGTTTTATGCAGTTGAAATTTCCTAAATGCACATGGAAATACTGTCACGTTATAGGAGTGATAGTTATGACAAAAGTTGAACAAATCTTCGTAAATTACGGGCCATACCCAGAAAACACGATATACTAAAACAATGTTGTTTTAACGTGGGCCCAACGTCTTCGACGCTGACCCAACATTGAAACAGCATTGTTTCAGTGCATCGTGTTTTCTGAGTTGTAGATTCATGTATCACTTATCACCAATTCATAACCTCCACTGAATTTTTTTGGGCAAATTTTCCTAACTCTCACGCTACTGTGATCGAATATTAGTGTAATAATGCAAGTTTCAAATCAATTAAACTAGCACTAACATTAATGAAAATGATTGGCGGTAGATGCTTAAATAATCAAATAATTCAATTTGGCAAATGTTTATTTTTCATAAAAATACTTATTTGTTTGTGATTGGGAACTGGAAATTGCGTCACAACTTCCAAGTTCAAATGTATTTAACAACATGGTTTAAATGACAATTTTCATTTTTACCTATAGCTCCAACATCTGGAGCATCACTTCATCTGCTGCTATTTCTACATTTACTTCCGACTTTAAAAGCATAGTGCGTGAGCTACAGATGCGACCATAGAATGGTGAGCACAATAGATAACATGATCTGAGAGACGCGTGGCAAATTACACCTTGACTGATTCTAAACGTGACTTCTGTCTCCACACACCTCAATCATCCTGTTATTATGGGATATCAAGATGGTCACGTTGCTGAACAGTTCTCAGCTGATGAATGTACACGTGTAATATAACTCCCAGGGGAGCTTCTCGACTATGTATAGCATTCTCCATGAGAGGTGCTTATATCTTTGCATGAAGCTGAGGAGCGTGTCATTCAGAGAGTTATAATTTTAACACTTACGAGCTCAGTTTCACGGAGGACTTGGACTGACTTGGACTGACTTGGACTGACCTTAAATATGTTATTATAATGATTATATCGTGGCTTTGTAAATCGGTGGAAGCTTGTACTTGTCTTGATAAGATACTCAAAAATGCAAAATGTAGAATGCAACATCGCCTTTGCGTAATTTTCAGTTTGTGTGAACCATGACAAAATATATCAATTTCACTTTCAGGTGCACCCCTCCCTCAGCAAAAAAAATGTATTCTGACGTCGCGTCGGCTACGAGCTTTGCCACCAGGATGATGAAGCGTATCTGAGTTCAGGCCTCGCAAACGTACACACAGTTTTACTTAATCAACCAATAATAATATTTACCCCCTGCTCTGAAGACTGGTATGAAGCACATGTGAATTTTTCGTCCACGAAGGAGGTTTTATTTCAGCATTTTGTGGTAATTTCATTTAACAAACATTAGATTTCGACACTTGGGTCATTATTTTTATGGGAGACTTAAATATAAAAAACGATCCCGCACACCTCAAAGTTATAAAGTGGCAGTTTAACCTTTTCACTACCATACATGACGGAAATTTCCGTCGTCATTCGTCAATGAACGTAACCATAAAATGACACCAATTTTCGTCAAATATATACTACATTTATGTATTTTTCGTCATTTGAAGCTGGAAATTGCGTTAGCAATTCCAGCTTCAAATGACGAAAAATAGAACTCGTACACCAGTATATCTGGATCCTGGCATGCACCCCGGCCTGGAAGTCAAAGGGTTAACACCTTCTAACTACAAGGGAACGAGATAGTAAGGACTAAAAGAGTTTACTATACACGTGCAGGATAACTCCTTCTTTAGGCGCAGTCTGTAATGAACATACTTAGTCGGAGGGGGCAAAATTGTCCCAGCACTTGTCCAATGTTATGTCAACGTCTGAGACGTTAAAAACTCTTTGTGATTGTTACTTGTATGTGTTGAGAGAACTAGGGGTGGATAATTCACAGTAAACAAAATACATTGAATCAATGCCGGCTCAATGCTGTGCCACCGTCTACGACGATGAGCCATCATTAGACCAATGTATTTTATTTACTGACAAGAATGGAGTAACTAAATACTGTTGCACACTTACAGGCGGATCATATATCCACTTAGACACTCTTGATTATATTCAGGGAGTATTTGGATATGTCAATGAACACCTCATCACGTCCTCAACACTTTCTTGTGAAGGTAAAATGTTCCGACAAACACTTTTAATACGGATCACTAAGACCCTCTCCTGGCGTCATGCTACTCTTGTTGTCAAGGCATGACACCGACTTAACCCACTGATTCTAAAATTCGCTGCACTTTGCTAATCAGTAACGTGTTATAAGCTATTGTCTCAATGGGAGATTGTTCTTTCGATGTCGAAGATTCATATCGTATGTCTGTAACTGCGGTCGTATTACCATAGAAAAAGCTACATTTTCAGCACATTTGCACACATAACACGTTCTTAAACACCGAATGTTCCCCCCATAATCTGGTGTTAGAATGATGTGATGTCAGCTGAACTAATCTCTAAGCTGAGGCATCGGAAAATTCAGATGCGATAACAGTTTTGCCAACTCAACAGATTTTAAATATTACATATTACATGACTACTAGAAATGCGCCTTCGTGTGTTTGAGGTCGATCAGTCTATCAGTCAGTAGTCAGTATTCCATCAATCTTGGCAAATTATTCGTAGGATATTTGAATATTAAAACCAAAGAATACTGTACTGATAAAATTTGATCTACGTACCTTTAAATGTTTAACTAATGAAAGCATGGTCGCCAAAACTAGCAAATCTGATAAATTATTCCACTTTTCTTTGTTGAACAATCAGAATAATAATAAAAGCTTATGAAAATAATATGGACTGCTATCAGTATTATTATGTGGCCGCGAAATAAGGAGTGATATGAACTGATATCAATATAGGTTTCATTTTGAAAACCACGACACGACACAAAGCGTGTGGACGTATATCATATGTATCATAGTGATAACCGCAGCACGTGTGTATCTATTTATTATGACAGGTATTATTCTGTAATAATAAATTTACCGTACAAATATAATAACTCTACACAAAGCGAGGGGGTGGGAGGGTGTGATTTTTCAGTATAATTTTATGGCCGCAAATTGCGTCTTCGCAATGTCGGTCTATTTTCCAAGATCTCCCACAAGCCGACGCACGACACTATTGCCCGACACCTTCTAAGCTCTACATGAGAAATTCAAACACTTTTATACATTACCATTATTATCAAATCTGGGTTTTTCGATTGATGCAGCATGTGCAATGATTGAATGACCACTAAAATATATGAATTATATTGATTAATAAAAGCCCGATGGTAAACGTTCTAAATAAAACAAATTAGAATAGAAGTAGAAAACTCCACACAGAAGAGGTACATCTAGCGACTTATGTTCATGGACCTTTAGGTCCTATAGTGTAATTTTTTTATATTTGATTATGCTCCTGTTGAAAAAAAAATATATCCATAAAACAAATTGTTCAAAACAGACATCAAGCTAAGCAATTTGTCAATCAAAATTATTATTTTAATTCAGGGAAATTAAATGCTTTGTAAAGGCTGGAACTAAAATGAACAATTGAAATTGGTTACTGTAGGGTTTATAAAGGTCAGGTCAGGGGTCAGTGACGATGACGGTCATCACCACGACCCGTGACAATACCCATAATACCAGGGCACGCGCGTGACGATATACCTCATAGAAGACCCATAAAACTGGGGAATAAGGGATATGCCGACCCTCTGTCTGCTAGAGGACCCATAAACCAGGGAATAAGAGATATGCCGACCATATCTCTGCTACAAGTCCTATAAAACCAGGGAATAAGGGATATGACGACCCTCTCTCTGTTAGAACCAGGATACTAGAACAGTGTTCTAGTATCCTTGGTTAGAAGATCCATAAAAACAAGGAATAAAGGATATGCCGACCCTATCTCTGCTACACGACCTATAAAAACAGAGAATAAGGGATATACTGACCCTCTCTCTGTTAGAAGTCCCATAAAACCATAGAATAAGGGTAATGTCAACCCTCTCTCAGCTAGGAGACCCATAAAACCAGGGAATAAGGGATATGCCGACCTTATCTCTGCTACACGACCGATAAAAACCTGGGAATAAGGGATATACTGACCCTCTCTCTGTTACAAGACCCATAAAACCAGGGAATACGGGATATGCTGACTCGCTTTCTGCTGGAAGATCCTTAAAATATGAAAATAAAGTGTATGATATGACGACCCTCTCTCTGCAAGTGATATATGAATATAATATAGAAATGGAAATAAAGCTGGTTTTATGGTGTATCAGAGAGAGGGTCGGCATATCCATAATGTTCTACTTTTCTGTTTTCTAGTAGAAATAGTGTTAGAAAGGGTATATTCCCTATTGAAAAAAACACCTACTTCTAGATTAAAATTTATCAAGTATTCTTGAATTCAATCAGAATCCCCGAGACTCGATAATAAACATTTAAAGTAATTAATGCTTGTTTTCCTCACAGGAAGTAAGGGGTTAGTCAGACACATATCATGTATTGAATGATTAACCCTTGTCCTGTTAAGTTAATTTACTAAAATTATCACCCACTTGAAGTTGTGTCTCGCTACCGTGACCCACAACTTCAAGTGGCTGAAATTTACTCACATTTGTTTAATTTGAGCACACATATTTGCAAATATCGATGCTTAGATACACATTTCATTCCCAATAAGAGTGATTTGATCGACTAATACAACAGATGAAAAACGACAACAGTCGTGATCAGCAGGATAAGGCTTCCCCTCGGATATGAAAGGGTGTATCTGCCACTTTGCCAAGTGGCAGATACACCCTTTCATATCTGAGGGGACGAAGGGTTAAATAATTCATTACATCAGTCATATACCAGAGGCACTACACAAGTATAATAGTCGTACACAGTGTCCTTGGTCACTTTGCATTCTCTTGAAAGTACCCCAGAAGACACGAGACGTTGCGCCGATGTTGTTTAAATGCCGGTGGGCCAAAATTAAAACAACATTTTTTCAAAGTATCGTGTCTGCTGGGACTAGTGTACTAGATCTTGCACAGATAAACATAACGTGGAAATAAGCATTGGAGAGTTTGCATATACCGACACCAGGTTTGAAAATGGTCTCACTTTGATTTGTTCAAGGTGTTTGACTCTGTGATGCCATGGTAGGCCTACATGAGGATGACGCTGATCTCCAGTATAATATTTCATCAAGGCGCTTGACTCCGCGAAACCACGTTATATGAGGTTTGAACATGATTGCTAAGAATCAGTAATTCCTGTCTAGGCTATGCCTAAATGTCTGCAGATCATGTATCACTGAGTGTTCATTCATAGCAGATGTTTATTCAGATCAACTGATTTAATCCGTCAATATTCTAACACAGAAATCAAATTCTTCACAGATAATTCTGATTAGCTGTATAAATCCAGGGAATACAAGAAATCCACGTGGACCCCATGCGCCATCATCGTCACCGCCCATGTGGTCAACTGGGAGGTGTGGTAAGATATGGCGGCTACTGGACAATGGTCAGGCGTTAAGACATTAATGGAACTCTACTACGCCCATTCAACTGTTGAATGAGTACAATGCCCACTAGATCACCTGTCATCAGATCTCACACTTACATAGGCTACAAGCGACGTGGCCCCAGCCAGCAAACACAAAACATCTGTATAACATTTGTACAATGTTGGACCAACGTCGGGCAGACTTTGTATAAATGTTATACAAATGTTTTGTGGGGTAACATTTTTCGCTAGCTTGGATATACCACTCTAAACCAATATATCACCAACCGCATAACTGTAACTTACCTTAGAGAAAAAACTCTAGATTTTTAAATTATTAGTGTACCTTAATCATGGCAATTCGAGAATCATGGCAATGCAATTAGATTTAAAAACAAAGTTTATTGAAGTATTCAAAGTATCGTAGCAAATTAATTTACGTGTGTATGGTGTTGTTAATGTGGGCCTTGGTCACAGAAGGTTCGCGAATAGGAGCACCCCGCACAGCACGCCATCCCGCGGCAAAACCGACAACTAACCGGCTGTTTGATCTCTCATAAATCTGCAAATTAGGGCACATTATTTTCTCGCCTCCCCTTGTAAAGAACCCGCCACGTCTGAGGTTTGAGTCCGCCGCTCGAGGAAGAGTCCACCACGCTCTGATCAACATTTACTGATCAGTTGAATTTCAATTACTGGTGGCATAACTTGGCATAACACATCGAGAGGTAGATGGATAGAAGAAAGCCAACACAATAAGAACGGTCATTCACTTAGTGTAGCCAGGGCCCATATTCACCCTCTGTAGATTTGTCATGCAGATAGGCCCTACTCTTTCTAACATGGTGTCATGCGTGATACTGCTTATAACTTGGTGTCCTGCTTTCTAATAGGCCGTCAATTAACGCAGAAGACGACAAGTAATTATTCATAATTTTCGCATATTTAGCTATTCTAGGAGTGTTTTTTTCGTTTAAGTCTTCTATTAATAGCTTATGTACCACTTCGCAAACACATGTACAAATTGAGATCCATTTAGTGTGTAGCTAAATTGAAACAGATGTCTGCGCACGAAATATCGGCTTTAAAATGGACACCTTTGTTGATTTTATTTCAACACGGATACACCTACCGCGTTAAAAAAAAATCCGAAAATAAATTATTATCCAATAAATAAAACCATTATTTCACCTTTTCAAATATTGGCATAAACTATCTATGATATTCACCAAAGTATTTTGAAAAAGTGTCCTGCTTTCGAACAATTTCATTTTAGGTATGTCCTGTTTTCTAAGAAAAATAAGAGCAAGTCAGAAAGCAGGTTTTTATCTCAATATACTTTGCTGGATATGGTAGATTTGGTAGATACTATTTGAGCAGGTGAAATAACGATTCACGTATTGGACAATAATGTATTTTCAGATAATTTTTTGACGCAATTTTTTTACAATCAACAAAAGTGTCAATTTCCATGCGATATTTCGTGAGTAGCTATCTATTTCACGTTAGGTATACACACCAGATCGATTTCAATTCCTACAATGTCATGTGTTTTCAAGGTGGTACAAACGATATTCATAGAATATCTAAGCAAACAATATAACTCATTTAGCATAGGTAAATATACTATAATATGTATATAGTCGCTGCCTAGCTTGCAGAAGTTTTTATAAGCCTGTTCTAGCACAGCACGACCGGTTTATTATATTGTACATAACATTATAATGACATAATGTTTATGTTTTTGTAACTGTATAAAATATATATATTGGTCAAAAGCTAAATAAAGTAAAACTAAATGCCCTTGTCCAAGACCACCTTGTTCGGAAACAAGTACTGTTTTTGCCCTTGAAGCATAATCGATTTTAAATTTGTCGTGAGATCTGTGCAATTAAGTGATTCAGGTTCTGATGAAGAGTAGACAATAGTAACGACATAGTGACATAACATACGAAGTGTTCCAATATGACTGAACCCCAGGTATTAATGTACTAATAAACGGGTCTACAAATGTGTATACAATGTGCCTGTGATCACCAGATATTTTTCACTGTATACTTTTTTGTCCACTTGAAGTTGTGTTCTCACTTCACTAGAACGGCGGCCCACGGATTCAAGATTGTGAAAATTAAATGTGAGAAAGATGCCTCAAAATAGTGTTGTAATTTTTCGGATTGAAATACATTTCTCTTTCCCAAAACCGTAACTGGAATGATCAAAACGATTGCGCTGGCAATCAATAGGTTAATAGTTTTCAAATTGCAAACAAGAATTATGAATCTAACATTGGAGCAATGACTAGCCGACGTTTAAGGCGTTGGCTAGTCATTCCCCCAATGCTGGACCATTGCGTCCGACATGACATTCAACACCAATGAGAGAGTGTGAAGATGTGGTCACATTATTGCTGGATTAGTCGCGAACATCAAACATCACAGAGAGATCTTAATCTGGGATTAATCTCTCATCAAGGCAGATCAAAATATTAAGAGTTTACACAATATTGAATTACATCATCGCTGGGGGTTAAACTTTTATAACCATCTAAATCGTCCCGGTTTAGATGGTTTTAAAAGTTCAATCGTTTGACGTTTAATCTGTATTAAATGTATAATCCTTCTCGAGCTTATTTTTCAATTTAGCGAAGATTAATAACCTATATCAAATTTTGTTAGAATGAAACAGACCATAATTTATCTGCTTTAACTGACATATGGATTGTTCAGTCACCAAGGTAATCTTGGTAATCATGGTAGGCCTATGTTGCAGCTTATTTCACTAATGACAAATGTAACAAAAAAGAAATGACACAAAAAAAAGTAATTCGATACATGAAAGGGACTTCATTCATCAGAAAAGAACATCTAGAAAATCATCTCATAACCTTACAAATCCTCATTATGAAAACCTCAATAAATATGCTAAATTAAAACTTGATCCAGAGAACGAGAACAACGAATTATGGTGGCTGGATTAGGACCATGACATTTCATTTTTTCCTTTGTTTTATTTCGTGCCCACGAAATAGTATTTTGTTCACCATTTCGTGGGCTATTATTTCGTGGCCACGATATAAAACAAAATAAATAAAAAATTATGGTCTCAATCCAGCCACCGTAACGAATACACTTTATTATCATAATTATTATTATACAATATTTAACATGCTTCTAACCACCTAATATAACGTACCTTTATCTTTATAAATACCATATAGCGTTGTTGAAATGGAAATAATATAACAGACCTAATACAAAACCACCTACCCAAGGGCGACAAGAGTTAAGACGTTTTTATTTGTAAAGCGCAAGCATAGATCACACAAGTTCAAGGTCATTGTCAGTGTGAGGTCACGTGATCTATGAAGTGCACGTGGACAGAGACATTATCATTAGCGAGCATGAGACTTTGAACCAATGCTGGTATAATATCGGGCCAACTTTGCAGACGGTGGAGCAACATTATACCAGCATTGGATGAAAGTCTGATGTTTGCTGAGCATTATCAGGGGCATCTCAGGATATCAACAAGCTGGACATTTGAGCCTCAGAGTGACGGAGAGGTCGAGTTCTACAGGTTAGGCTTAAAGGAAAATGAAATGAAATGAATCGGCTTTAGGCCACCTTTGTGCACATATAGGCTAAACTGGGCCAGGAGAACCTCCTGAGGATTGTGAGATGATTGAGATGACACTGTCCTCCAGACACAGGATTCGAAATTCGAGCCCCGGCGGTCTGAGGTCGAGCACGCTACCTCTCGGTCACGGAGGCTCCCCACAATACTGACTTTCACACGTGGATGGGGAAGAAACATTTTTGTTTTTTTCCAACCGCCGAGCCCGGGAACCGAACCCCGAACTCTGGCGTGAAAGGCAGCGGTGCTAACCACTACCCTAGGGCCCCCGCCCAGGCTTGAAGGAACTCCTTGGGATAAGAATTTTCAATTTTGTCAATTTTTTAAATTTAATTTATATGAAGCTATATAGCCTTCTGATCTTAAATAAAAAACAAAAACATAAAGAAAACAATGTTAAAGCACTGAAAAAGACGAAGCTAGCTCTATTTCAAAGACGTATATTGTCATGTAAACAAGCTGTACAAGACATCAGTCAACATATACCAAGGAATATAGAAAAGACTTTTCTATATTCCGAAAAAACGAAAGTTGATGCCATCCCAAGGAGCTGCTTTAAGTTGCATCGGATTCACCTGTTCACATACTAAGTTTACCTATCTACTAGTATTTTACAATCCGTAAGGGTATCTTAGTGGCTTTCAAACTATCATCTCAAAACCTATGTCATATTTTAACGGCAACTCTTTTAACCCCTTCCACGCCTAAATTTAGGATACGAAATGGTAGGGGATGAAGAGGACTTAAGTTTAAAAATGAAATAAAATGTCCATAATCAGATATTATTTTATACTGTTAAAATAGTTCCTTAAACATTTTCTTTGTAAAACACTTGGATATAGGCAATTAAGTCTTTTGGGCGTCATGAGGGTTTAACGCTTAAAGCGCTGAATTTTTTTTTAAAAAACCTTTGAGTTTTTTTCGATTTGAAATCGTTATAAATGTCTTAGTCAGCTCTTCCTGATTCATTTGAATGCCTATGTTATGGGTCTACGGCCATTATAACTATTTTTTACTCTTACAGTGCGCCGTAAGGGTTAAAGAGTTAATAAGCTACATGACTCAGCAAAAACGAGACGACCCAATATCAACACAATATTGGGCCAACGACCTAAGCATGCTTCCGATGACGCCCTGTAGGGAAATATCACACAAAAAATACTAAAACTATATGCAATACAAGTGAGAAAAGTGACTTACAGATGACGTTAACTGCGTTACATGTAGAACTTCTCTGCGAGGTCGTAAGTGGCCCGATAGTGAATGGTGTCCCCGTGTTAGTTTTATGACGTCATCCTGTTACCACACAAATCAGGAATCAATTAAAGATAAATCTTCACATGAAGTTGTGTCTCGCTATCGCGACCCACAACCTCAAGTGGGTGCAAATAAGGCATATACGTTTAATTTGAGACCAAACATTGGCAAATTTTGATGTTAATAAACTCATTTCTTTTCCATGTAACTGTGATTTAATAGGCTAATAAAATAAATTGAAAAATCGTGCTTAGTGGTGTAATGGGTAATTTTCAGATTTTTAGAGGGATGGGACCCAGACTGATAATAATATTATATTCACTGAGCATGGAAATCAGAGAGCATCACATACCACGTAGTTATGATTTTGTCAAACGTAATGTTTACTATTGCTATTCTTCATCCCTACATTTGTGTATCTCTTGTTGAATGCAATCATAACCTTATTTATACTAAATCAGATGGTAACTACATCATATTATGAGCAGCTCGAGATAATGCATTGCTGCCACAGATGACTGTCTGGTTCCTCACTTGTGACGTGTCACGTGGCTAATACAGGTTCCATCTCACGACTTATAACAAACCTTCTCAACCCTACATGAGGGTGACACTGTTATGATCATCCAGAGAGCAAAACGAAAACTTTGAAAAATATCGTTATCTGATTTGGCGCTTTAATGTTTAAAGAACCAAATTAACAACAACCATTATTTATTGTTTACCTACTTTACGTTGGGTCTCTACACTGCGACCGCCAACTGTAAGTTGATATTATATAATATCTAATTTGGAACATAAAAACTTCCCAATGCTTCATCTTCATTACCCTGAGGAACTGTTATTTGATGTGCTCTTAAAATGTACATATAGAAAATGTACATACAATTCACATATTAAACACTTAAAAAGTGTACACATGCATAAACAAAGTTTGTGGGAAAAAAACGAATGTCTCATGTTATTCATCATAATACTATTATTATAATGTTGTTTTACCCTACTTTTTTCGGACATTGTAAGATAGGCTATGTGGAAAATTGAATTCTAAACTTGAAAGCAATAAAATAGTTTGCCATCAGGGTGCTGTTATTTGCTGTAAGTTATTGTAAATTTATTACCACCTCGAAAACAGCGAGATTTGCTGAGCTGTCACCACGAGTCTCCCCTATGTGATTAATCAATAACTGGCTGAAATTTGTCTTTCCTCCATCAGGGGCTGGAAGCATATTGCCATTTCTCAAGTAAGGGGCTGGAAGCTTACACATGGAGAACAATGGCTACACGTGTTAACTGTGGCGGCTGTAAGGTCAACACAAATTAACTGGAAACTTTAACCCAACGTTGTCACAATGATTTTTCGACAGTGGCCCAGCATTGAAACAGCGTTGGCCAAGCATTCCGCTTTGGCTGATAATCAACAGTGATTTATCCTCCTCTGCCATGAAGTTGTAGGCAAATAAACCACTGCATATCACACAACATCTCCTGAAGATCAGCAAGAAAGTTTTTTCTCGTAAATTTAACTCATCCAAATATTTATTTAGCCACTTAAAACTCTGGCTCGCGCTAACATAAATGGTTGTTGTAGCTGGTAGAATTTAAAATGTTTTTTTTTTAGCACACGAATAAAACACAAATCACTCAATAAAAAGTGGCCTTACAAAAAAAAACGTCGCTCACAGGGGAAATGAGCTGCATGTACGATGAAAAAGCTAGTCAGGTCAACCCAGTTTCTAGTTGACTGTTTTATTTTAAATAATGCCTGAATATTTTATATCTGAGCTCATAGCGCAGCCATTTGTCATCTTTAGTGCACAAGAGCTAGGTTATCTTATTAAAGTTTTCACTCGTGGCACTTAAACTCGGAGTCTCACATTTGTTAAAAAATGTTTAAACGCCAATTTCGTTCCCAATAACTGTGATTTGATAGGCTGATAAAACGAATAAAGACGGCTATTGTCGGGTTTAAAAATCGAATCGAAAGTTGCCAATCAGCAGCCGTCATTTCGTTATTTCCATTTTTAAGTACGACACTCGGACCGCGCTATTATGAGAATGATTTCCAAGCATTCCTTTAAAAGTGAAATATTGGTTGAAATTTAACTCCAACATCACATCATATTATTTGACAAAATACCGGAAGTGAAGTGTCAGTCATCTGTAACTCTACCTCTAATATCAGATATAATCGCTAGATGGCGCCTCTTATACATAATTATCAGACGTAGTCGCCAGAGGGTGTTTTTTATTTCCTTTAAGGTAACCTGTCGTTCACGCCCCTTTTCTATTCACCCTGACCTTTGAGCGTGACCCTGACCTCACGACCTTGTTTATTTCACCTGTTTTGAGGTCACTTCACGTTTGTGATACAACCCTCTAACATGTTGCCATGCCAACCAAATAATAAACATTGATGTTACCCACATCCATATTGGCATGACAACCTAATGATAAGTATTTACCATGCCAATTGGTATGCAGGTTAACATGTAGGCTAAATGGTAATTATTTATCGTTGCAAGCTGCCATTTTATTAAATCATAATTAGTGATGATAAATAAATAGCAAAATCGACTTCTTTAGTCAAAGTCAAAGACTTAGATAGTCAATTGTACAATCACTGCCAAGAAAGCGATTTACAGCATAGCAGAAATTTAAAGTTTTAAGAGAGATTATTTTCGGAGATTAAAAACCAACGCCCTACATTGTACAGCTTTAAATGGCGGTAGAAACTCATATATTAATTATTAGAGTAGACAATAGGTGTGATGAATGGATGAAATGTCACTTAGAAGCCACCTGTCAGTTGTAAATGTCAGAATGTCTGTCACATTTGACATTTTCATTGATGACATTTGACCTTCTTCATAAAGCACATCCACTTATTGTTGTTTGCTAACATGCTATACAAAATTAGTTCAAACAGTAAGTTTATCTGAAAGAAATTCATACATAAATCTGTAACATTGTTTTTAATTTAAGGAAATATCCACAGGTAGTTTCTTTAATAAACAGTATTATATTTATTCAATGGATAATATTATATTAAAATATATTTAAAAAATATTTTCTTGAATAAACGTGAAAATTTGTTATTTCTTAATTATATTGCATGTTCAGCCTCAGAAAAAGTTTCCGTTGTAGTAAATCTGCACTGTCGCCATTAGACTATGGGGTGGATACTGCAAATAGGGAAAATAATCACAGAAAACGGTGTTATTGTTGTTGGTAACTTGTATTTGATGATGCCCTGTGGAGTTAGAGACTGACCTTACATGACATCCCTCCTAGCCCCATCTCCCTGAATAGATTGTTCCCTGCAACCCCCTGTCCCTACTCCCTGGTGTACCCAACCCCCTGCTCCTACTCCCTGATCTATGTATCCCCTGCCACCCCGTCCCCTTTGCTCCAATTTATCGTTTCAGTGCTCAATATCGGCCATTATTGAGCGAGCATTGGGCTAAAATCTAATGCTTTCCGGGAAGAGAACACAAACTAAATTTATTTTGTTTTTGTTTTCAATTTTATCTAGATTTCCTTTTTGTTTATTTTAATCAGCTCTATCAGTGAGGACTTCAATTATAGACCACGGTGCGGACAGACAGTGATTCTCTGATGATCAGAACAGTTCATGTCAAGACAACACACAATCCACGTGTTTGTAATCACTCTTAGTAAAGCGCATTGGCTGGCCATATTTGCTTATAAATGCGCCATATAAAACCTATGTGATTATGATAATAATCAAAGTGATATGTACCGCTGGAAAATTACTTTAAGTATAAAACCAATAAATTTATGTGGTGAGAGGGGAGTGACACTGTTTCACAAAATACTCAGCTGTTATTACCTACATGTATATATTTCTTATAGCTTGGAAATAGAACTAGAAAAAAACAAAACATGTTTTAAAGGAAATTTAACAGATTAATTATTATGACATACACGATGAATAAAATTTAAATAATAAACAGTGCTTCGGTTAAAAAAAACAATTTTTTAGACAGAATAGCAGGATGACACACGACTGACAATTTAAATGATAGCAAGTGATATACAATAGAAACATATAAATATAGGTGTATACTTTGTGTGAAATGGTTCATTAAAATACACACACACAATATGTTTGTTACCACCATCTAAAATGTGAATTAAATATGTTCGTGGCTAGTTTATGGAAGGAGACGTGTAGCATATGTATTTTATGGGAGGGCATTGCGGTAAGTCAATAAACACTGTAATCCGTGAATGGGAGAATCTGAGATACACCAGCTCGTTTTGTGGTAGGTCAATAAACACTGTCATCTGTGAATGGGAATACAATAAAATACACCTGTCACATTATAACAGATTCCCGACCATCTGATAACCAAAATTTAGAATAATTAGCACAGTTTTAACATCGGTTATTGACTGAGGCATAGTGAGCAGATGTTGCTACCCAGATATTCTATCACCTAATAGCAGTACCTTACCTTTATCTCAAGGGACCCTGCTTTCATCTATTCGATAGTTCCTGAACTGTTTTAGAGTAAAATTACAGTAAGAAATATTTGAAAACAAAAAGTAAAAAATATAAAATTAATTTGTTAGTTAATTATTTTTTCTCTAACTTTAAGATGTGTCTCAGCGTCGCGACTCAGAACGTCATGCGAAATATTCAAATTTATTGCATTTTAGCATCTGCATTTTCACCGATTAAAGACGAACAATTTCCCTGCCAATTATACTGTACGTGGACCCCTGGTGAGTGGTACAAATTTCACTGTAGGTGTTAATAGCCTTAACTCCTACTTGTCATTCACGGCGTAAAAACGTGGTGAGATAAACTCTATTATCTACAAACAACAGAACCAACACTATTATTGACAGCCGCACAAAACACCTGACAAAGCGCATCCGTACAGGAGTCAGGTGCAAAGACAAACAGAGGTAACTGCTCACATATAAAGTAAGCAGTTACTGCTGTTTGTCTTTGTATGACAGACTTGTGTTGTGAGCTGGTGGAGAGGCACTTTACGCGCATGCGCCGCACCTCATCTTCTAGCTGTCACTTCCGTCACGCACCCTCCCTCCTCACTACAGGGGTGTTGATTGTTAAAGGTGAAAAAGGTGCAGGTTTATAATCTGATATCAAATCTGAAGGCCTGTCAACTGATTTTTTCCATATTTAACCGGACCTGTTCATTTGTGTGCCATTTAATCCCTATTGGCAAAATGTAGATCTGCAGCCATTTCGGCGCTCGGAACTTATCGTGCTCATTGTTATCTCTGTCGTTCCAGTTTTTGAGTGGGGGCATAACCCTGAAAACCCTCCTTATTTTGGAATGAGGAACTGTATTTTATCTCCGAATCGGATGTGTACTTTTATCAGTGCCTCATTCGGTTAGGCCATGGACCCTAGGTACCGGATTTAAATTCCGACTGGGCCGGATTTAGATCAAGATTCTCGTTTATGCTACTGTGCGCTACGAATATATGTACAGAATGTTCATTAAAAATGTAGATTGTTATTCTAGGTTTATTTCTGTTGAGATCTTGTCACAGCCTTGTATCGGTAATAACACAAATAGGCCCAGCGTTGTGGCGCGGGGCGTAAATGACTCTGAGAGGGCTCTAGAGGGAGGGGTCACACTGACAAGGTCAACCCACGTATACAGTAACAGGTGAATGTGGCGGTAAGAGTTTTTACAAGGAGTTTTTTAAACTCCATTTATCTTCTTTTGTTGTTTTACTGAACCCAATTAATTGTATCAATGATGGCCCAGCGTCGAAGATACTGGCCCAGCATTGAGACAGCGTCAGGCAAACGTTCAGGGTTTATCGGGATATTTTCATTTCGCGTAATAGTGATGGTGAGATATATTAAAAATGCTGCACAAACGAAAAACTGTGATAACTGAAATGAAAAAAATCGCAACTAAAAAAGAAATTTGTTTCATTTTTTAATGATAAATAGAGTCACAACATGCTGTAACGACTTGTCATCCGGACTTGATTTTACATTTTCTCAGTTTAATTCTCAGAGATTTGTGTATTTAACCCTTTAACTGCTGGTGCCGCATATATTCGGTTTTTCATTTTTTATTAGCACATTAAGTACTACCTTTGAAACATGTTAAAGATAAAATGTGACATCAATCAGCGATATTTGAAAACAGTTGACCTCCATTTTGTCAAATCTGAACAATTTTCACTCGCTTGAAATTGTGGATCGCGTCAGCGAGACACAACTTCAAGTGGGTGACAATTCAGATTGAATAATTTGGCGGTTAAAGGGTTAATATTTCCAAACTACGACTTCTACTGTATAAATCTGAAACAACATAATTAAGACTTAAAGCGGGCACGTGTAATGTGGTTGCCATGACAACACGTTGCGGTGACACCTAATCAACATAAGAGCTAATTATAGGTTCAGAAGCCGAAGTAAAGACGGAACTTGCCACTTGCTGCCGGATCTAGACGTACACCTGTGTGGGTCCAGCGCGGGATAAGTGGACGGAGTCCAGATTGATCCTGAGATTATCGCACAGTGCTACACAAATAACACTCTGAGTTGTAGATTTCTGCGTGTTACATTTATCATGCATTTGACTCTTTGACTGATACATTACCCCATGACAATACATTTTAATTGCACAAAAGAAGTTAGTTTAGTATTTTTACTTTGTTGTTTTGGAGATTGAGCTCATGATGATGTGTAGTAGATATTATTTTTCCATGTTTACAGTAGTTTAGATGATGCTGACAGTCTGTGGCAGGTTTAATGACAGCCGCCATAAGATGACATTACATCACGCCGCCCATTAAACTCAAGTTGTTTTATCAACAAAAAAAGTGTGTAAAGTCCTCTTGAGTTAATTACCCCAATCCTCGCTCACTTCACAACAATCCATTTGGTCTTGTGACATCCACCCTTTGGTGGCTACAAGATAATTACTACTTGCTCGTGTGACGTGTTGAATCATTGAGATTCACCCTTTGGTGGCTATAAGATAAGTAGCACTTGGTCCAGAGGCGTGTGTTGACTTCTTTAGAACCCACCCTTTGGTCGCCCACATTGTAAAAATGAGTAACATATCAGATTTATTTAATTAGGGGCTGAGAGCATAAAAAGGCAACAAATAACAACGCTGGTCTATCAAGTGTTACTAAAAAATTGACGTATAAACTATATGATATTTAGCAGATTAATCTTGTATGCTATGTTACGCATGTAAATAATTTGTGCTGAATATGTGTGAATAAGAAAGCAGTGGGGCTCAGGGGGTGGGTGGTCAGTGATTGGCTCTCGCGTATCAGACACTGATCCCTGAGGTCCACACGTCATACAATACGATGACGTCATAGTGACGCCACACCATGATTTACACCAGATTGTTTGACTTTAACCAACAATGGGTTCTGTGCTGCTCGCGTGCCGCAAATCAGCATGGGGTCTGTGTGGAACTGTCGTAAAATGAGCATAGCAGTGGTCTCACAATTGTAAAAAAAAGATTCCCCTTAAAATTATGCGTTCTTGTGTTAACCCCTTAACCGCCAAATTATTCAATCTGAATTTTCACCCACTTGAAATTGTGTCTCGCTTACGCGATCCACAACTTCAAGTGAGTGAAAATTATTTAGATTTGACAAAATGGAGGTCAACTGTTTTCACATATTGCTGATTGACGTCAAATTGTATCTTTAACATATTTAAAAGGTGGTACTTAATGTGCTAATAAAAAAAATGACAACCCGAATATATGCGGCAAGGGTTAATTAAGCAACTTGTAGCTGTCACGTTGTAAAACATGATAAGTGACAGAATCTTGTTTTTTAAAACGACGGAATTTAGAAAAATTAACTACTCTTGTGCTCAAAAGGTCTCCTTTTATTTTGTAGACAATTGTTCTTACGGTGTTCCAAGCCTTGAAGCGGTGAAATATTTCAGCATAAACCATAGACCCCAAAGGGTTTTTTCAATTTGAAATCATCATACAAGTCTTAGTTAGCTCTTTCTTGTTCATTTGAATAACTATGTTATCGGATTATGGGTCCATCGCAAATTGTCATTTTTTCAGTACGGGGACCGACTTTAGCAGTCAGAATCTGACGTCTATAGACGTCAGATTCTGACGTCTACACTGACGTCTAAAGACTGTCCCCGCGCTGAAAGGGCTAAGCATTTTTAACCCTTTAACCACCGGTGCCGCATATATTCGGATTTTTATTTTTTATTAGCACATTAAGTACCACCTTTTAAACACCTTTTAAACAGTTGACCTCCATTTTGTCAAATCTGAATAATTTTCACTCACTTGAAGTTGTGGATCGCGTCAGCGAGACACAACTTCAAGTGAGTGAAAATTCAGATTGAATATTTTAGCGGTTAAAGGGTTAAACAAACAACCAATTAAGAGATAAATATGTGGCCGGGATTATGTCTTTCAATCAAATATCCAAATTTTCAGTCTATATTTCACAACGTCTTTGTGTAATAAATTATTTATGCACAATCCAAGTATGCAAACAATAATGGCTTACTGAGGTATGCGATGCTGGGCCAACATTGAAACAACATTGGATCAACGTCTCGTGTTTGCTGGGTTAATGGTATATTTTATCCCAGTATAGACATACAAAATAACTAGCCATGAGATACAAAATAACTAGCCATGCTAACTCTACTATGGCATACACAACAACGGCGGACAATTCAATTTGAATTATATGTACTAGCTAACATATCTATACATAAGATTATTGTTTAAATTTGTATGTATTCTTTTGAATTCACACTCTAGAATGATCTCAAAGTCGAGAATAAGTATCTTGTATTTAAAATAATTATTGAATACAGTTTGAAAAGACACTTGAACGCCACCTGGTGAGTGCATTCTCGATATAATCTGACAATATCAGTGTTCCCCTCATAATGCTTATGTTACGCGGTCAACCCATGAAAACACAACGCCAGCATTGGTAGTGATTACCATCGGAACTCTTTCCACATCATGCTCCTGTGATTTGGGTTCGATTCCTGCCGTGGGAGAGTTGTGGCATTTTACCTTTTTTTCAGTGCCGCCACAGTGCACAATAATTCACTAAGTGAGATGAAGCAAGTTTGTTCTACATCTTTGTCTAGTATATGTAGACCTTATTAACATATATAAGATTTTATTGCAGGTTCATAATTAGGTTTTTGATTATCATATCCGGTAATATGGATGGCCACACAACTGACCACGTCAATGCCCAGAGATTGATTTGTGTGCGACCAATAGGAATATCACAAGAAAAATATTCGGAACCAACAATGTGATATTTATACCAATAAAATGTTTATCTGTAGAATCTCCGAAATCGCGTTAACCCTCTTCCGGCTTAAGTTTAAAATTGTCATCCACTTGAAGTTGTGTCTCGCTACCGCAATCCACAACTTCAAGTGGATGCCATTTGAGACGAAACATTTGCCAATTTTGAATATTACACACACATTTCCTTCCCAGTAACAGTGAATTTGAACGGCTAATGCAGCTAATGCAACGGATTAAAAACGATAATAGAAAGGGTTAATAATGTGAAGATGAGTACTCACCACATACAGCAGTACAGTGTAGACGGAATACTGTATAATAATACGAAAGGCCTTTTATACGAATACTGTATACACGGATGCTCTCAAATCCACTGTCAATGTATAGCACATACACCAGAGATGTGACTTCTATGAAGTCTTCTGTCCCTGTTACCTGTGTTCAATTGAGCTCCTGTTAAGCACATCATTTTATTTTTGTATCAGATTTGTCATAATTGTATGCAAATCGTAATTTGATGAGGTAGTTATCGTACCTATCGGCTGACACATAAGCAACATTTGGTCCTCATTTTACTATTATTATCAGGCTAAGCAATGTGTTATTTCGTAGTTATCGCATATGTCTGTACCTCATAATTGACATATGTAAATCAGCCTGCTGTCAATACATGATTATCTATAGATATCCTGACTATTTAAGACAGTGTAATAAACAGTGTCACCTGAACAAAAATATCATATAAAACCAGAATAACAATGAAAGACTGTTTATAAGTGATAGATATATTAACAGTTATTACAATTTGTGATATAATTTTCAATATGAAGTAAGGAAATATAATAAACATGTTTGACTCTATTTATTGACTTTATCTGCATCATAAGATAAGGTAAGATAAACTTCATAGAAGGTCATCGTTTTGATCGCCGACGAGAAAGATAAAATGTCTAAGTCAAGGGGGTCTAGCCTTACCATGTTATGCCTACTGATGGGGACAAACTGTAAGATAAATCGAATAGCATTTTCAGCAAAAGTTAATATATCAACCAGCTCAAAGAACCGTTTATGAAACATTAAAAATCCTTCACAAAAAATAATTAATTTAATACACTTTGAAACTTTTGAAAATAGAGAAAATGAAATACCTTAAAATGATAGGTATAGCTGTCTCTGGAATAGTTGTCTCTAATCTTGTTGGAGTAATAAAATCTTCCCCGAAGAAACTAAAGCTCTTAACCCCTATATTGCTGGGATCGGATATAATTATAGACGTATCTTTTCAAGGAAGTTTCAAACCAAATAAAAAAATGTCTATAAAATTTAAAACATATTTTGTGGTAAATGCTTAGTTAATCAAAATTTGAAAAAAATAAGAGATGTGAATTTTCATAAATGCAAATATTTGTCGTCGTCTAAAGCTAGAAATTGAGTAATTCAGCAATTGCAGCTTTAAGCGAATGCAAAATAGAAAGAAACTAAAATCAGAAGGACATAGGTTAACAATAGTGACGTTACAGACGCGGGGTCAACTTTCTAAGTCCTTCACAAAAAGTTTTTAAATTTGACCCTTAACCTCCGGGCAATAACCGTCTAATCCTTTACAGAGTAATATTTCAAAGTGGTCATTGCTGGGTCTCATTGTGTGCTCATCGTTATTATATCCAGGATGAACGGAATACAATTATATTATCTTATTTGACCTCATTATAAATAACGTCTAAACCAGCTAACTCCTAATTTCATAAATACATAAAATATGTAATTGACCAACAGAGCTGAGTTTTTTTAAATTTAATAAAATTTCATTTTATTTTCAATATGTGATGTTAACTCACTCAAAGTTGTTGATTTTGACAAGCTGTTTAAAATGAAAATGATTTTTTCTATAAATATTCACTGCTATTCTTACTCTCATCTAGTCTCTGCAGAAAATAGAGTTTTAATACATATGACAACCTATCCGCTATATGCGGTAAGTATAGTTATTGTGACAGTAGAAATTTATATATTTATGCATAAAGTACATTTTACATCAAAAATTTTACTACTGTTAAAAATATGCATTATGACTGTAGAACCTAGTCTGTTAGTGTATGCATATAATAACGTAGGGACTATAAGCTACAAGTGTGGGTTAATATATTATATGACAGTCTAGCAGCTATAAGCGCTAAGTAATTATTTTGACAGTAGCACCTAGTGGGTCAATATCCTTAACAGCCTAGCGGCTATTAGCATGATAAACGGTAAGGAGCTATTGTGAGGGTAAACTTTGATCTCGTTCAGACCTCGTTCAGACTAATACGGGTCATAATGTAAAAAAGCCCTTTGTCAAGTCATATCTAATAAATCTATTACTGATTTAATCAACCCATTTGTGGTCATCATCCTTAGAAAATTTAATTTGTTTCTCATTCAATTGTCAAGATAAGTGAAAGGGCACACCGCTTCATCTTGCCGCATTCGGTCTGACAACTTCATAGATGAAGATGACACCGCTTGTGACCCGATATTTCTATTTCTCTCTTTTATAAACTCATGCATACTAGCTAAAGACAACACAATTGATTTTATTTGTCGCTAAATTTGTGATAGAAATATGTATTTGGTGGTAATCCATACATTTCATAGTGGTTTTGATGAATTAATTTTTAATATCAAAGGTTAGTTAATTTAAGTTTATTTTTTATAGCGTATTTGTCAAATTAGGTTTCGTATAAAAATAATTTCAATATATAATTATAATACCATCATCATACTCTTATGCATTATGCTAGTCTATACAAATACACAATGTCATCTTTCAAATTACGTCAAAACATTTGAGTTAAATTTTGACAACGAAGTAATAAAAAAGTAAAGACGTGTATTATAATACGGTGAATCATCTCTAGTATATCCATGATCATATCGTCGCCTCGGAGCTAAAGGATCCTATCTGCCACTCTGACGAGTGTCAGATAGGATCCTTTAGCTCCGAGGCGACGATATGTAGCTGTTATCAGGCATTTTGGGGGAATCTTTATCGGTCGCTGCCATGATGATTCCTTGATGATGTATAGAGTTACCTATAAATCACGGCAATTGATGGTTATCATCAGTAATCATACACATTATATGTTAAATAGAGGGCCAACGTTGTACACGCTGGTACAACATCAAACCAGAGTCTGCCTTGAGTTCTCTTAGTCTGATGTTATCATATTCTGGGATCCTTATATCTTCTATATCTTGGTTATTTTAATACATCCCTTGGGCAATTCTAAGAGGTCTAAAGCTTACAAAAACAATAACATTTAGCCATCGGGAAAATATCTGCGAAAATATACTTCATCTTCAACCCAGTTTCATTATTTTTATACGGCTTTCCACCATATTTGTATATCTATATTAATAATATTCTTACGTTTAGATAGAAATGATTTTAAAATTGACATAACGGATGTTAGAACAATATAATTGAAATTGACAAAAATGAATTTACCACCACTCTGCAATGCTGTTTCAAATAAACGCTAAACATGTGCATTTTTTTTGTTTAAACATTCATTCCATTCCCAATAACTGTTATTTAACCTGCGGATCAAACAGACTGAAAACGACGATAGTCTGGCTTAACGCTTTTAAGGTTAAAATACATCACACAATTCTTAACGCCACATGTATGACGGGAGAAGTTGATAATGTACAGCCCGCTTTTAATTTAAATGTAATCACAGAAAACACGACACGCCGATCCAGCGTTAGGCTAGCATTAAACTAACATTAGATCAATGTTCGTTAATTGTTTAACTGATATATTAGCGGTGAGATATTCTACCCTCATGACGAAGTTAGCTAACCATCAACGGTCATTCGTTTTGTTTTTAAATTTAATCGGAATAAATGATCGCGTATTCAGCCCACATGACTTTTGTCAACCAATCAATATTTATAAATACTTTACACTTTCAGCACCAAGTCGTCTTTTTGCAGCACGTGACATTTTAAATATCTGTTTAATAAAAAGGCTAATTTAACACATTAATGACTCACTCAGCTTTCATCTAATACATAGGTGAATGAAAATTCAGTTTACATTCACACATATTGGGCAGAAATATCGGAGGCAATTCATGCCTAAGGTGAATGTAAAATGAGGATAAAGAAAACTACAGTAGTCTACTTGGTCCACATAATTCAGGGAAAGAAGTTTCATGGTCTCACTACAATATGCATAGAGAATGTTACATACATTAGCCCAGTATTCACTCAGCATTGGTGCAGACGGTCAGTCAGTGAGAACTTTCTCGTGGATAAGTTATGCAGTCAGGAGCGGCATCTGGTGGCTGTTTAGTTTACTGTCGGTCATCACAGATCTTGATCTATCTGTGTTATTAATCAATACCCATACGCAAAACCAGAAGGCATTAATTGCTTACTTTACAAGTAAGCAGTTACTGACTAATGGCTTTGCAGTGCAGTATAGTTCACACGACATCAAAACTACGCCACGATGAGATTCCCATAGTGACATCTAGGATCACCCAAATGTAACCCCTGGTGACCTCTGGGATCATCCATAGGTGATCCCTGTGACATCTGAGATCCGGTAGATCCCGGCGAATTGCGGGGTGGAGAAGGTTGTTTTTCAATTGACTAGTCAGGTCTTACATAACTTTCATTGTGATTTTTAGATAATATACCGGTGAGATTTATCTTATATTCTAACTCTATATGAGGTTATTAGCGGTGGAATTCCGACGCACATTTACATAAAGGCCTTTTTAACTTCAATGCATTTATTTTAAATAATATATAGTTTATATAATATACCAGATAATATAATACCATTAAACGGGATAAGAGTATACCCAGAAAGCATTGCGCTCGTTAGATGAGCGCCACCTGGTGAATATATTATATTATATATTATATTCACCAGGTGGCGTCCATCCTTACTATATCTGTAATGAGCGCGATGCTTTCTGGGTAGTTATTTATAACCTTTATCTCGGTAATGGTTCACAGTGGACCACTATTTTAATATTGATTATCACTGATTTTTCAAGTGCCAACCAAATTAAGTTTACAAAAAAGCATCACACGATGTTCAGAGCTTTAATTCGGTGCATTTATAAAATAAAGTAATGAGAATAAGAAAACAATTGTGGATGTTAACATGGTTGACCCTTTGCCTGCTGATCACGTCTATAGTCGGTTTTAATCAGTTTTATTAGCCGATTAAACCACTGTTATTGGGAATAAAATGACTGTTTAAACATCTATTTGCAAATGTTTGGTGTAAAATTAAATAAATATCAGTAATTTTCACCCACTTTAAGTTGTGGATCGCGGTAGCGAGACACAACTTCAGGTGGCCGAAAATTTAAATTATTTAATTTAGAAGGATAAGGGATAAGAGGGGTGACATAACATAATATGAGTACCCAACCACTTCCCGTGACATCACAACAGACTATTTTAACAACACAGATTATCATCGTAATAATGTGACATCAATACAAAATCTTTGGAAAGGTTTTGCGGTGATGTCACAAAGAGATATAAAAGGCGATGTAGACCTTGTGAATTTACAGGTTACATGTATTAGACTTGGTAAACCTGACTTAAAGTCGCATCTCCTTTTTCATCCAAATACCAACATGTACATTGCAAATTCTCCCGACTGTGGTGGATGGTGACAAATGGTGCACACAGTGTTCGGTGTATGAATAACCTGCAAAATCATTGTTATCTAGTTCATGTTGTTTAAAGATGTATGTCCTTTTTCAATCTGAGTGATTAGAAGTTACTTACTTTGATTTCTTCACATTCGGCAATATCGTAGTAAAAGGAAACACGAAGACGAGATTATACTATGCTCTTATCCAATGGCAGTACACAACGGCATTGATAGAATTGTACATCACAGGCATTTTGGAGCAATAGATATGCACAACCACGATTCGAAAAATTGGCTTAACATAGGCTACACATTGTTAATGCTTTAACAGTATAAACCTAAACATACTAATCCAACGTAAAGAACAACTTATTTCTAATCTCACCTTCAATTAAACATCCAGGCATTGCAAAGCGACATCATAAGAGGTTCTAATTTTCATCATGTACCGTAAAAAAATCACACCTCCATGTTATATATGCACAAGCGATGATGGGAGAATTCTCCAATGCAGTCACAATATTCATTCGTTATTTACTCCCGCAAAGTGACACCCACGTGCTCATTTACCCGCCATACATGTATAAATGCCGCTATCTTCGCTAGATGGCACTGCCTACACCGCATGGCCGCTAACTCTTCGCCAGGTGGCACCACATGGTGATGACGTCACACGCACGTGATATTTGCTCTTTTCTCTCTGCTTTCTCACCTTATTGTAAACGTTATGGTAGTGACATCACTTGACACACCCTCTACATTCAAATACACACATAGACACTCACGTGTATAATGTATAATGTCTGATGTATTATGAAACTGATGATCTTAAAACAAATAGTGTGTTATCAAATATATGAGCCCTATTATGTTTGTTATGATTGATGCTACGGTTGTGCATTGCATCATTAAAGAAAATATTTGCAAATATTCCCCATGTGAAATAGTTTACTAGTGTTTTGTAAGTTTCAAGGATATATTACTTTGTTATAATTATGTGATATAACAATTAATACCCTTCCATACCACCTGAAGTTATTGTTGGACCAGCATCATGGACATTCGTGCAACTTTTTGCAAATTCAGGATACATTTTTTCATTCCCAATTTTTAAAGAAAGGTTTGTAGATATAAAAATAGTGTTAACTATGTGGGCAATAAACACCCCCTAGATTCACACCATCTATCTTCTGATGATCCCAGAGATAAGAGGGTATGTAGTTCACTGAGTGGTCGCTAGGTGTCTCTGGCGTCTATCCCGCACCTTAAATCAACAGGGATTTAATAGTCGCGGGGTAGATTCTCATATAGCACTTATACATAAGATCGTACAAGGGTGCCATCCAAACGACAGCCAGTGTTCTTCTCACCGAGTGAAACTTGAAAAGCCTGCTAGATTAAATAGCGGAAATAATTATATTATCGGTGATATTTCAGTATCATACACAAAATATATCCCATATACAATTCGTTTTTATTAGAATTTAAAACATTAGGACAGTCCATAAATATTTAAAATCATTTAAATAGTTTAAAATATATAGTTCTGTGGATTCATAATAATAAACAAAATATAACTTTTTAAAGTAATCAACCAAGTATTAATTAAAATATTTACCCTCTGGTGAAATGCGGTAAAAGTCATATACTAATTAAAATACACTCATTGTGAGATTTTTTAAGAAATTTAACTCAAACCATAGGCCTACTTATATCTCTTCACTAAGAATTTTTACTCAACGTTTTTTTTTAATTACTCACTTATATAAACGGCAATTATTATAATATCAAGTAATTACAATACTGATGTAGAGATATTTCAATTGACAGTTGTATCATGAAATTATGATCGATAAGAATTATCCGGCAGATTTATCATTGAACCTACTTCCCAGATTTTAATCATTTTATCTTGGAGTGTTAATGTGTGTTTTAGAAAATATAAACTATTTATGATTCGAACTTTTCCAGACAGATTACCAAATTTATACATCCCCATGCAGAATTAAATTTATGAGAATACATCATTCAATTTTCAATACAAGTAGGAATGCCAAAAGTGTAACGGAATATTAATACTTTACTGTTACCATGTTTTATTTAAACTTTATTTTTAATGTGTCAACAAATCTCTGGTGTAAATCGTGGTGCAGATGTAAAAAGAATGTAAACATTTAATCGTCAATGATATGAATAATTTTGAAATAATATATGGCTTGAAATTTCTGCTTCACGAAAAAAAAAATACTAAATGAATTCTTTCCTAAAATCGTTAAACGAGACACTTATGAATTCAGTGAATATCCATTTAGACACCAGAGTCGCATTGATAGGCAACAAATAGATTATTTTGAGAAAAAATATTTGAAGTGATGAACGGTCTTTGAAGTGATACATCACCCTTCAGTATTTTAGAAAATCAGGTAAATTTTATTCAAATTGAGGCACGAATTACGGCCAAACCTCACTTCGCATGGTAAACTGTATGCTTGGAATGTTTAATGTGTAACACAAACCTATGGAATTGAGGATGGACTCACTAATTTATATTTTTAGTTTAAGACGAGGGAATATTTTCATTATTTTTTAGTTGTGACATTGGTGAGTCGACTTAACCCTTTAACCGCCAAATTATTCAATCTGAATTTTCACCCACTTGAATTTGTGTCTCGCTAACGCGATCCACAACTTCAAGTAAGTGAAAATTATTTAGATTTGACAAAATGGAGGTCAACTGTTTTTAAATATTGCTGAGCTTATCTTTAACATGTTTCAAAAGTGGTACTTAATGTGCTAATAAAAAATGAAAACCCGAATATATACGGCACCGGCGGTTAAAGGGTTAATAATTAGCAGTGTGTGTGGAAGGCTGGGCGGATTATGACAACAAATGTCAGTATCTAAGTAATAATATCACCCGGCCTTAATGGTTTTTTAACCGATATTATGATCTACTAGATGTAATGGATTATTACATCATCGTGACGAGGTAATGCGAGAGGTATAGCACAACAGTGTTTTAATAAGGTTTATCTCACTATGGTCTCTAATTCAGAAAACAATCTCAAGGTTTTAGACTCATGTAATTTTAGATTCATTACTATTTTATTTACATCATAGTAATTTACTCACTCACTCACTCACTCACTCACTCACTCACTCACTCACTCACTCACTCACTCACTCACTCACTCACTCACTCACTCACTCACTCACTCACTCACTCACTCACTCACTCACTCACTCACTCACTCACTCACTCACTCACTCACTCACTCACTCACTCACTCACTCACTCACTCACTCACTCACTCACTCACTCACTCACTCACTCACTCACTCACTCACTCACTCACTCACTCACTCACTCACTCACTCACTCACTCACTCACTCACTCACTCACTCACTCACTCACTCACTCACTCACTCACTCACTCTCATCAACAAATAATAATCTTCCAGACATGCCCACACATAGATCTAAAATAAATACCCATATGCGATCATGTGACGTCACGGGGAGAACTAATTGATTTCACAGCTAGATTCAACCAATGATAAACAGATTAATATCTCAACGAGTCAACGAGGTTGCCGTACACCGGGTCACAAAAAAGTTAAGTATGCTCACATGTTATCGACAATAGTTCTGTATGTCATTCTGTCATTGTGATGAGCGGACGGTGAAGAGCTCGAGAAATATAGCAACGAATTATTTTTAAAATACACAAATATGATGGCATGTAGGTCAGTTTAGTTTGAAAAAATCGTTGTCATTATTTAGGTTTTTCAATCATTCATCTGAAATTGGAAATGGTCTTATGGATAACTTTGCTATGTGTATGACAGACATACAGACAACAACTTATTTTGTCCAATCATGTACAAATTATTCAACCCTTTAACCGCCGGTGCCGCATATATTCGGGTTTTCATTTTTTATTAGCACATTAAGTACCACCTTTTAAACATGTTAAAGATG
This sequence comes from Flabesymbios commensalis, assembly GCA_964017125.1. Classification (NCBI taxonomy): domain Eukaryota; kingdom Metazoa; phylum Annelida; class Polychaeta; order Terebellida; family Flabelligeridae; genus Flabesymbios; species Flabesymbios commensalis. The sequence goes on along the minus strand of OZ024916.1, from coordinate 23,151,780 downwards.
ACATGTGACATCAATCAGCAATATTTGATAACAGTTAACCTACATTTTGTCAAATCTGAATAATTTTCACTCACTTGAAGTTGTGGATCGCGTCAGCGAGACACAACTTCAAGTGGGTGAAAATTCAGATTGAATTATTTGGCGGTTAAAGGGTTAAACAATAACAATCAACAAAATGTTGTATGTTGGTCAAGGATGACACATACTAAGGCATTTAAAAGCCGCTATCACATGAACCACCTGACATGCAGGTAATGGAAAATTTGTATCCGTTATACAATATGTTGCAAATCTGTCAAAAACCTTATTTGAAGTATTTTAAAAACAAATTTCAGTGACATGAAGCGATACACAACCTCAAGTGACAGAACCAGCGGTTAAAGAATAATTTGACTAGCCCTGCGACCCAAAGCGTCTCTTTTATCCCGCCAGGAGGCGCTCCGTACTGTTTTCCCAGGGAAGATTTCATCTGTGACGTCACGCGTTCTACTAAATCCCCGGATGATGACGTAATAGTGAATCTATAGTGAGTGCTCTGGTCAGTTAATCTGTTGGTCAGTCAACAAGACTGACCGGAATGAGTGATCGCCGCGAGGGGCATTGTGGAATGTTGAGGTAGTCACGTGACTGTCCAGTGACACGGTTGACCTCAGTAGTGACCGGTCACATATGATGACCGGCTGACCACTGGGGTTTATGTGCCACTGTGGACCCCACCCCTGTGTCCAGGGTTGTTACCCCGCCCAGCAACACACCCTCTACCGACTGCGGCACAAAACTAAATTACCAAATGTTATAATAATTTAAATGTTTACATGATGTCTTAGAATAAAATAACTTAGAAACAGAACTAGAAGCTATAGTGACGACAAAATATCCAACAAATAGGCTTATAATGTTTGCGGGTATAGATCGAATGTCGTGCTGATAATTTAATTCGATCACAAACTTGACAAAATAGCGGCATTTTGTGTGAAATATTACCCTCCACATGATCGACAAGCAATTTCAAGCATTCTATAAATAAAACACTTTCGATATTAATTAAGGTGTATCTACTTTATAAAAGAAAATTGAAATATTACTTTAGTTTCTTTTTTATATTATAATAATTTTTACCACATCTTCTCATGTGTTTGTTGACGCCGATATATTGATATTGCGGCTTTTGATAATTTCAATTAGTACATTTTTTATCTGTTGGCCACAGAACGTTGTGCATCTTGACTTTAGATTTTAGGCTTTATTCACAGGTGACTTTAGATCATGTAAATAGCCGACCCTCTGTAATGCATACAATACATGTGCCTTATATTGCCGAGGACAGTTTCGGAACTGCTCATAAAAAACGAATTGAATTCTCAATGCAGTTGTGCTATTACAACGATCATTTTCGTCAGCATTACTTTATACAGTCAAATACGTTAAAAAAATTATTCTTTAAATCAAGTGAGTAATTTATATTCATTTTTGCTGTCAAGGACAAATGACAGCCATTTGACTGTGCTATTACAACGATCATTTTCGTCAGCATTACTTTATACAGTCAAATACGTTAAGAAAATTATTCTTTAAATCAAGTGAGTAATTTATAATCATTTTTGCTGTCAAGGACAAATGACAGCCATTTGACTGTGTCCCCTCAAAAATTATTCGTCCATTAGAAACCACAAAATCATAATCTAATTTGTCAGATATTAGAACTGAATACATGTGTTTTATATCAACCAAAACCAACAAAACTTATATACAGTCGTCATTTAGCTTAGATGACGAGAACAAAACTCGAGTAATTGTTCATCATTGGTGTTGTTATGGGGATGCTCTATATTCCTAAATATTACATTATATGTCACTCAAAACGCTAGAGGTCACACACAAATTAAATTACCAGCTGGCATTTGATTTGCAGTCTTTTCTAGGTTATTTCATTTAAACATTTACAAATAATACAAAGTGTGCATTATATTTGTTAAGTATATACCCTATATTGTAAATCATTCTTATTGTTGAGATGATACAAGATGAAATATACGTAAAATGCTCAGGCATAGAAGCTGAATCGCCTTGTAATACAACAATTAATGATCCTATAATATCCTTTCTAAATGATGAGCAATTAACATGATTAACTTATTTTGACATGTTGGGCGGGGGGTAAATGATTACAGTTAATAAATCAGTCGGAAAATTAGTTGTCAATAACCGACTTAACCTTTGAACTCCAATATCCGTATTATGTCCTGTGACTTTTAGCGTTCCGATATCCACCAATAGCCAAATATTTAGCTTAATACAATATATAAACAACTTTATAAATCCAGAATATTATACTGATTTGAATATCTACTTTGCTAACGAACCAGACCATGTAAACCAGTATAACTAAAGAGCAACGTGACTTTCAAAGATTTCTAGGATTGCTGTGAATGCCATTGTACAAAGCACTAGTCTACGTAGGTTAATTTGTCGCACTGCATTACCGAAAAAGCATGGAATCCCATTGTTGGATTAATGTAAAGCTCAGCTGTCCTCTATTTAACCGTTTATTGTTCAATTTTCCATCCCAGTGGATACGAGACTAATTTCACTGCGACGCTGGTCCAACATTGAACCAGCACAAGATCAACATGTGGTATTTGTTGGGATAAAACAGCGGGGTATGTGTGAAGTCGGGAAGAAGAAAACACAAAAACAAAGCAACCATTAAATTGACAGCGGGATTGTCAACAGTTATCAAACATTTAACTGCAAAGCAACACAAAGGCATGTAAATCGGTCTACTCTATTTTCAACCAAATATATTTAGAATCGTGGGAATAAATATATAATCAAATATATGTTTAGTTGTATATGGTATGCAAAAATGACAATTGGGGCTTTATTTGAAAAGTATTTTTAATTCAAAATCACCCCCAGGTAGAGATGGCTAATGGTGAATGTCCAGCTTTCTCTCCCCCTGTGACGACTTACCCCCCTCTACTTTTATCTCTGTAGCCGACTTGCCGCATTCTGACCACGAGATATATTAACTGTTTAGTGGACCTCATCATGACTGACTGACCGACTGACTGACCACGAACGATCAACACATACACGTATATTAATTAAAATACCACAAATGCGCCTTCTAAATGAAAGAAAATTAGGAAACCTTGTCAACTATTACTCCTTATTTGTGTGATACAGGTCAATTAAAAACCTCAACAAACTCGCATCTGGGAATAGAGTTTGAGACCAATTTCTAGTGATACATAATTATATATCATTAGGAAATTGTAACAGCATCGGAACAGACCTGTGTCTGCACCGTCAAATTGTATTAGCTTGTCCAACATTTGACTCGCGTATGGCACGTGCTGACCACTGCTGACCACTGTTAAAGGTGACATATCACCCCATATATAGTATGAATAAATTTGTGAGAAATAAAGCAAAGTCGCCAGAAGATGGGGCACAAGTTGTTCCTTATATGGGGTGATTGGCTATCATGTGACCCTCTGAGAGGGTCACATGATAGCCAATCACCCCCATAGAGGGTCACATGATAGTCAATCACCCCATATAAGGACATAATTATTCATACCGTATAAGGAGTGATAGATCACCTTTAACTTATTCATGCGCTGTCGTGAGTACTAATAAGCTCTAATTAGACATGTCACGGCCATGTTCACACACTATGATCTATCATACCATCCTGAGACGAGTCGTGTTTCTGTTTTATCGTAACTAGTTATTCTGATAGTCACCAGGTGGCTAGCACACGAAGATCAATATTTGATTCAGTTTTTGTCTGACTGGGTCTCCTGGTCATCACTTACTCTTCGTGTGGGACGGCCCGGGCCCTGGTGTAGCTGCCTGCTTGAATAGTCGGAGATCGCGGGCTAGAGCTCCGCTCTGGCAGTCAAGTTTTCAGAGAAAGAAAATGTTTCCTTCCTGCTCACCCGCAAAGATTCAATATCGCGGGAGCCTCCGTGACCGAGTGGTAGCGTGCTCGGCTGCAGACCGCCAGGGCTCGATCGGAATCCTGTGTCTAGAGGGCAGTGTCATCTCATGCATCTCATGAGGTTCTCCTGGTCCAGTTTAACCTATTATGTGCACAAAGGTGATCTAAAGCTCAATTCATAAGGACCGGCTGTAGGCCGGTATCCTATTATGTTTATTTTGCCTGAGTTTGTGTCCTATCTAGGAGAAAGATGGGTGCTCTGTGTGGGAAACGGTTGATATTTCTGTACACCAGTCCTTATGAACATAGGTCCCTAGGTTAAGTACATTCGTGTTTAAAAAGTCTTCAGAAAAAAAGATATTCACGATTATATTCAAGGTTCAGAGCTTGAAGGGTTTTGGTTGGAATATTGTTGGCTCAGCGTCGCAGACGGTAGCCCAACATTTTTTCACAATTGGTCCAATGTATTGTGTTATACGGGTAGTGAACTTCCAGGGGATAAAGCGTCAGTGCACCCGTATGGCAGTCAGGGCACACAAGGGACAATCACCCAATTCCGTTTCAATGTTCGGCCAGCGATTGATCGACATTGAACCAGCAATGGGCTGCGACGCTGGCCCAATATTGGACCTGTATCGGTAGGGCTTCATTGTGTGTACCAGGTACATCGTATAGACGCGTGCACTGACTTATCAGTAGATGTCACTGTACGTGTTCAGGAGTGAAAAAGACACGCGGCACAACATGGATGCTGGCCATCACCGGCGATGGTGGTAGAAGGAATAGACCTACACGTTAAAGATATACTTGTCTCTTTGGTTCTTTCAATAATTATGTCCTGGACATTTAGGATTCTGTCCCATGAGGAAAACCAACACAGTTATGTTTACAAAATATTACGTCAATGTTTTGTCTAAAGCACTCACACAGACTAAAGCCGGGCCTCCGAGTTCGGGAACTCCTTTTCTAGTTTCATTTCATTTTACACTTTATGTGATTACAGGAAAAGGGGTACACTGAACAAATGCTGTTTTAATGTTGGTCCACCGTCTACGAGCATTGAGTCAATGTATTGTGCTTTAATAGAGCTGTTAAGCTAGGATATCAGAAGAATTGTGCTCAAGTTCATAAAAGCATGCAATTCTCCACATTACATCTTCGGGGTTTAAAAAACATTTTTACCATCATGAGTGTCCTAACTGCTGACGTTGAGTGACCTTTGAAGTCGATGACAAATATCAACATACAACTCACGCTATATAACTATATGATACTTGTTATGAAGAGTTGTAGCCTTAAAATACCTTTGTAACATTTAAATGGTTTTTCTTATAGTCCAAGGGCTGACAAAACACACCCCGTTATACCTGCCACCGTTTTTTCACATACTAGGATGTCTTGGGATGTCAAAAAGCCATGTTAGTCACGTGACTTGCGGTTGCAAAGAATCTGAATATCTAATCCAAGATGGCTGCCAATCTGGATATATTTGGCTATTTTGGGGCATTTTGAACAAATCATTCATTTTAGAATATAACTGCTTTATTCAGAGCCAACCTTGTCTTGTTACTTATACAATGTCTTTTTGATGTTTCTTATATATTTTTTTGTGCTGAATTCGATGAGTGCTAGCTTGAAAAACACGGGCAGTTTTGTAAAAACAAGGTCCAAGGTCAATTTCAAGGTCAAATATGATTTTTTAACAAAATGAAGCTAGGAACAAGTGCAATATCTCATTTTCACGTGATTTTGACTGGGCAATCCATTTCTAAAATTATTTTAAAAATTCAAAGTCATTTTCAAGTTAAAAAGGTCAATTTCAAGGTCTTTTAAAGCTAGGAATGCGTGTAATACCTATTTTTCATGGAATTTTGACAGAAAATTCCATTCATAATATAATTTTGGTGACTCTAGGTCATCTTCAAGGTCATTGATTAAACATGCTGTGAGTGAAATGATGGTGAGGCGCTAAAAGGCAACAGAGAGGCGCTAACGAACGATGGGGAGGCATTAAAGGGCAGTGACAAGGGGCTAAAAGGCGACCAACAGGGCACTAAAGGGGGACTGAAAGGGGTCAAACGGCAATGCTGAGGCGTTAAAGGGCCCTGCAGAAGCGTTGAAGGGTAATGATGCTACGCTAATGGGCAACAAGCAGGCGTTATGGAAGAGAGGAGAGACGTTAATGTGCGACCGGATGTGGTCAAGGTTGGCGGGGAGGCATTGAAAGGCAATGTGAGGTGGTAGAAGGTGCCACAGAGGCGTTGAATGGCGACGGGAAGGCGTTAAAGGGCGATTTAAAGGCGTTAAAGATCGATGGAGAGGTGCTATAAAGTGACGGAAATGCGTTAAAGAGCAATGGAGAGGTGTTTGGGGGCGAAGAAGAGGTGCTAAACAGCCAAGAAAAGGCCTTTAATTGCAAGAAGAGGCGATAAACTATGGTGAAAGCTCTTCGCCAAGTCTTAGTTTCAAGGTGAGCAAAAAATCCATTTGAATTTGTGGAGTGTAGATATTTTGAGCATTTCGGCCTAACAAGTAAGGCAGTGAGATATTCAGGTTTGTTGTCGAAAGCAGCCGACAAGTCAAGCAGTGTCAGAGTTGTAACTTCATCCTTGTCCATACTAACAATTATATCGTTGTGTACTCTCAATAGAGCTGATTCTATAGAATGATGTTTTCTGTAGGCAGATTGTAATGGGTCAGATAGCTAGTTATATTGTATATGATGTTCCAGACGATTGGCTACTACATTTTTTAAGATTTTGGAAGTAAAACACAAGTTAGATACATAAGTGTTTTTCAGTTTGCTTTTAAGAAGAGATGTTTTTAACCGGTGGTTTTATATGCGCATCTGTGAAATTTTAAGGAAATGTAATAGTTTCCATTGAAATGTTGATTTTATCAGTGATAGGAGTTATTAATATGTCAAGACAATTTTTCAGCACCCTTGTAGGAATGGAGTTCAGATCACATGATTTTGACGATGAGCCCAAAAAGGCTTTTTAATTTCATCTTCTGTCGCACATTCAAAGTTTTCCATTTTGTAATCAATTTCAGGTTTTTTGCACTGCTGCAATATTTGGTACTTTATACGCAAATTTGGAACAAATAATTTCAATTTTATGTAAAAAATATTATGATAAATGGTCACAAAGTGATTTTACTGATGTAATGATAGCAGAGCAGGAGGTGGAATTCTACGCAGGATGTTATTTTAAAAGGTGATGCGTATTGTCTGAATTGCCTGAAATTACATCAGCTAAATATTTGACTTCCCTTTAGGCATCATTATATTATGCTTGTGGCACTGGTCATACTTTAGCGCCTCTTTGTCGCCCTTTAACGCCTCTTCATTGCCCATTAATATTCCTCCTCATTGTTCTTTAATACCTCCTCATTGTTCTTTAATGCTTTCTCATTGCACTTTTACTCCTCCTAGTCGACCGTCCAAACGTTTCCTTTAGATTTTAACACCTGAATAACTTGTAGCATATATACTACAAATCATATTTCATCCTGTAATTAACTGTAATTACCAGAAATGGATTATTCAGTCAAAATTGCGCAGACAAGATGTACCGGGTATTACACTGCTTCCTATTTTTGTTACTTAAAAATCATATTTTTACATTTTTAACCATGGAATTGACCTTTCGATCACCAAAATAATACCATAAATAGATTTGCATCCTACGAAAAAGTGGCATGCTGATGTTCCTACTTTCATTTGGTAAAAATGGCATTTTTGCTTACTTTACCTTGAAATTGATCTTTTGACCCCGAAGATGACTTTGGGTTCATGGATATAATATAACAAATAGATTACCCAGTCAAAATCACATGAAAAGGATGTTTAAAAGCTAGATCTCACTTACAGTCAAGTTCTCCTGGTCAGTTAATTGCGGCTAAAAAATTACTGTTCCTTTACGTTTTTTTCTCATTTTTTACGGACAGATTGAGGTTGATGTAATTGTAAGGTTACCTCACGGGCAGCACGAGTTTAACACAAGGGTTATTAAAGTGAATTAATGCCAGATTTTCTTGCATGTAATAATAGCAACTCTTACAAGGACCTCTTTCATATATAAGGCTGGCCATATCAGTACAGCAGCAGAGGGACCACATTTTCGAGGTACAACATTTGTCCACATGTCTAGAATTGTTCTCAGGGATCTCTAGATACAGAATCTGGTTGATGACATTGCCGGAAATGGGGGCGGGCTGAGAATTTGGCCCTTTTGTACACCTACCCAATTTTTAGAGAAAATATTCGCCTAATTATGATTTTCGCATCATTCTCACTCTATCACAATGTTGGGCCAGTTAAATCAAATATTGTTGTGATTAGTTTTTTTCTATCCATCAGGTCATATATCTGTGGGGATAAAATAGCAAAAAAAATATATAATTTTGCACTAGCATCCCACCTCGAAGAGCTATTTTGAATATTGTAGATATGTCGCAAAATGAATTTTTTTAATATTGTCAATTTTTTCCATTTGTTTGCATATAGTTTATGACAACAGGTTTGCTTCTGCACGAAAGTCTCCATGAGCGATACCATTTGGCTCGGAAACATCCCTTAAGTCAGAATTAGGTAACCAATGCTTGATTTTTCGAGTAATTGATCATTATGGTCAATTTCAAAATGGCCGCCGTAAAATCCATGATTTCTCCTGAAATGTATTATCAATCACGGTTTTCTTAAATTTTACATCACAATCACAGTTTTGGTATTTAATCTTACATTTTAATGCGCGCTTAAGTATTTACAAATGCTGTAATATGATATTTACCACCGAATCCAAGATGGCCGCCAGAAAATGGTGAAGAAAATGCTCAAAATTTCATTTTTTTGCACATAGTTTATAAGCACAGGCTCTAATGGTGTACGATAACCTCCGTGAGCGGTATCATTTCATTGAGAGACACGTACCCATGAACAAAAATTAGGTGATTAATGCTTGATGTGTAGAACAATTAATAATTATGGCCTATTTCAAAATAGTCGCTGTGAAATCAATTACCGGTAATTCTCATAAAATGCATTATTGAACATGTTTGTCACACAGTTATCTCACAGACACGATTTACCGGGTAAGTGTCTAATCTTACTTTTTAATCCTCACTATATCCGTTAAAAGTATTATAGCATGAGAAAAAAGTAGAAATTCAAGATTGCCGCCACAACATTGTCAAAATGTCGCACCATTTTACAAATAATTTATGAGCACACACTCTATTCTATATCTGTATGAAAACCTCCATGAGCGGTATTATTTATTTCCGAGACGTCTTATGAGTCAAGATCAGGTTATTAATGCTTGATTTGTAAAGTAATTAAAACTTATGGCCGATACAAAATGGCCGTCATGAAATCAATGAATACTCCTAAAATGCTTTATTGAACATGTTGTGCATAATATAATAGTCATTTAAAAACACGATCTTTGTATTAATTTTTGCATTTTACTTTTCAGTGAATCCACTAAAAGTAATGTTAAGTACTTTAATCTAAAATGGCAGCAGTAAAAATGACAAGAAAATATGCGTTTGTTCAGCTTTGGCCTCGGTGACCTAAAGCCTTGTCTCCTAAAAATGAACATTCAGGTCCCTTTAATTGTTGTAATTGTTAAACATGTACTACGTAATGATCATTATAGAAACACTGTTTTGGTGCTTACTCCAGAGATCACATCCACCTTTAAAGTTATCTCAGCCACTACAAGGGTGACTTTGGCCACTAACAAACTGGTATCAGCCACTGACAAAGTTATCTAAGCAGCTACAAAGTGATCGTGGTCACTGCAGAAGTGATCACATCAACTTTAAAAGTTATCTCAACCACTACAAAAGTTATCTTGCCCATTAAAGAAGCGATCACACCCACTTTGAAAATGATCTAAGCCACTACAAAAGTGATCTTGACGACTAAATAAGTGATCATAGGCACTTTAAAAGTTATCTCAGCCACTGCAAAGGTAATCTTGGCCACTAACAAAATGGTGCCAACCACTGAAAAAGTTATCTAAGCCACCACAAAGTGATCTTAGCTACTGAAGAAGTGATCACAGCCACTTTAAAATTTATCTAAACCACTACAAAAGTGATTTTGACCACCGAAGAAGTAATTACAACCACTTAAAAGGTTATCTCAGCCACCACAAAAGTGATCTTGGTCACTAAAGAAGCGATCACACCCACTTTGAAAATGATGTAAGCCACTACAAAAGTGATCTTTACGACTAAATGAGTGATTACAGCCACTTTAAAAGTTATCTAAGTGATAAGTGATCATAGGCACTTTAAAAGTTATCTCAGCCACTGCAAAGGTGATCTTGGCCACTAACAAGCTGGTGTCAGCCACTGAAATAGTTATCTAAGCCATTACAAAGTGATCTTGGTCACTGAAGAAGTGATCACAGCCACTTTAAAAATTATCTAAACCACTACAAAAGTGATCTTAACCACTGAAGAAGTGATTGCAACCATTCTAAAAGTTATCTCAGCCGTGACAAAAGTGATCCCAACCACCGAAGAAGTGATTACAACCATTTCAAAAGTTATCTGAACCACTACAAAAGTGATCTTGACCCACTAAAGAAGTGATAACAGGCACTTTGCAAATTATGTCAGCCACTACAAAGTGATCTTGGCCACTAAATAAGTGATCAAAGCCACTTTAAAAGTCATCTCAGCCACTACAAAAGTGATCTTTGCCACCGAAGAAGTGATTAGAACCACTTTACAAGTTATCTCAGCCACTACAAAAGTGATCTTGACCACTGATGAAGTGATTACAACCATTCTAACTCAGCCACTACAAAGGTGATCTTGGCCAGTGAAGAAGTAATAACATCCACTTTTAAAATTATGTCAGCCGATACAAAAGTGATTTTGGCCCCTGAAGTGATCACAGCCACTTTTAAAATTATCTCAGCCACTACCAAAGTGATCTTGACCACTGAAGAAGTGATCACAGCCACTTTAAAAGTTAAGTCAGCAACTACAAAAGTGATCTTGGTTACTAAAAAGTGATTAGAACCACTTTAAAAGTTATCTTAGCCAATGCAAAGTGATCTTGGCCACAGAAGAAGTGATTATAGCAATTTTAAAAGTTATCTCAGCCACTAGAAAAGTGATCTTGACCACTGAAGAAGTGATCAGAGCCACTTTAAAAGTTATGTTAGCCTCTACAAAGGTGATCTTGGCCACTAACAAACTGGTGTCAGCCACTGAAAAAGTTATCTAAGCCACAACAAAATGATCTTAGCCACTGAAGAAGTGATCACAGCCACTTTAAAAATTATCTAAACAACTACAAAAGTGATCTTGACCACTGATGAAGTGATTACAGCCATTGTAAAAGTCATCTCAGCCACTACAAAAGTGAGCTTAGCCACCGAATAAGTGATTAGAACCACTTTAAAAATTATATCAGCCACTACAAAAGTGATCTTGACCACTGAAAAAGTGACCACAGCGATTTTAAAAATTATCTCAGCAACTACAAAAGTGATCTTGGCCAGTGAAAATTATGTAAGCCACTACAACAGTGACATTTGTTTCTGTAGTATATATCCAAAATAAGAAATATGGGAATTTCATCTCTATGTTTCGCCTAATTGGTAAATGCGCAGCACAAAAAAAACTTTTGCAGTTCTACTCTATGGACATGATTACATCATATGGTCAAATCAAGAAGCCAAAGAAAAATTACCGACTTTTTGATGATTTTAGCCTGATTGTTTCGCTTTAAGATATTACATCAAACCCGTGTTTATGATATGACTATTAGGTAGACAATGTTCAATAATGCATTTATTTAATGGCGGCCATTTTGAAATCGCCATTATGATTATTTACTTGATAAATCAAGAATTAATCACCTGATTTTGACTTAATATATGCCTCTAAACCAAATAATACCGCCCACTGAGATTTTCGTACAGAGCAGAACGTGTGCTCATGAACTATTTTCAAAAGTTTTCGAAAATATTATTTGCCATTTTTACGGCGGCCATCTTGGATTGGTTCTTAATAACATATTCTAGCACTTAAAATATACATATATTTATTCAGTGGATTCATTCAGCATTAAAATATCTGCGATAAAAATTAAACAAACCATGTTCAATTATGCATTTGAAGTGTCAAATTCTCAGTCCGCCCCCATTTCCGGCAATGTCATCAACCAGATTCTGTATCAAGAGACCCATGGGAACAATTCTAGACATGTGGACAAATGTTGTACCGCCGGTTTAGGAAACTCCTTAAATATGGCTCTTTTCTGGTGTCTGCTGCTATACTATCTATAAACACTGGGGAAACATATCAATTTCTCTCCTGTGGCTTTCGCGTTGCCAGTAACACAATCGTCAGCATCATACCAACCACGTGCGGTGCCATAATTAAGGAGTTCGTAGAAGAGTTCATAAACTGTTCATCATCAGCTGAGGAATGAAAATATGTATCAGAAGTTTTCCTGAAAAAATGGTACTTTTTATGATAGCCTACATTAGGAGCCCTAGATTGGAAGCATATTGCTGTGAAATGTCCAGCACATGGTGGATGCATCAATTACATTTCCAAAAGGTTTCATAGCTTGGTGTTGATGGCTTTCGTTTATTCAAATGATAAATTCTTATATGTAAATATTGGGCCTGAAGGTTGCGGTTCAGATGGAGGCGCCTTCTGCGATACAAGCTTGTTCAAGGCAATTCAGGCGATAGAAGCTGACCAGAAGCTGAAACACTACCTAGAGGGACACAGCCTATACCTTTTTGTTTCGCTACAGACGATGTTATTACAATACTCTTTGCACGATTTTGCTCGTAAACAGGAGTCGCAACTAAATAGTTTAGCTTTTCGTCACTGTGTGGCGTGTTGTTATTGAATAAGTGTAACAGGAGTCCCAACTAAATAGTTCAGCTTTTGTTCACGGTGTGGCGTGCTGTTATTGAAATGAAACTATCTCTACACAAGAATATGACTCGAAAAGCGACTTAGACTTAGCAGAGTGAGAAAATGCCTCAGTATACTTTCTCATCGCTTCAGACTGTTCTGCTTTCTGATTCTGAAGCCGGATAACGTAATCAAAGGTGTACTGTCTTGCTGCGTGGAAAGATGCGCTTAAACCACTTGTTCCCCAAGTTTCATTTGTTGAAAAATTATAATTAACTTTAAATTGACCTTTGACCTTGAATTTACAAAAAATGCCCAAATTTTTAAAGCTAGCACTCGTCGGATTTAAATTCAGCAGAAAAAATCTATAAGAAACAGCAAAAACACATTATATATGTAGCAAAACAAGGTTAGGCTCGGACTAAAGCGATTATTTTTAAAAATGAATAATCTTCCAATATGCTTAAAATGGCCAAAAATGTACAGACTGCGCCATCTTGGATTAGATATTCTGCTTCTTTGCAACCGCAAGTCATGTGACTAACATGGCTTTTTTAGACCTCCAGACATCCTAGTATTTGAAAAAAATGGTGGCAGGTATAAAGAGGGGGGGGGGAGATATTCGACTCTGAGCCCTTGGACTGCATGGTATGGAAGCACTAGTCTGCAGCAATTATCCAAGGGAAGCTGCAGCCTCCACATATCTGGCAATAATCTTCGGACCAGCGGCGTGACATGGTTCCTCCACTCAACAGCGGTGCCAATGACTGACATGTGAAAAGCACGGCATATCTTTTTTTAAAATATATTTTTGATGACTGTTATTCAGGAGCCGTTAAAAATATTTTTATGAAGATTATATGCATACGGCATGGGTGGGAAGGTCAGATGTAGTCAGGCAGAACCATAAGATGACCTTGCAATTTCGAATTACAATCATTTTTTTTTACTTTTTCAGTTGCCTATGAGCCATAGATCAAAAATCAGCTGGCGTTCCAATTCCAACCTTTGTGGGTTTTTCAAAATCCAAGATGGCCGCCAAAATTGCTATAGCGACATGATACAAGCTCTAACTTCTCAACCAATTGACTTAGAGACATGATTTTGGTGTCTAGGTATGGGTTTTTGGGGTCTGGGATTTTGATGTTAACATGGAGATAAAATGCAGTTCTGGTTCAAAAATGCAAAATGACCACCAAAATAGTCAATTAAACCGCTAAATAACGCCGTACGTTACATTCACAACTGGTGATTCTTGTTGCTGTTTGCTATTAGGCCTAGGCCTATGTGTGCCAAGTCTAATAATAATATGAATAGGTACTGCCTAGCGAGAGATCGCTCCTATATTATACATTAATAGAACCTAATATGCTGCATAGGCTAGGCCTATAGCCTATACGAAGGCTCCTAGAAAATGAAATGAATCGGGCTTTAGGCCATTTTTGTGCACATATAGGCTAAACTGGGCCAGGAGAACCTCCTGAGGATGGTGAGATGATTGAGATGACACTGTCCTCCAGACACAGGATTCGAAATTCGAGCCCTGGCGGTCTGAGGCCGAGCACGCTACCTCTCGGTCACGGAGGCTCCCCACAATACTAACTTTCACACGTGGATGGGGAAGAAACATTTTTGTTTCTTTGAAACCGCCGAGACCGGGAACCGAACCCCGAACTCTGGCGTGAAGGGCAACAGTGCTAGCCACTACCCTAGGGCCCCCGCCCGAAGAAGGCTCCTAGAGGCTCAGAGGTGGCTAAATCTGTACTGATCTATGCCTAAATGTGTTTCAACCTGAATAATGGCTAAATATCCAGCTGAGCAGTGTTTCTTTCGAGACAATGGCAATGATGGCATGACAGGCATCAACAAGTCACACATCAGAAATGCTCACAATTCCTCGCATATCTTAAGAGGCCATGTCCCATCCGATCCCTTATGATCAGCCGTATGAAGGTTCAAGACACCCGCCTATGCCACCATCATATGCTCTTCATCAGGTACCCAGACTAGACCTCCTCTGTTAGAAAGTTGTGACAACACAGAAAGCTTTAGAAAGTGACTGTGATTTTCTAAAGAAAGTAATCACCACACCATCTTGCCCTGAATACAATGGTTACATGACAAGAAAAGCACGTGAAGCAGGCATTACCCACCTCTCATCAACCACACACCAAGTGATCCAAGCACTATACTGACGGTTATGTCCAAGGCAATGACCATATCTCGCAATGCTGGTCGTTTTAAAGATGTAGTTCCTATCCTTGGAGGGATGCACTTTCTAGAATATTATATTAGCTCTATAGGTAACCTTGGTGGAACTTTTGGTCTGCATGTTTTGATGAATGACGCCTTTGAGAGTGTTGACTCGATGCTAAATGGCGAAGACATTTCCACAAAATGTGAGGGCATTGAGGTTAGTCATTGAGGAATTGTTGAGGCTCATCTTTGAATCAAACTCAGGTGATGCGCTACCACCTCCAGGTTCAATGCCTGAACTAATTAATAAGCTGTCCGAACTGAGCAAGAAAAACATGAGCTGATAATGTCATTCGCCCAGTACTTTTAATCAACATGTTTTGTAGAGCAGCACATGAGGGTGATTTTGCTCTTCATGTGTCATCTGAAATGATGATACCTCTCATGTTTGCTGCTGGCCGACCAAATTACTCACGTTATGGGACGTTATACGTGGAATGGATGCACAGTCTGTCTTACGATCTCCATAAAGCATCTTTGAAAAGTCCATTGTTTGTTCACCTTATGGCTGGGATTTTCAATGGTATATGGACGGACCAGTTTATCGAATGCCGAAGATGATGGGGGGATTGGGGGAAAAAGTGTAAACGACGCACAAGGAAGAATCACTAGTTAGGATTGCAAATGATGCTAGTGATCGAAATGCACTAGAAGAAACACTGTCTCTTCTGATTGACCCATTACATCCATCTGATCATGAACAGGGCCAGCTACTAAATATCGTCACTGGACAACTATAGCACCTCCTGAATGTAACATCGACGAAGCATACGATATGGGAGCTAAGCAGATGAAGGAATTCAGAGACAAGTGGCCAGGTGGCTTCTATGATAAAATTAGTAAGCAATATTGACCATAAACGCAAACATATTTTAGTGGATAACCACAAAATAATCTCACAGGATCTCATCTATGCTCGTGCACTCGGTTTGCTTGTCAGCAACAGAGATTTGAATTTCCAAGAAATACTGACACACGAGCTAGCTGCATACCCACCTGCTTTATTTGGGGAGAATGGTGCCATGCGAGTATGTAAAAATAAGGCTACACTCAAGAACAAACTAAAAGTAGAGGTAAGCAGCCGCACTAGCATACTTACACAGTCAAAAGTCATACTTGGGTTGGCCGAAGAAAGGTGAAGTATCGGATCTCCTCATCGTCCTAAACCACCAAATTTCAGACCTTCTACGTGAATATGATGTGTATGAGGTGTTTGACAGGTATTACCCCGTGAGCAATAAAGCACATACTCGCATGCTCCGGATCGATCCAGGCAGCCGCGTTCACAAACTTCATATAAACTCCCCACTCCCAGCACAGGAAATGTCTTTCAGTGTCAAAAAACAAGGAACAATTATATGAAATGATGGTCGCCAATTTGACACATTTGGAAACTGCCCCCTGATACCACCCTTGACACCCTAGTTGTCACTGGTGCAGACCCAGTTCCTGTTCAAATGGTAACAGTGAAT
>OZ024916.1:23115202-23130202 GCA_964017125.1 Flabesymbios commensalis | reverse complement strand
TTTGTATGTTCTCTTCTTTTGAAGGCTAATAAAAATGAAAGAATGAATGAATGAATGAATGAATGAATGAATGAATGAATGAATGAATGAATGAATGAATGAATGAATGAATGAATAAATGAATGAATGAATAAATGAATAAATGAATAAATGAATAAATGAATGAATGAATGAATGAATGAATGAATGAATAAATGAATGAATGAATGAATGAATGAATGAATGAATGAATGAATGAATGAATGAACGAGCGAACGAACTAACGAACGAACGAACGAACGAACGAACGAACGAACGAACGAACGAACGAACGAACGAACGAACGAACGAACGAACGAACGAACGAACGAACGAACGAACGAACGAACGAGCGAGCGAATGAATGAATGAATGAATGAATAAATGAATGAGTGAATGAATGAATGAATGAATGAATGAATGAATGAATGAATGAATGAATGAATGAATGAATGAATGAATGAATGAATGAATGAATGAATGAATGAATGAATGGATGAATGAATGAATAAATGACTGATTGAACGAACGAATGAATGAATGAATGAATGAATGAATGAATGAATGAATGAATGAATGAATGAAAGTTTTAGTGTTCTGATAATAATAACATCCGATTAAGGTTTTCATCCACTTAATGTTGTGAATGGCGTTAGCGACGCACACTTTCCAACGGGTGAGAATTAATTAAGTTGTTGTTCGTTTTAATTTCTTTACATATAGCGCTTAATAGTTCATTTGAACCTGATCGATAATCGATCAAGTTGTGACGTGATATGTTTAACTGACTGCATGAAGTACTAAGTGTGTCAACACAACCATACGGCATCCACGCGCCCACCGGTAGTGACGTCATGAGCGCCAAGCACCCGCCGGTAGTGACGTCATGAGCGCCACGCGCACGCCGGTAGTAACGTCATGAGCGCCACGCACCCGCCGGTAGTGACGTCATGGGCGGGTACATGGGTGGTGCTAACTCTGCTGTGCAAAAAACAAAAAGCAGAATCTGCTTACTTCACAAGAAACAGATACTGACTATTGGCTTTGCTTTGCCGAGCTATTATATCCTCATCGACTTTTTTATTTTAACCCACTTGAAATTGCAATTCTCTATTAAGCGCTTAAGTGTTAACCCTTTACCCGCGGGTGCCGCATATATTCGGGTTTTCATTTTTTATCAGCACATTAAGTACCACCTTTTAACCATGTTAAAGATAAAATGTGACATCAATCAGCAATATTTGAAAACAGTTGACCTCCATTTTGTCAAATCTGAATAATTTTCACTCACTTGAAGTTGTGAATCGCGTCAGCGAGACACAAATCCAAGTGTGTGAAAATTCAAATTGAATAATTTGGCGGCTAAAGGGTTAAAACTGTAAGTGATTGGCTAAAGTTCATTTCAAACTATCATTATTTCAAAATATTACTAAAAGTAGCATCTTGCTAATTGAGAAGGAAGATAAGTTTAAAGAGGTGGTAACCAGTGTAATTATCCGTGCTTCTAACTTTATTTTGGTGTCCCTAACTATCTATTTAGTTCCAATAATGGTTCCTATTCATTTTATTTCCTGTTATTACATTTCTTTAATTTTATTATATAGATATACTTATGTTTTCACATGAATTAGTAATATCTCGGTCGTAGTGACCCGTACGAGCGCAGTATTAACGATTGCAGGATCATTTCCAATGACATTTTCGTTACTACGTCGTTCGTATGGGTCATTTTCAATGGCCGTGGAAAAAAAACAGAATCATATATTCACTATCATTTTTCATATGTTGTGTGCTTGTATTTTCTATTATTTTCTTGGTCAGTTGATGGTTAAGCTAATGTTTGTGGATGATCGGAGGCAGTTTTGATGTGAAAACACTGCCATATGGCATCCATATTGAGTCACACCCCATAATCAATTGATGGGTCATACTAAGTAAAGCAAACACAACACGCTGGCTATGTTTTGATTAAACCCTTTGCCCGCAAATATATCTTATTTTAAATTTTCACCCAGTTGAAGTTGTGTTTCGCTAAAGTACTCATATTTGTTTAATTTGAGACCAAACATTTGCAAATCTTCGTGTTTAAACACTTATTTCATTCCCAACCACAACGTTTGATCGGCAAATAAAAGGAATTAAAAACGATTATAGTGTTAATTAGCGCTTTAACCATTGACGTTCTCTTTCATCGCGCGACATATTTCGAATCAAATTTTTCAAATAAAAATGCCACAATCACATCAAAACTAGGTCGGTCTATCTTCCATTTCAGATTTTATAATTGGCTATTTCATAGAATCACAACATTTTCCTTCACCTTGGAATTGCGCCAGAAATGCACATATACTCAATTTAAGGTGAATGATATTTAGTGTAAATAAATGGGTGTTAAGGGGATCAATGTTGGACCACTGCATTTGACGTTAATCCAACATTGTACCAACATATATATTTTACCGCTTGGGAGAAAAATTATACCAGAGGCTTTTGAGTACACATAGAGGCCAAATTGGACGGAGTGACCTCGCTCGAGGATCAAGATTGAACACCCCGTCGATCTGCCACCAAATATGTGCATTCGGTGTGTCAGATTGAAACAATAAGAGTTGCTTTCAAAACGCATATGAAGATGGAAATGGTCCCTTAACCCTTTCACCCCTGAATATACCATTGTCATCTTCATCCACTACAAGCCGCGAATTGCGACGACTTTGCGGTGGATAAAAATGACTTAAATTTGTTGGCAAATTAAAACAAAATTGTTATTATTAAACAGTTCCACAAAAATATTCGTTCTAAACCCCCTAGATATTGGGAAATTAAGTCATTCTTCAGAGATGTAAAATGATGCTTTGATGCATCATGAAGATTTACAGGGTGAAAATGTCACCCAAAATCAGTGGATTTTTCCGGGTGATGTCATTGAATATTTTTTTTGTACTCACATAAGGTTTGTGTAATTATATGAAAATTGATTTTCTTAACCCTTTCCGTGCGAGTGATAATTTAGGGCGCATCGAAATATTTTTCACAGCCAAAATATTTACTAAAATTGATCATATATACAGATCCAAATCTCAGATAAGACATGGGTTTGTGTTTTTATTCATGTGAAACTGTCAAAAATAAGTGCAATATTAAAAGATTTATGTATTTATTAAAATTAGTGTTTTTTTCACCACTCTAGGATCTGAATCGGCAAAAGTGCAGACGTGATACCTGAAGTTTTAAAGGGGGAGGTTAGCACATGTAAATATGACATGTGGCTTTCCATAGCTTGATTGGTCTTTTAGCTCTCCCATCTCCCCCACCCCGTATATTAGAGGTGGATATAAAACCAGGAACACGCGGCATTCCGGCACATAAAACACAGAAATAGATTTTGTGATTTTAAAAGGCCACACAAAGGACTCTCTAGAAAGAAAACGACAACGAACAACAAGTGAGCAAGTTTAATTTTCTTTTTTTCACATATTTGAAATGTCGATGTGAAAAATAGCATCTGGACAAAAGCGTTCTGAGTATTCACTAAACCCATTAACCTTCTAACCGCCAAATCATTTCATTGGAATTTTCACCCCCTTGAAGTTGTGTCTCGCTGACGCGATCCACAACTTCAAGCGAGTGAAAATAATTCAGATTTGACAAAATGGAGGTCAACGATTTTGAAATTGATGGTTGCAGAAATTGATCTTGAACATGTTCAAAAGCGAGTATTTAATGTGCCGATAAAACATGAAAAAAATGTAATCGGGACCGGCGGTTAAAGGGTTAAAGGGCTAATCGCGTCTATAGCCGTTTATAGTCTTTTATTTAACCGTCAACCAAGAAACTTTGATGGAGAAATGAGAATTAAAACTGATATGAATGGGAATATGTATCAAATGAGCACCCTGTATGGTACATGGGGCGCACATCACCTAAATCGGCATTTAAATCAACACATTGCCTTCTAAAACTCCCCCTATTTTTAATTAACCATTCAAGTGCTAAGCATGTCTATAGCCGTTTTAAATATTTTTCTTTTTCTTTAAAAGATGAGAACTCGAATGAAAAATGGACTTAGGCATAGAGTATGTTGTGTGTTAAGGAAATTAGAGCGGGAGTAGATGTAGACACACTATCTAATTTCTCGTTGAATATTATTGGGTTCGTGTATTAAACATGTTAAATTGATTGACAGTCTGGATCACGTGCGTTGTAGTTTTTTAATGGTGTAGGTATATTAATTCTTTCATCGCTAAGAACGCGATAATAATTGTTTAAAATGTTTTATTAGTAGGATAAATCACAGTTATTGGGAATGAATAAATAAAATTCAAGATTTAAAAATGCTTGGTCTCAAATAAAACAAATTTGAGTATTTTTCACCCACTTAAAGATGTGGATCGCGAAAGCGAGGCACACATTCGTGTGGGTATTTTTTTGGAGCACTTTAAGGGTTAAAAGGGATAGATGGACATATACCTAGATCTAACTTATTGTGTACGCTACAACCTGCATGTGGTTATGTTTTACGTTGTAGGATGTGGTTATATCAGATGTGGTTACTGGCCATTGTGCTGGTGGCCGCTATCGCAAACTCCGGAACGACAGGTAAGATCAATCTGGATATAAATGGACCTCTCGCAGTCATATACATGTGTGTCGTATGTGCCTATAAAATAATAGTGTTAGTCCTCGTTAACCCTTTGACTTCCAGGCCGGGGTGCATGCCAGGATCCAGATATACTAGTGTAGGAGTTCTATTTTTCGTCATTTGAAGCTGGAATTGCTAACGCAATTTCCAGCTTCAAATGATGAAAAATACATAGATGTAGTATATATCTGACGAAAATTTGTGTCATTTTATGGTTACGTTCATTGACGAATGACGACGGAAATTTCCGTCATGTATGGTAGTGAAAAGGTTAACTTAACAATAGCAACACGAGGCCGTTTCATATTTTGATGAAGTGATTTAATTTCAAAGAGTTGGCTGAAATCAAGCTATCAAATAAGTGTAGTCGGCTCAGCATATCCCAGCTAGAAAATTGATAACGTCGGTCTTATCAGCAAACAGGGTTTTTAGTGCGGGATGCTTACCGTATTCTGCACTACATAGCCTACATACCACTTGGAAATCAGTTTGACATTTTAATCCTCAGATCTTCAACACGTTAATTACGAAGAAACGTCCTTAAGTGCACTTGAAAAAATGTGGGAAGTATAATGTGTGTTTGTGAACAATGTTTCTGAGCAAAATTTGCATCTTTTTTGACTAATATTTAGAACGTTAACCACTTAAAGCTGTGGCTCGCGTCAGCGAGATACAGCTTTAAGTGGGTTAAGTTATAAACACTTTTGAGAAGGTGGACCAACATTAAAAAAAAATTGTTCAACAAGTTGTGTTTGCTGAGGGGCGTGGCGCTGATAAAACGACCCCTTAACGATGGAGAAACACGATGGAGAAACAAACAGATGCTAAACACATGCCGAGTGTTCCTCAGCAATCGATTTTTTCAACTTTAAATTGAGCATCATTGGATTGCTCACACCTCCAGATGGCACGACTCGATAATCGATGATGGCCATTCTGCCTGCAAAGTCAAAAAGCAGTATCTGCTTGTGATACTGTCTCTTGTTTTGCAGAGCAGCATTGAGGTCTGCAACTCGTCGTCTGCATGGACATCTAGCGAGTGTTGTATAAAAAATAAAATGAAAACGTGACTAACAATTTATTACATAGCAAAACAAAACGATGTAAACTTGCTTATGCGATATTTTTTAATAATACAACATAGTTCATATTTGTTAAGTCCGATAATGAAACACAGAAACTCCGATAGTAAAATAAGCACAGAATATTTCTTATCCAAAAAAGAAAAATTGTGTCCATCTGGAAATATTCAATTAGAAATATCCAGTTAGAAACTCATTCTCACGAGCTACCTCGTTCAAAATTACTTACTGACTTGCTCCCTTACATTACTAATCATTCCAGCGAGTTAACTCTTTTCAAATAAATCTAAGAACGACTTGAGTCGTTTTGAAGCAAAATTATTGAGAAGAAAATGAGTCTTTGAACCTCACAACTTAATCAGATGGTTACCATAATTTAATGGTTTCTTACTTTTCTTTTTGTTAATTACCACGTAAAAATGCAAAACACTACCTTTTTTCAACATAAGCAAAATGTTAGTTTTGACATACATATGCATAAAGTTAAATAAGAATTATACGCTGGGATGACTTTGATCCTAAGTTCAATGTGAACTTAAAACACCATGCTAGTCACCGATACAAACAGGTTACAACATTATTGTTATGAGTATGACTCACACCCAATTTCTAGCAAATGTTTTCGTGTATTATGTTATGATTATATTCTGTCTATTTCAGATGCAAAGTCCTACAAAGGCAGCAAAAGTAAGTTTTGACATTTATTATTAGTATTTAAATCTGAAATATATTTATATGTACGTTGGATAAATCACGACACATGTGAACCGAAAAAGTGCACAACCAGCGTTCTTATCTCGGTATAATGTAGACACAGAACTAGTGAGATTCAAACACTATTCTGTTAATATAGACCACAGAAGTAGTGACTTTCAGACACTACTCGGTCTATTATAGACACAAAAAGCGTTTCACACAACACTCTGACTCAAACCCATTTATTTAATTTCTACATCAAATATAAATCACATTGCATAGAATTTGTACACACAGTAAAGAGCAGGAGACTCACACTAAGAAAAAATAGTTGATGTCGTACAAGTCACTGTCTATATAGATACAAAAGTAGTCACTTTCAGACACTACTCGATCTATATAGACATACAGGTAATGACAATATCACATTGACGTCAATATAAACTCAAAATGAGATAATTCTGTGATATACCGGTGATGTATAGGTGTTATCTCTGTAATATCACACCAAACACACCGCACCACACCTTTAGTCATGTTAGTGCAAAAAAGCACACTTACACTCTTTTTTGCACTGAGGTTACGACATGATATATAATTAGGAGATATCGCGGTGATGCCATTTTGATATAACCAACCACACATCCCAGGGATGTGTTTTTGTGTGTTTTTTGTGTGTTGTTTTTGTTGTACATGTTTCCAAAAAAAATAATAAAAAAAAAAATAGGGGGTTGGCTGGTCTGGTCAATCCAAGTTTTTTCTCGATTTTTTTTTCAACTTGGCAAGACCCCTAAACAGGGTAGTACATTTGGTCTTGTTTTCAGGTGGGAGTACAGGCTCTAAATGCATATCCTCGTGTAAGGACCAAGCGAGTGGTAGCTACCAGAGCTGTGATAGCTGTGAACACTTCATCATGTGTAGTAATGGTCAGCTTACTAAGGTAGACTGTGCCGGTGGAACCGTCTGGAATGATAACGCCAAGACTTGTGATTGGACTTCAGACACCTGCTCGGAGTCTGGTAAGAACAACTACGTATCACTAGTTAACCCTTGTCCTGCTAAATTTAATAATTTAAATTTTTACCCACTTGGCGTTGTGTATCGCTACCGCGATCCACAACTTCAAGTGGCTAAAAATTACTCATATTTGTTTAATTTGAGCAGAAATATTTGCAAATCTTTATGTCTAGACAGACATTTCATTCCCAATTCTGTGAAACTCAATGACCTTGACCTCCTTTCTTTCACCGAGCTGGCTAATACAAGAAGTATGGGGGAGGGGTCTTATAAACCTTGTTTTCACCGAGTGACGTCACTGCGTTTTACAGAATGAAACAGTGATTTCATAGACGAATGAAGCAGGTTAAAAACGACAATAGGCTTGATCAGCAGGATAAGGGCTGAAATTTGGCGATATCTGAATGACACTGACATCAGATTACCATGAACACAAATGGCTAAAATGTTGCCCTCAATCGGATATATACTAATGTGATACACAGATACTGCTGTGCAAAGCCAAATAAAAAGGCTGTAGATGCTCACATAAAAATAAAAATGACGTTGCTGCTCACATAAACAGTGCCCACCGCATTTGTCTTTGCACGCCGTAATAATATTGTCCCCACCTGTACAAAGTAAGTGTTGAATTTTGGAAGAATTTGAATCTAAATTCCTACGATTCTCTAGCAGGCCGGGTTACGCCACTTTGTCTTTTTTAAATTATACAATCGCACTCGCCAGGAAGAACAAGACGCATAATTTCCTTCTACTACTGAAAAATGAACGTGTTAACCCTTACAGCGCGGGGATCGACTTTTGTCGTCAGAATCTGACGTCTGTAGACGTCAGATTCTGACAACTAAAGTTTATCCCCGCACTGTAAGAGTACAAATATTTATATTGGCCGTAGACCCATAACATAGGTATTCAAATGAATCGGATAGAACTGAATAAGACATTTATGATGATTTTAAATGGAAGAAAACCCTTTGGTCTCCATGGTTTACCGAAAAAAACGGCTTCAAGGGCTAAGGTTTGTATCGAAGAAAGATTATTCACTTTAACCCTTTAAGCGCTAAGTACGACTATAATTCTTTGACTATGTTTTATTAGGGGAGACCGGGGCTAACTGGGACACGGGGCTAACTGGGACAGGCCTCTAACAAGGATTTCCATGATATGACAATATCAGTGGCCTCGTTTTAAAGAAAGGAAGGATACCCCCCTCCACTTGAACTAGAATTCCAGTGAAACTAGCAGATCTGTGTGAGCAGGTAAAACTAAATGTATTTTTCCGCCCCTGGAGTAATTTTTCACGGCTTAATTACGAATCTTATCAAACTTAAACTACTATAGTTGTATTATACTTGAACATATCATAGAAAAACACTCATATTTAATGCTTAATTTACAATTATTAGATGCTCGATGCTGTACCATGGCCACATGCCAGGTCATATTTGTCGTGGTAGGTCAACTCGGGGCTAACTGATACAATTCTGGCGGGGCTAACTGAGACAGTCCCAGTTAGCCCCAATGTGTCCCAATTAGCCCCAGTTGTAATAAAGCATTAACCCGTGTGGGTACTGACATGTGACCAAAATATATGTTTGGCCAACTCAATTAACATTTGTGAGGTCTATTTTAGATTGTATGTATTGGGGATGGACACAATGTGGTTGTTACTCAGTATCAACCCATTAGGCCATTATATCCTGTATATCCCTCTTTGAAAAGTGTGAACATTTAGACATATTATATATCTGTATATATATATATATATCTAAAACTGTGTTACTCTTGTTTAAAACTTCAAAGCCAGTAAAGACGCTAAAGAATCTAAAGGTGAAGAATCTAAAGCATCTGACGCTAAAGACACTGAAGCTAAAGCAGCTAAAGAAGCCAAGGAACAGGAAGCTAAAGCAGCTAAAGAAGCCAAGGAATCTAAAGATGATGCAGATAAAGAAGCCAAGGAACCTGAAGCTAAAGCAACTAAAGAAGCCAAGGAATCTAAAGATAAAGCAGATAAAGAAGCCAACGAAAATGATGCTAAAGCAGCTAAGGCAGCCAAAGAGTCTGAAGATAAAGCAGATGAAGAAGCCAAGGAACCTGAAGCTAAAGCAGCTAAAGCAGCCAAAGGGTCTAAAGACGGAGCAGATAAAGAAGCCAAAGAATCTAAAGATAAAGCAGCTAAAGAAGGCAAAGAATCTAAAGATAAAGCAGCTAAAGAAGGCAAAGAATCTAAAGATAAAGCAGCTAAAGAAGCTAAGGAAGGCGCTAAAGAAGCTACAAAGTAAGAATGAAATACTTATATCATATAAAAACTTATATTAAGCATTACTTTACAAAAATACTACAGACGCAAAATGTATAAGAAGGATTATTCGTGAGGCTATATACTTTCTGCTATGAAGGGTATGCATTAGAAGAAGCTTAAATATGAAGATCAAAAGTCAAAATAAAAAATCAAATAAAAAAATCTATTTTGATTTTTTTTTATGTATGTATAATGGTCGATTGAGGCAAATTTTGTCTACCCGGGGCATACAAAATAAAGGCATATCCTTCCAGAAATGTACCATAGCAGTGAACTCCAATATATATAGAGGCTCAATGAAAAAAAAATAGTAAGCCGATATTTAAAAAATCGAGGATATATGGTCCTCGACATGTTAAATAGATGCACAAATAATAGGCCTAATGTCCCTGATGGAAGTAAATATACGTGTTGTTTGTTAAAAGTGGCAGTTGTATCAAATAAACAAACTTACAAAGCCTACACAAATTATTGACACGTCCATAAAAAACAGTTGGTTAATCTATTTAATACTTAATATAATAATCTGGAAAATAATCGACGTAGACGTAGGCCCACCATTAACCAGATATTTGCCAAATGTGGAGTGCTCACCGCATCCATGATGTTGCATTAAAGCAACGCACACCCCAGCAAAAACAAAATATTTGTATAACATTTGTACAACGTCGGCCCAACGTCTTCGACGTTGAACCAACATTGTACATATGTTATACAAATGTTTTGTGTTTACTAGCACGATGTAGTTATAAACACTTGATGTAGTTGATGTTGTTTCAGTCAGGGGGTGGCTCTGGTACAGGAGATGAAGAAGTGGTTTGGTAATATTGGCAAACAAGGTGACGATGACAGTGACGGTGACGATGACGATGGCGGTGACGGTGACGGTGACGTGGTAGGGAAGATGAAGAAGTGGTTTGGTAATGTTGGCAAACAAGGTGACGATGACAGTGACGGTGACGATGACGGTGACGGTGACGGTGACGGTGACGGTGACGTGGTAGGGAAGATAAAGAAGTGGTTTGGTAATGTTGGCAAACAAGGTGACGATGACGGTGACGGTGACGGTGACGGTGACGGTGACGATGACGGTGACAGTGACGGTCATGGTCGTGGTCGTGGTCGTGGTCATAGTCATGGTAATCATGGCAGGTATGTAACACAGTTATTATTAAAAACATTATCACACTCATAAATTTTTTGTTGTAATGTACGCTCATTCTCTGATGTTTGCATAAGTTCTGATCAATTTTTACTAATACTTATATTACCTATAGATTGACAGGCAGAACGTTGAATTTGACATAACCAATTACAAACATGATGATAATTTATTATTAAACATATAAATTATTATAATAAAGAATGGTTACTGTTTAAATTGTAACAGAAAAAAGGCCAGGAAATCTCTATTAAGATTAAAACAATCGCCAGCATGGAGACCACCTTGTATTTATCATAATTATTACATAGTAAAAATATTACAGGAAAAAAGACAATGACAATAATATTAAATATTGTAGAAAGATTTTTACACATAAAACATGTAAATCAATTGACAGTTAAATTAGAGTGTGGATTAATTGATCGAATCACATCAAAACCCCTAAACATGTTAAAATGTTAACAACTAGTTGTGAAGGTGAGGACGGTGTTTAGCTATACCCTGCCACAGATATAATAGTTTTCAAGATGATAAGGTTCGGGGTACATTTTCAATCTATATTTTTTTAAGTGTAAAAAATATCCGTGAAAGCTGTATATGTATCCTTTTTTTCAGAATATTTGAGTATTGTTTGCAATTCTATAAAATTTCATAATGTAGGAATTTCCCGCAAAACTCCTGCTTGAGCGAAATATTTTTTCTGATACGAGTATGATTTGTGCTCCATTAACTCTGTTTCACTCACTCACTCACTCACTCACTCACTCACTCACTCACTCACTCACTCACTCACTCACTCACTCACTCACTCACTCACTCACTCACTCACTCACTCACTCACTCACTCACTCACTCACTCACTCACTCACTCACTCACTCACTCACTCACTCACTCACTCACTCACTCACTCACTCACTCACTCACTCACTCACTCACTCACTCACTCACTCACTCACTCACTCACTCACTCACTCACTCACTCACTCACTCACTCACTCACTCACTCACTCTCACTCACTCACTCACTCACTCACTCACTCACTCACTCACTCACTCACTCACTCACTCACTCACTCACTCACTCACTCACTCACTCACTCACTCACTCACTCACTCACTCACTCACTCACTCACTCACTCACTCACTCACTCACTCACTCACTCACTCACTCACTCACTCACTCACTCACTCACTCACTCACTCTCTTCACTCACTCACTCACTCACTCACTCACTCACTCACTCACTCACTCACTCACTCACTCACTCACTCACTCACTCACTCACTCACTCACTCACTCACTCACTCCCTCACTCACTCACTCACTCACTCACTCACTCACTCACTCACTCACTCACTCACTCACTCACTCACTCACATGAACCTTTTTCATAGCTAACAGTGTTTATGTATCTCTTCACAGCAAACAGTTCTCAATGAAAATGACGAATGGTCGTAGCGGAGTACGCTTCGGTAAGTAAAGCATCATCATTCTGTCATATTATCACGTATAGCATATCCCCGTAGACTCTCCCCAGTAAGCTGGGGGCCCATCCCAATAAGAGTCCTAAAATGAAGGTTACCTTAACTTTCTCTCCCAATAGAAAAGTTAAGATAAATCTTATTTTTTCTAATGGAAATGAGATGAAGTTGAGATAATCTTAATATCAAAATTCTTAGTGGGACGGGCCTGAATACGAGATGTTCAACCAAGTCTGGGCTTGTACGCTACTTCAACATTAACTCTTTAAGCCCTCACGATGCATTAAAGCATCATCTTACATCCCTGAAAATAGACTTAATTTCCTACAACCAAGGGTTTTAGGTCAGAAATTTCCATGAAACTGGTTTACCAATACGTGGTAATTTTCTGGAATTTTTAAATCACATCAAATCATCTTCATTTACTATAAGTCGAGAATTGCGATAGCAATTCGCGACTTGTAGTGGATGAAGATGACTATGGTAAATTCAGGCCTGAAAGGGTTAAGCCGACATTGATTAAATGTCTCGTGTTTGCTGGGTTATGTCCTATTCCATAAATTACATAGATTTTACATTGTATGATCGTCTGTAATTGATATAACATTATTATATAGTTTTTTTACATATGTGTCCTTACAGGTTCTACTACATGGTGAATACTAACATATATCTTCTTTTTTCCAGTTGTCAGTACAGGCTCTACTTGGTGATGAACACTGATGCAGGGCCTACTGCTCTGCAAAGCCACAATCTCGTATCTGCATACTTTTTCAAGTAAACAGATACTGCCTTTTGGCTTTTGATAACAGTATAGGTATCTGCTTGTTTTCATGTGTGAGTGTTCTCATGTATACCCCCAACTAAATTACATTACTAATATATAATCTTCTTATTTTTAGGTGTAACTGCAGGCTCTACATGTATCTCCCCGTGTTAAATTACTAATATTTATCATCTTGTTTTTAGGTTTGAGTACAGGCTCTACATGTATATCCTCGTGTGAAGACAAACAGAATGGTGACTACCAGAGCTGTGATGGCTGTAACCTGCTTGCTAAGTGTAGTAATGGTGAGCTTACTAAGGTAGACTGTGCTTCTGGAACTGTTTGGAATGATGACGCCAAGATATGTGATTGGACATCCGACACCTGCACGGAACTGGGTAAGGGCAACAGGAAATCGCTAGTTCTTTTTCATTCAGATTTTTCTTTGGGTGTAGTCGTGCTCACATTTGCCATTTGGGAATAATTACTTCACAAAGTATAGGCCACCTGGATTTAGGCCAGTTTATTTTAGATAGTTTTAGGTTATTTAACCCTTTAAACGCCGGTGCCGTCCATATTCGTTTTTTTACATTTGTATAGCACATTACATATCAGCTTTTAACCATGGTCAAGATAAAAAGTGATATTAATCAGCAAAATTTGAAATTTATTGACCTCCATTTTGTCAAATCTGAATAAGTTTCACTCACTTGAAGTTGTGGATCACGTCAGCGAGACACAACTTCTTTTAGGTATGAGTACAGGCTCTACATGTATATCCTCGTGTGAAGACAAACAGAATGGTGACTACCAGAGGTGTAAATTCCAATTGAATAATTTGGCGGTTAAAGGGTTAATATATTTCAAATGTATTTATGTACGTTTAGACAATTAAAATTACTTTTAGATTAGTTTAGTACAGTTAAAATTACTATAAAACAGTTTCAAAACAATTTAGAGATTAAATTAATGTATGCTAGATTACTTTTAGATTACTTTAGCTCAGAGTACCGGGTTTAAAGGGTTAAAATACAGATTACCTTTATATTTTTTCAAATAGATCAGATAGCTTTCTGATTTTCTGATTTATTCAGGTGATCCATGCAGGCACAACATATTCTGAAAATGTGAACGTTTATTTCATACTTACTTGTTTGCTTTTATCGTGATTTTAGAATCCCTTCCGGTGGACGCTGTGCTGAGTGAGATGGGATGGAGCGATTTTCAATCTTCTTTCAAGGTAGATCTCGACCACAAAAAATCACGTAAGTACCTAAACCACTGGAGAAATTCAATTAAGATATTTATTCTGTATTGCAGGAAAGTAGAAAATATCAAAATAAACTGCTTGGTTTAGGTTAAGAATATGCACAATGTCAAGGTGCTTCTAAGTAACATACAGTTATCATTAAAAAGTATTGATAAAATAATATTAATTTGAAGATGTGTCGTCTGATTTAACAAAAATAAATCCACGGTTATTCTGCTTCTATTCTCGGCCTCGTTATACAGATAACTTTTTAGTAATCCTTCCAATTCATGGGGGTGATCGTACACTGAGAAGTGAGAAGTTGTGACTGTATTTCTCTCTGCAGATACTGAGTGTGACGGTACAAACGTCTGGATCCAGGAGCAGTATGCATGTCGTCCCCTCCCGGTACTCCCTGAAGGTAACGTAGTGTGTTTTAACCCTTTAGAGCCCCACGATGCATTAAAGCATCATCTTGCATTTCGGAAAAAAATGCTTGATTTCCTACAACTAGTGGTTTTAGAGCGACAATTTTCGTGGAACTCTCTTAAAATAACACTATATTTTTTTCATTTGTCA